>JBBDGP010000457.1:600000-1140000 GCA_037952835.1 Lithobates septentrionalis
AACCGTCCTAGATGGTTTCACACGGACAATGCTCCAATCAGATTTCATCTCAGTCATCGCCTGTATTGCTGCATACACGCGGTCAGACTGCATACTACCGGCAGTCCACCAATCACAGCCATTCGTCAATCATTTATTGGAATAGGGCTGAGAACACGACACGGCCCATTTTGGGACACGGGTGATGTTTTTGTAGCCTTCCCCCTCAAACCGATACAAAACATGGATATTAATAAGCGGAGAGCGGCGCCCCCCGGGAAGGTGTGTGTTGTGTTGTGGAGGCTCCTCGAGGACATGGCCCTCAATGCTCAGAGGAGACATTTGTGGTAAACAGAAGAGAGGAGAAAACATTCTCATCATCTGGATGAACTATCACACATTCAGATAAGGGGAAGAGTTCAGCTTTGTGGTCGCCTTTCCCAGAGCCATAAATCTTCCCGATATCTGAACCTTGGTGTACACCACCCTTCACTAGAACCTAAATCTTCCCGATATCTGAACCTGGGTGTACACCACCCTTCACCAGAACCTAAATCTTCCCGATATCTGAACCTGGGTGTACACCACCCCCTTCACTAGAACCTAAATCTTCCCGATATCTGAACCTGGGTGTACACCACCCTTCACCAGAACCTAAATCTTCCCGATATCTGAACCTGGGTGTACACCACCCTTCACTAGAACCTAAATCTTCCCGATATCTGAACCTGGGTGTACACCACCCTTCACCAGAACCTAAATCTTCCCGATATCTGAACCTGGGTGTACACCACCCTTCACTAGAACCTAAATCTTCCCGATATCTGAACCTGGGTGTACACCACCCTTCACTAGAACCTAAATCTTCCCGATATCTGAACCTTGGTGTACACCACCCTTCACTAGAACCTAAATCTTCCCGATATCTGAACCTTGGTGTACACCACCCTTCACTAGAACCTAAATCTTCCCGATATCTGAACCTGGGTGTACACCACCCTTCACTAGAACCTAAATCTTCCCGATATCTGAACCTGGGTGTACACCACCCTTCACTAGAACCTAAATCTTCCCGATATCTGAACCTGGATGTACACCACCCTTCACTAGAACCTAAATCTTCCCGATATCTGAACCTGGGTGTACACCACCCTTCACTAGAACCTAAATCTTCCCGATATCTGAACCTGGGTGTACACCACCCCTTCACTAGAACCTAAATCTTCCCGATATCTGAACCTGGGTGTACACCACCCCTTCACTAGAACCTAAATCTTCCCGATATCTGAACCTGGGTGTACACCACCCCTTTACTAGAACCTAAATCTTCCCGATATCTGAACCTGGGTGTACACCACCCCTTCACTAGAACCTAAATCTTCCCGATATCTGAACCTGGGTGTACACCACCCCTTCACTAGAACCTAAATCTTCCCGATATCTGAACCTGGGTGTACACCACCCCTTCACTAGAACCTAAATCTTCCCGATATCTGAACCTGGGTGTACACCACCCCCTTCACTAGAACCTAAAACTTCCCGATATCTGAACCTGGGTGTACACCACACTTCACTAGAACCTAAATCTTCCCGATATCTGAACCTGGATGTACACCACCCTTCACTAGAACCTAAATCTTGCCGATATCTGAACCTGGGTGTACACCACCCTTCACTAGAACCTAAATCTTCCCGATATCTGAACCTGGGTGTACATCACACTTCACTAGAACCTAAATCTTGCCGATATCTGAACCTGGGTGTACACCACCCTTCACTAGAACCTAAATCTTCCCGATATCTGAACCTGGATGTACACCACCCTTCACTAGAACCTCAGAGAGGCCAGAAGACCTTCATTTCATTCCACAAGTCATCCTTTTAAATGACCTTTTGACCTTTTCAGCTTTCATCAATATAATCCCTGGTGATCCTGCCATGGAGGCACTTCCTGCTATGGGGTGACAACCAGGGGTCGCCATTGCGACCTGGCTCCATGCTCCAGGGGGCCCGTGTGCCCCCCCCGTACAACTGTATAGGAGGGCGGCAGCATGTATTGATCCCTCCATGTAGCCACTGAATGCCTGCTTCTCCTCCTCTTCCTCCCGCAGACATCGAGTAGGGAAATGGAGGGCATCGGTTCCTCTGTCCCCCCCTCTCGCCTTGCCCGCTGCCAGGTTTCCCCCTCCCACTGGCTGCTGTGGGGGGGATCTGTCATATTTGAGAGCGGGGAAGAGGCGGTAAATGTGTCATTTATCGGCCCCTTCCTTGTCTTAATGAATAGTCAGTGATCGTTACCCTGTTTACTATGCTTCAGTTTATGAATGAACGGGAAGCTTCTGCATGGAGCTATTCCTGTTCATTCATTCTGTGCAGCTGAGGCTGCAGAGCTGACAAATCTGTCCTCAGTCCCTTTCTCTGTCTCAAAAGTGAGACATCGGGTGTCTGTTTAGACCCCTGATATTTCCAACAGGGGTCCTAAAAATGATGCAAAAAATAAACAAAAGAAAAAATTGTATTAAAAACAAAAAATAAAATAAAATGGTAAAAAAAATTATAAAAAAATAAACCAAAAAACAAAACTACTGACACCAGTGGCGTAACTACCAGGATCACAAAGGTCACATTGCGACCGGTCTTCGGCGTTTCACCACCACAGGGGGGAATCCCAAGACAACAGGAAGGTGGCCCGCTGAGGATCCATAATAAAGGGTCCCATGATGGGAGTAAAGACCCCCCGGGATCAGTGGGAAGGGCCCTGGTCGGGGGCCCCTTCAGGTTCTAGATACACCTCTGGTGACAACGCTGCGACCATGTCTCCTAATTGTGCTCTTTAGACATTAAATGAACAAATTGAAACAAGTTTTCGTTTTTCTATCCTATTTTGTTCTGTTTTACTCTATTATATTCTATTCTTTTATTTTATGTTATATTCTTTTATATTCTATTTTTTTCTATTCTATTCCTTAATTTTCTATTCTATTTTACTCTCTTTGGAAAATTATTCGAATTCGAAAACTATCAGAAATTGATTTGAAAACTAACCTATGTTGGGAACACCATCTGCAGGACACAGCTTCTCCAACCACTGTACCTACAGATCATACGGTGGAAAGAATGATACTTTGTTTCAGATATAAAATATATCAGAATAATAAACCCGGACCGGCATACCGTCCTATTCGGCCTTTCCACCAACCCTACCCAGTAGACCATAGAAAGCGGCTACCTATCAGACCACCATCAGCAAAATCATAACCACACTGACCAATCCCTGGAAGAGACGAGAAATCCAGAAGTAGCACCCAAAGTATAAAAGAGATACATCAACATCTATAAAACAAGAACTATATTCAGAGGAACGAGGAGTTCGTGGTGGAGCTTTACCGTTAGGAGTTAAAGTTGGACCTTTGTTCTAGTTTTGGAAGAAGTGGGGAAGGGTGCCATCAGATTACGGTCTGTGTCCCGGGACAGGAAGTGAGGTCATTGGGACAGGAAATTAGGTCACGGGGAAAGGAAGTGTGGTCATCGTGATTGGATATCAGCTCACCGGGACAGGAAGTGAGGTCATGGGGATAGAAAGTGAGGTCCCTGGGACAGGAAGTGAGGTCACCGGGACTGGAAATGTGGTCACCTTGATTGGAAATGAGATCACCCGGACAGGAAGTGAGGTCACTGGAAAAGGAAGTGAGGTCATGGGGACAGGAAGTGAAGTCACCGGAACAGGAAGTGGGGGGAAACCCCCAAAATGTCAGACAGCAATTAAAAAACAGGAGTTCTAACCCCTCTCACATCATGGAAAATAGAAAAAAAAAATGGAGTTCTGCTTTAAAGTTTTTTTTTTTCATTTTGGATAGAGTACGGGAGGACTATAACCCATTTTTTTTTGCCATCTGTGTTCCACTGGAGAGATTTCACTTCACTTCAACAGGAAGTGAGAGGAAATCCCTCCAGAGTGAGGGAATCCCTGGTTGTCACCGAAACGAATGCCCCCAATTCGAAGAGTTCTCCTCTACTCCTGTTCTGCTAACACCACAAAATTTGGGATTTTCTTTCACTTTTGATGTAAACGGTAAACAGGACAAATAGGGAGGGTGATTCTCCCAAACGGGGACACAGACCGCAATAAAAACCTGACAGATGTTCTTATCCCTCTCCACTCTATCCAAAACTGAAAAAAGTTTGACCATTAGTTACACTTTTGATATTAAAATAAAGCTGAATTTCGGGAAAGCCTGAAAAATACCCCTGCAATAACCCCCCCCCCCCTCATTCCCTACTTCTATCCAATGCCGGGGTTAAACACTCACCTTCGTGTAGGCTGCATAGTAAGTTCATGCCGGACACTTGGTACAATCCACAAAATGAAGATTTTTATTGGCTACATTCTAAAACACAATTCATAGGCAGGTTAACGTGTTTCGGCTGTAGTTGCCTTCTTCATGGCACTTGGTGCCACGAGAAAGGCAGCTACAGCCGAAACACGTTAGCCTGATATTAGTTGTGTTTTAGAATGCAGCCAATAAAAATCTGAAGTTGATGGATTCTACTGAGTAGTCGGTGTGTGAACTTACTATGGACTTTGTTATTTGAGTGTGGAGACACTCCAGCCAGAGCACCGGTTGTTTGCCACGAGAAGCTGAAGTTGCAGTCCAGCGTTGGGTATTGTATATTCCTTTGTATAGGGTGCAATTATCCTCATTCCATTTTAATAGTGCTCCATCAGCACTCTGACATCATCACAAACAATGCAGGACCAGCAGTCCTGCATTGTAAATGAAGACACCAGGGGTTGGGCACCCCCCCCCCCCCACAACCCGAAGCATTGGAGGGAAGAGGAGAGCGCCCAGCTGCCCAAGGTAGTGAGGGATAACGGGAAGTAAAACGACTTTCTAATGGAACGCCACACAAAAAGATGAGTGTTTAACCCTTGCAGTGCGGGGGGAGGGGTAGTTTTTACTTTTCCCCGGAGTGCAGCTTTAGTCCCGGGGCTTCAAGGTGGGGAACAAGCCTCCAGGTTTGGGAAAGCAGTGAAGCCTCTGAATTGGCAAGACAGCCAGGAAAGTAGCATTTCCAAAGGCTCAGACGGTTCCCGTTGAGTAGAAGGCGGCCCTCCTGTTCCTCTATACTGCCCCCCCCGCCACCATTATTTATACCAACATCATCCATCACACAACAAACACACGCTCCCCTGTGCATCGTCTCCCCCTAAACACTCCATTGTGTGATAACATTTCAGTAGAAACCATGGTAACCCGTCTACACTCTGCATATATACATTCTGGATTACCGATCGGTGTATACGTCACCCGGAGGGATCGGACCTACGCACAGCAAGACTACACTCCAATGGGGAAAATACAAAGACAGAGGAAGACAGTAATGGAATCATTAATAAAAACAATAAACCTGAACGCCAGGCAAACACACAGATGAAATGCATATATCTCTGAGCTCTTGTATCTGCCAAAAGGATCTGTCCATCCAGTCCTGAGATTTGCACAGCCCTGCCACACAGCACAACCAGGTAGATGGCAGCACTTTGAGTTAGAGAAAACAGTGGTGCCCTCTCTCCACCCCAGCCCGGTCACCGGGAGCAGCAGCGGACTGATGAGGTCACTCCCCTGTTCAGCAGATCCCCAGCTTATCAGTACCTTCGTTCAGCAGATTCCCAGCCTTTGATTACCCTTATTCAGGGGATCTCCAGCTTATTAGTACCCTCGTTCAGCAGATCCCCAGCTTATTAGTACCCTCGTTCAGCAGATCCCCAGCTTATTAGTACCCTCGTTCAGCAGATCCCCAGCTTATTAGTACCCTCGTTCAGCAGATCCCCAGCATATTAGTACCCTCGTTCAGCAGATCCCCAGCTCATTAGTAACCTCGTTCAGCAGATCCCCAGCTCATTAGTACCCTTATTCAGCAGATCCCCAGCTTATTAGTACCCTTATTCAGCAGATCCCCAGCTCATTAGTACCCTCATTCTCAGCAGATCCCCAGCTCATTAGTACCCTCGTTCAGCAGATCCCCAGCTCATTAGTAACCTCGTTCAGCAGATCCCCAGCTCATTAGTACCCTCGTTCAGCAGATCCCCAGCTTATTAGTACCCTCGTTCAGCAGATCCCCAGCTCATTAGTACCCTCATTCTCAGCAGATCCCCAGCTCATTAGTACCCTCGTTCAGCAGATCCCCAGCTCATTAGTAACCTCGTTCAGCAGATCCCCAGCTCATTAGTAACCTCGTTCAGCAGATCCCCAGCTCATTAGTACCCTCGTTCAGCAGATCCCCAGCTCATTAGTACCCTCGTTCAGCAGATCCCCAGCTTATTAGTACCCTCGTTCAGCAGATCCCCAGCCCATTAGTACCCTCGTTCAGCAGATCCCCAGCTCATTAGTAACCTCGTTCAGCAGATCCCCAGCTCATTAGTACCCTCATTCTCAGCAGATCCCCAGCTCATTAGTACCCTCATTCTCAGCAGATCCCCAGCTCATTAGTACCCTCGTTCAGCAGATCCCCAGCTCATTAGTACCCTCGTTCAGCAGATCCCCAGCTCATTAGTACCCTCGTTCAGCAGATCCCCAGCTCATTAGTACCCTCGTTCAGCAGATCCCCAGCTCATTAGTAACCTCGTTCAGCAGATCCCCAGCTCATTAGTACCCTCATTCTCAGCAGATCCCCAGCTCATTAGTACCCTCGTTCAGCAGATCCCCAGCTCATTAGTACCCTCATTCTCAGCAGATCCCCAGCTCATTAGTACCCTCATTCTCAGCAGATCCCCAGCTCATTAGTAACCTCGTTCAGCAGATCCCCAGCTCATTAGTACCCTTGTTCAGCAGATCCCCAGCTCATTAGTACCCTCATTCTCAGCAGATCCCCAGCTTAACAGATTACCAGCGCTGGTGATGCCCCACTCAGTAGTAACCCCCAGCATTTAGACTGGGAGAGGGAGGGGAAGTAATTGGGGACAGGTAAGAGTCTTGTACTCACATGTGCTGACAAGGAACATGGTGACAGAATGGGAGAGGAAGAGGGATGGGCTCGTCAGTCTGTTGCTGCTCCTTTACTGCCCAATCACTGGCTGGAGGACGGGGAGGTGACCAGCCTGTGTTGCTTAGTAGTGCTAGTAAGTAATGCAGCAGAGGAAGGTCAGGTCGCCAGGCTGGTTATACTGTGTGGTAATTCTGATGATCCCCAGCTATTCGTTTTCACTGGTCTAATCACACAGCTATGAGTAAAAAAAAAAAAAAAAAGTGCTTTTATTTTCCTCTTGCTGCCCATGTAACACATACATGCAGCGGCAGAGAGGGTGGCCTTTAATGCCCACACAATGCACATATGCGCCCATGGATGGCCGAGGTTTCTGCACCGGGAGTGCACTCACGGCACAGTGACCGAGCTGTCGTAGACGGGTGATCTTGCTCATGTGACCACCGTTACAGCTAATCATACAGGTCATGTGATCCGGAAGTCCATCCTGCCCCCCTGGGGTACAGACTCACTTAAAAGGATGCTAGTGCCAGGCTGGCATGGTGGGTGCAAAGAAAACTACCTATAAAGAGCAGTACAGCGGCACAGTGCAGAGAGCCCCTAATACACAGAGTAGTACATTGTATTCCACCCGGAGGTCTCCTTTAACCATACCTCCTATGGGCTTCTCCATGTAAAGGTAAATTAAATGTAGAATTTTTCCCCCTCCCCAAAGCATCTACGGCAGTTATAATAAAACGTTTAATTTATGCGGCTGGTAATAAAGGAAGACACTGCTGGGATCAGACCGCAGGCCGGGCCCAAACGAGGCTGCGGAGGGCTGGAGAGCAGCGTGCGGCAACGTATTGGTTCCGCTCCGCTGTGCCGGCACACCGATCATCCTGCTACCTATTCAGTATCAAATCCACAGGACTTGCCAATCAAATTATTCTCTGCCAACTCATTCCACCTCCTCCACTCGCCGAGGGGAATGCGGCGTGCACCGAGAATCAGTCATCCAACGGAACGGCGGGCGTCGCTGTGATAAATCCACGCATCAACGATATTCTTCGTCCTAATGATCAATGGTAACGGGTGATCAGGAAAACAACTGGAGGATGGAAGAGGAAAGGGGAGCCGTCATTGGCATCATGTGCCTAACACAAGGATGGAAAAACCATCCCGACATCCATGTCCATTAGTTGGAATGTGGAGATTGGGGGGGGTCCTCTGTGCTCATCAAGTTTACCTGTCAGGTGAAATAATGGCAACGCACTAAAAAAAAAACACCCTGCGCTGCTATATGATTTTCAGAAATGTCCTGAAATATTCTTTGTTCTCAGTGAAAATGTGTTTCCTGTACTCATACACCAGTGCTCTATGCTGGAAGAGCTGAGTAACAAGCCACGCCCCCAAAACAGACATCCTCATGTATATTTGTACAGCAGAGGAAAAGACTAAATGGCTAAACTTTTGTGGACACCTGACCATCACACCTATATGAGCTTGTTGGACCTTCCATTCCAAAACCATGGCCATTTACCATAGCCCAGTTGGCTATAACATCCTCCACTCATCTTGGGAGACTTTCTCTAAAATTTTGAAGCGTGTATTTAAGCAATTTTTCCCCATTTCAGAAGTCAGGAACCACTGATGTTGGATGAGAAGACCTAGCTCCCAATCAGCATTCTAATTCATCCCAAAGGTGTTCAGTAGTGTTGAGGTCAGGGCTCTGCCACACCAAACTAGTCAAACCATGTCTTTATGGAGCTGACTTTGTACATAGGGGCACAGTCATGATGGAACAGAAAAGGGTCTTCATCAGACGATTCTGTATATCCCCAAACCAGGCCTAAAGAGCATTTGTGAGGTACTGATGCTGGATTAGAAGACCTGGCTTCCAATCGATGTTCCAGTTCATCTCAATGAGTTGAGGTCAAGGTTCTCTGTAGACCACTCTAGTTCCTCCCCACCAAAATTATTAAACAATGTCTTTATGGAGTTGGCTTTGTACACAGGGGCATGCTGGAAAAGGGTTCTCACCAAACTGCACTGTACAGAAAAAAAGGGCAACACACCTCCCCAGGCCTAAGGGGCTTTTGTGAGGTCAGGTACTGATGTTAAATTGGGAGATCTGGTTTCCAACTGATGTTCCAGTTCATCTCAGTAAGGTTGAGGTCAGGGTTCTGTGCAGGACACTCGAGTTCCACAACACCAAACTCACCAAACCAATCAAACCATATCTTTATGGAGCTGGCTTTGTACAAAGTATTGCTGGATCAGGAAAGGTCCTTCTCCAAACTAGTACCACAAGGCAGAATAAACAGAATTGTCCACAGTCTTTGTATGCTTTAGTATTAACAATACCCTTTAAAGCAGTGGTAAACCACGTTCAGCAGTAGATGTTTGTGTTTAACTCTAACGCATGGTCAGGTGTCCACCAAAGTTTGGGCATATACCGTATATACTCGAGTATAAGTCGAATTTTTCAGCACATTTTTTTGTGCTGAAAGTGCCCCCCTCGACTTATACTCGAGTCAAGCACTTTTCTGCAGCAAAAAATTTCATTTCCCGAACCGATTTTGGGGCCCCGTATCTCAGGGCCACTTAGTGCTAGGTACCCCAAATTTGGTGTGCCAACCCAGTGGAACTGGTACCACAATATATCCAAAGCTGAAGTTCCTAGCTCTAAGTGGCCCCGAGATACGGGGCCCCAAAATCGGGTCGGAAAATGTCATTCTCTGCTGCAGAAAAGTGCTTGACATTTTCTGAACCGAATTTGGGGCCCCATATCTCAGGGCCACTTGGTGCTAGGAACCCCAAATTTGGTGTACAAACCTAGTGGAACTGGTACCATAACATATCCAAAGCTGGGGTTCCTAGCCCCAAGTGGCCCTGAGATACAGGGCCCCAAAACCGGTTCGGAAAATGTCATTCTCTGCTGCAGAAAAGTGCTTGACATTTTCTAAACTGATTTTTGGGGCACTGTATCTCGGGGCCACTTGATGCTAAAAACCCCAACTTTGAAAATATTATGGTGCTAGTTCCACTGGGTTTGCACACCAAATTTGGGGTTCCTAGCACTAAGTGGCCCCGAGATACGGGGCCCCAAATTCGGTCAACTGTGTCCATCTGCAGCAATGTCATTTCGGGACCCTTTGGGTTCAGAGACTCCAAATTTTGGCTGCATCTAGGGGGCATCTAGGAACCCTTAACTACCGAGTTTGAAGTTCAGGGGACCTATGGCTGCAAATGGGCACAGTGAGGCTGCAAATGGGAACAGTGATGCTGCAAATTGGCATTGTTGACCCTCTTTTCCACTTACAGTATCTGTGCATTTCTCACCCTCGTCTTATACTCGGGTCAATAAGTTTTTCCCATTTTTTTGTGGTTAATTAGGGCCTCGACTTATACTCGGAACGACTTATACTCGAGTATATACGGTAGTTTAACTCTTGGAAAAATCCCAAACAAAATTCACAATTTAACCAGACGCCATGAACATCACAAAGCCAATGGTCTGGATCTATTGGATGTCAAGTTGTGGAAAGGAGTGACACCTTCATTAGGGTCCTGTGAGCAGAGATACAAAATCCTCCTGGGAAATGCCACCTCTGCCATCTCTATAAACAACTGGCTGTTTCTGCCCACCCCCGAGCATCCACCTTCAAAGACATAAAACTTTCCTGGGAAATCCCATCTCTATCTCCCAATACACTGTTTGCGGTTTCTGCCTACCCCTGAGCATCCACTTTTAGGGCTCATTTACACTTGCTTCGGCTTCAACACACATTATTGGCCAGTTTACACTTGCTTCAAAACAAGGCTTCAGACAGGCTTTGTTAAAGCTCTCTGAACACTAGTCAAAGCTCCTGTCACTAAATTAAATGGTAAGCTTACAGTCCTGTTTACACCTTGCTTTTGCTTTGGCTTCAAAAATTATACCCCCATGTAGCTTTATTGGTGCTTCAAAACGTATTCAAAGCCCCCATAGAAGTCTATGGCAAAGCTTGCTAGAAGCCCCACTGAAGCCTCACCAAAGCCCCACCAAAGTCTCGTTGAAAGCCCATTGAAGGATCGAAACAGGACTGTAAGCTAACCATTTTATTTAGTGACAGCTTTGACTGGCGTTCAGAGAGCTTTTACAAAGCATGTCTGAAGCCATGTTTTGAAGGAAGTGCAAATTAGCCCTTACTCAAAACTGTAGTAGGTGTGATGGACAAATAGTTTAAATTCAACTAACCGATGGTCAGGTGTCCACCAACGTTTGGGCATATAGTTTAACTCTTGGGAAAATCCCAACCAAAATTCACAATTTAACCCAAACACCATGACTATCACAAAGCCAATGGTATGGATCCATTTGGTGTCAATCTGTGGAAAGGAGTGACACCTTCATTAGAGTCCTGTGAGCAGAGATACAAATCCCTTCTGGGAAAATCCCACCTCTGCCATCTCCCATAAGCAACTGGCTGTTTCTGCCCACCCCCGAGCATCTACCTACAAAGACATAAACCCTTCCTGGGAAATCCCATCTTTATCTCCCAATACATTGTTCGCTGTTTCTGCCCACCCCTGAGCATCCACTTTTACTCAACTCTGTAGTAGGTGTGATGGACATAAAGGTTAACTCTAACCAACTGATGGTCAGGTGTCCACTAACGTTTGGGCATATAGTTTAACTCTTGGGAAGATCCCAACTGAAATTCACAATTTAACCCATATTCCATGACCATCACAAAACCCCCCCATTGGAGGTCAAGCTGTGGAAAGGAGTCACACCACCTCTATCACCTCCCATAAGCCACTGGCTGTTTCTGCCCACCCCCGAGCATCCACTTTTACTCAACGTTGACTTTAAAACATCAGCAACGAGCTTACCGATGCTCACCCTACCCAGCATCACCCTTTTAACGATCGTTTCCGTAAAAAACCCGACACCTGCCGCGTCTCGGCTCTCACTAATCATTCTGGAAAAATAACAAATACGAGCGCCTCTGTCCACCTCTCCCCGCTGTGTTCATTATGCCTGATACTTGCCGAGGACCAAAGAGGAGAGAAGAGAGAGAGGAAAAAAAAAAAAAGGAGATGGAACAGAATCCTTTATCAACCGTGTGTATATCAGTGTAAACACATAGATCATTTTATTACGCCTTCCGAATTCGCCGCACGCGTGTGAAAAAAGAAAAAAAAGTCTTTTTTTTTTTTTTTTTTTTCAGGAGAAGGAGAGGAGAAGAGAGAAAAGGCGGTTTGTTGAGGCGGGATCCATCTTGGCGTGATAGCACAGCCCAGGTCCCTGAGATGAAATATTAATGTACAATTTGTTTATCTGCGGGCTCCCATCTCTCCTGCACTGAGCTGTTAATTTTGTATCAGCGCAGACAACGGATCAGTCAGTCATGAACCCTTCACAGCCATTACGCGCAGACATTTTGATTAAGTATGCCTAATGTAGTGGATAGGAAAGAATGAAAACACTCAGCCTGCCAACTTTTGATTGACCATTAAGCCACTGATGAATGTGCCTGTCAGGGAGGAGACAATTACCTCAACAATGAAGAAAGTCTCGCGGAAGGCTTATTTCTCCGTAGGGCTGACACATTTTACCAGATTACAGAGCGCGCCTGCTTTTTTTTTTTTTTTTTCCGGGGAGCGTGTAAGCCGATCACGGAGGAATCTTCTCACAAAAGTTCACAGGCGACGCGGTGGAAAAAAAAAAAAAACCCCAAAAAATGCTAGATTTTTTTTTTCTAATATTACGCGTTCACTTTGAAAGACGACCCCTCGATTCTTCTGATACTCTACTCTGAGCCAATAATGCGGCCGCGTTATCGTGGCACAGGCAAAAGTGGATTTAAAGGAGCCTGGGAAGAAGAAAAAAAAAAAAGGTGGGGGGGGGGGGGGTGGTCTGTGTCTGGTAAGGGGTCCTAAACTTTGGATCCCAAGGAGGAGTGTGCAAGAGGGTACAACAATTATATGTAACAACCAATCAGAAAGGCTGTTTCTTGTTGACTGGCATTTGTTATCTTTTATTTATTTATTTTTTAGAGAAAACGTGTTTCTTGTTGATTGGTATGTGTCCCCTTTTCTTTTTTCTTTAGAGAAAACTTTATTTATTTTTTATTTTTTGCAATTTTTAGAGTAATTTGTAAGGGAACAACAATTTAAAAACAAATAAATAAAAATAAATAAATAAATAAAAAATTATATATATATATATATATTATAATAATATAATATTATTTATTTAATAGTTGGGCACACGTGGGAGGATAAAAAAAGGGGGGGGGGGGGGCTGTGTCTGGTAAGGGGTCCTAAACTCTGGATCCCAAGGAGGAGTGTGACGGAGGGTACAACAATTATATGTAACAACCAATCAGAAAGGCTGTTTCTTGTTGATTGGCATTTGTTATCTTTTATTTATTTATTTATTTTTTTAGAGAAAACGTGTTTCTTGTTGATTGGTATGTGTCCCCTTTTCTTTTTTCTTTAGAGAAAACTTTATTTTTTGCAATTTGTAAGTAATTTGTAATTTGTAAGGGAACAACAATTTAAAAACAAACAAATAAATAAAGAAATAAAAAGAGGAAAAAAAAATTATATATATATATATATATATATATATATATATATATATATATATATATATATATTATATAATATTATTTATTTAATAGTTGGGCACACGTGGGAGAATAAAAAAAAAAAGGGGGGGGCTGTGTCTGGTAAGGGGTCCTAAACTCTGGATCCCAAGAAGGATTGTGCAAGAGGGTACAGCAACTTTTTTTTATGTTAGAAAACTTTTTTTTTGTGATTTTTAGAGTGATTTGTAAGGTTGCAACAATTAAAAAAAACAGCTATTTATTATTATTATTATTATTATTATTATTATTATACAGGATTTATATAGCGCCAGCAGTTTGCGCTGCTCTTTACAGGAGGAATCAGAGGGCCCTGCTTGTTAGAGCTTATGTTTAAAAATACAAAAAAAATATATATACATTTTTTTTTCTAATAGTCAGGTACATGTGGAAGAATTGTAAAAAAGTTTAAGTAAAAAAAAAAACTAAGAAAAAAAAATTATAAAAATATTTATCTAATAGTCGGAAACATGTGAGAGAATAAAAAAAAATGAATAAAAAAAATATAAAAAAATATTTTTCTAATTGTCAGGTACATGTGGAAGAATTGTAAAAAAAGTTTATGTAAAAAAAAAAAAACCTAATAAAAAAAATTATAAAAATATTTATCTACTAGTCGGACACATGTGAGAGAATAAAAAAAAATGAGTAAAAAAAATATAAAAAATATTTTTCTAATTGTCAGGTACATGTGGAAGAATTGTAAAAAAGTTTATGCAAAAAAAAAAAAAAACCTAATAAAAAAAATTATAAAAATATTTATCTAATAGTCAGACACATGTGAGAGAATAAAAAAAATATTTTTCTAATTGTCAGGTACATGTGGAAGAATTGTAAAAAAGTTTATGTAAAAAAAAAAAAAAACTAATAAAAAAAATTATAAAAATATTTATCTAAAAAAAAAAAAAGAATAAAAAAATATAAAAAATTTTTTTCTAATTGTCAGGTTTGTGTGGAAGAATAAAAAAAATGGAAGAATGTTTTTTTAAAAAAGTTTGTTAAAAAAAACTATTAAAAAAGTATAAAAAATATTTTTCTAATAGGCATATGTGGAAGAATTAAAAAACCTGTCTGTGTTAAAAAAACTAATAAAAAAATAGAACTATTTTTCGAATAGTTGGGCACGTGTGGGAGAATTAAAATAAATAAATAAATAGAAAAAAGAACAATTGTTTATATTTAAAAATAATAATAAAATATATTAAAATGATATTTCTAATAGTCATACATATGTGGAAGAATTTGAATATAAATAAAAGGACCCGTGTGCGTGTCACACCTCAGTGAGCCAAAATGTGAGCAAATCGCTTCTCCTCCCACGATCCAATATGGACCTCCCCCACTTGTCTGCTGTCAGTCATGATGTAACGGATTGGGAGGGGCGGAGACACAACATTTTGCAGGGTGTCAGGATCGGCTGCATTTTGGGATCCCGTGGCCTTCCCAGAATATTATTTTATATATATATATATATATATATATATATATATATTTATATATATATATATATATATTTTTTTTTTTATTTCCGGTCACGTAGGGAAAGCGATCGATGCTCTGCTCCCTAGATATTCCAAACAGGCATCATTGCAGTAACAGATAAATGTGCGCGTCCAATTTGTAGCGTGGTATCCGGGCCCCGTCTACATCGCAGAGGGGTTAATGGGCTCGCTCCCCCCCCCCCCTCGGCCGCCTCTCCTGCCACCACAGTAATAAAATCAGACGCTGGAATCGCCCGGGTGTCATCTCCCCTTCACGCCGGCCCAGCTCCTCACGTCGGTTTGGAAAAGGAACAGTCGGGCTTTTTATCAAGACAATGTAGGAACAAAATTTGACAACGCTACAGAGCTTAGGGGAAGCCTGGCGCATGTTTTATTTCTGCGTTTAGCTGGCGGAGGCAACATCAGATAATACATTTATCTACCTGACAGGCGCTCTCCTGCAGCTGCTATTGTGCTGAGTCAAACACATTTTAACCAAAGCTGGAGGCAGCTGGTAACTATAATTTAATGTCTGTGTATACATCAAGAAACGCGGACATGCGATGAGCGATTTCTAATGATACGTACACCATGGCAGGCCGCGGTGTGTGCAAAAGATCACGTAACACGGATACCGAGCGCTCGGGGGGGGGGCAAATGGCCGCATAAGAGAAAAATAAATAAAAATACAAATATACACAAACAGTGCCTTGAAAAAGTATAAAAAATAAATAAAAGTGTAAAAAATAAATAAAAGTATAAAAAATAAATAAATACAAATTAAATAAACACATTTTCCACATTTTGTCATATTACAACCAAAAACGTATTTTATTGGGATTTTATGTGATAGACCAACACAAAGTGGCACATAATTGTGAAGTGGAAGGAAAATGATAAATGGTTTTCAAAATTTTTTACTAATAAATATGTAAAAAGTGTGGGGGGGCATTTGTATTCAGCCCCCCTTACTCTGATACCCCTAACTAAAATCTAGTGGAAACAATTGCCTTCAGAATTCACCTAATTAGTAAATAGAGTCCACCTGTGTGTAATTTAATCTCCGTATAAATACAGCTGTTCTGTGAAGCCCTCAGAGGTTTGTTAGAGAACCTTAGCGAACAAACAGCATCATGAAGGCCAAGGAACACACCAGACAGGTCAGGTATAAAGTTGTGGAGAAGTATAAAGCAGGGTTAGGTTATAAAAAAATCTCCCAAGCTTTGAACATCTCACGGAACTCTGTTCAATCCATCATCGTAAAATGGAAAGAGTATGGCGGCTGGCACAACTGCAAACCTACCAAGACATGGCCGTCCACCTAAACTGACCGGCCAGACAAGGAGAGCATTCATCAGAGAAGCAGCCAAGAGGTCCATGGTAACTCTGGAGGAGCTGCAGAGATCCACAGCTCAGGTGGGAGAATCTGTCCACAGGACAACTATTAGTCGTGTTCTCCACAAATCTGCCCTTTATAGAAGAGTGACAAGAAGAAAGACATTGGTGAAAGAAAGTCATAAGAAGTCCTGTTTGTAGTTTGTGAGAAGCCATGTGGAGGACACAGCAAACATGTGGAAGAAGGTGATCTGGTCAGATGAGACCAAAATTGAACTTTTTGGCCTAAAACCAAAACACTATGTGTGGTGGAAAACTAACACTGCACATCACCCTGAACACACCATCCCCACTGTGAAACATGGTGGTGGCAGCATCAGGTTGTGGGGATGCTTTTCTTCAGCAGGGACAGGGAAGCTGGTCAGAGTTGATGGGAAGATGGATGGAGCCAAATACAGGGCAATCTTAGAAGAAATCCTGTTAGAGTCTGCAAAAGACTTGAGACTGGGGTGGAGGTTCACCTTCCAGCAGGACAACGACTCTAAACATACAGCCAGAGCTACAATGGAATGGTTTAGATCAAAGCATATTCATGTGTTAGAATAGCCCAGTCACAGTCCAGACCTAAATCACATTGAGAATCTGTGGCGAGACTTGAAAATTGCCGTTCACAGACGCTCTCCATCCAATCTGACAGTCAATCAAAATGAACCATTTGCAATCCTTATGTTGCTAGCCTTAGTAAATAGATAGGAAATGATATTATATGTACTTATTTTATTTATTTATTTGTTTTTACATTTCTTCAGTTGGTTTCTGGCCTAGGCCATGGTAGATGGATTCCAGGAAGTAAATTCTATATGATTTATCTGCCCTTGCTCAAGTCCTGCCTATTTTAAGGTGTTTACCACCAGAACTTGCCCTTTCACCCAACCAAAGAAACAAATGCTTGAAGCTGGTTCACATGCAAAAATGCTTATAAAATGCCTGTAAAAAGCCTAAAAAATGTTTGAAAAACAAAACAAAAAAAAAAACAACAAAAGTAAATTCCCTTAGTTGTGCCCATCGGAAGATTTTCTTTTTATTCTTGTTCTGGTGAAAACAGTAGGATTTTAGATTCACTTTCAGCCCTTCCCAACCCTTTTACCCAAGAAGAACCCTTGGAATGATTTTCAGGTCTTGGGAAACCCCGGTCCCAGTTCTGTGACTGCCATGAAATATAGGGAGGTGATCTTGCCAACCGTATATCGGTAACGGTATCCAAGCTCCTCCAGCTTTATACTCCTTATTATATAAAACACAAGAGTGACCCTTCATATAATAAAAGGTGGAGCAGCCAGCAGATCCCAGAACACAGATGGAGACCTCACTGCTGGAGTTCCCAAGGAACGATAAGGTGGTTTATTTTAAAAAACATGAAGGACCTCCATACGATAGCATTGAAAGGTGGAGCAGACCTCAGAACACGAAGATCTGGAGACCTCAGCGTTATAGTTCTCAAGGAACGATAAGGGGGTTTAATATAAAATCTGGAAGGACTTCCATATAATAGCATTGGAGAGTGGAGCAGACCTCAGAACACAAAAATCTGGAGACCTCACTGCTGAAGTTCCCAAGGAACGATAAGGTGGTTTAATATAAAGTACAGGAAGAACCTCCATATAAAATAGTATTGAAGGGTGGAGAAGACCCCAGAACACAAAAATCTGGAGACCTCTTTGCTGGAGTTCCCAGGTGGTCTATTATAAAATATAGGAAGGACCGCCATAAAATAGTATTGGAGGGTGGAGCAGACCCCAGAACACGAAGATCTGGGAACCTGATTGCTGGAGTTCCCAAAGAACGATAAGGTGGTTTAATATAAAATACAGGAAGGAGCTCTAAATAAGGCCCCTTTCACACTTATACGACTTGTCCCACGATTTTGTACTGCAAAATCGTATGACAAGTCATTCTCCATGATTTTCAATGACTACCATTCATATTGGCACGACTTTAAGTCGTGCCGACTTGAAAGTAGTCCCTGCACTACTTTGGTCCAACTTCTATGCGAGTTGTACTCCATAGACCTCAATGTTAAACCCTGAAGTAGCATGCAAGTCGTGCCTGAATAATATAGACACGACTTCAGCACGACTTTGTAAGCACAAGCCTGGCTCGCTGATCGGGAAAGGAAAACTTTTTTTTCCTTTCCCGATGAGCGACAGGCAGTGCTGACAGCTGTCTGGTATGAATCCAGAGGGGGAACTCCACGCCAAGTTTTAAATGAAAAAACCGGCGTGGGTTCCCCCCCAGGGGCATACCAGGCCCTTAGGTCTGGTATGGATCTAAGGGGAACCCCCTACGCCGAAAAATCGGCGTGGGGTCCCCCCCAAAATCCATACCAGACCCTTATCCGAGCATGCAGCCCGGCCGGTCAGGAATGGGGGTGGGGACGAGCGAGCGCCCCCCCCCCTCCTGGACCGTACCAGGCCGCATGCCCTCAACATGGGGGGTGGGTGCTTTAGGGCATGGGGGGCACCCTGCCCCAAAGCACCTTGTCCCCATGTTGATGAGGACAAGGGCCTCTTCCCGACAACCCTGGCCGTTGGTTGTCGGGGTCTACGGGCGGGGGGCTTATCGGAATCCGGGAGCCCCCTTTAATAAGGGAGCCCCCAGATACCGGCCCCCCACCCTATGTGAATGAGTATGGGGTACATGGTACCCCTACCCATTCACCTAGGGAAAAAAGCGTCAATAAAAAACACAGTACACAGGTATTTAAAATAATTTATTAGGCAGCTCCGGGATCTTCTTCCGACTTCGGGGGTCCTCTTCCGACTTCGGGGGTCTCTCCGGCGTCTCCTCCCGGTGTCCGCATCTTCTGCCGGCTCCTCCGCTTTCTTCTGCAGCTCAATTGCTAGCGGTGGTCCGGACTTCTGTCTTCTGCCTTCTTCTTTTCTTCCAGAGATGTTGACACGACGCTCTCTCCAGCTGGAATGGTCTCTGAACGCTCCGCAACGGACTTATATAGGCGGTGACCCCGCCCCCTTATGAGGTCACTGTCCCGGGGCATGCTGGGACTGTGCCGTCATAAGGGGGCGTGGTCATCACCCGGTGACCACGCCTCCTAAAACGTCACAGTCCCAGCATGCCCAGGGACTGTGACGGCATAAGGGGGCGGGGTCACCGCCTATATAAGTCCGTTGCGGAGCGCACAGAGACCATTCTGGCTGGAGAGAGCGTCGTGTCAACATCTCTGGAAGAGAAGAGGGAAGAAGACGATCCAGAGGTCCGGACCACCGCTGGCAAAAGAGCGCCAGAAGATAGCGGTGGAGCCGGCAGAAGATGCGGACACCGGGAGAAGACGCCGGAGAGACCCCCGAAGTCGGAAGAGGACCCCCGAAGTCGGAAGAAGATCCCGGAGCTGCCTAATAAATTATTTTAAATACCTGTGTACTGTGTTTTTTATTGCGCTTTTTTCCCTAGGTGAATGGGTAGGGGTACCATGTACCCCATACTTACTCACATAGGGTGGGGGGCCGGGATCTGGGGGCCCCCTTATTAAAGGGGGCTCCCAGATTCCGATAAGCCCCCCGCCCGCAGACCCCGACAACCAACGGCCAGGGTTGTCGGGAAGAGGCCCTTGTCCTCATCAACATGGGGACAAGGTGCTTTGGGGTGGGGGGGCCGCAGGGCGCCCCCCATGTCCCAAAGCACCCACCCCCCACGTTGAGGGTATGCGGCCTGGTACGGTCCAGGAGGGGGGGGGCGCTAGCTCGTCCCCACCCCCATTCCTGACCGGCCGGGCTGCGTGCTCGGATAAGGGTCTGGTATGGATTTTGGGGGGACCCCCACGCCGATTTTTCTGCGTAGGGGGTTCCCCTTACAATCCATACCAGACCTAAGGGCCTGGTATGCCCCTGGGGGGGAACCCACGCCAGTTTTTTTTATTTAAAACTTGGCGTGGAGTTCCCCCTTATGGTTCATACCAACTACTGTATGTTTTCATTTGTTAATGCCAAAAACGTGGCAAAGTAGTACTGCTCCCAAATCGCGGTAAAATCGCGGCAAATCGCGGCAAAATCGCGGCCGCGAAATCGCGGTAAAATCGTACGACTTTGAAGTCGTATAAGTGTGAAAGGAGCCTAATAGTGGTTGGAGCAGATCCGGAGACCTCACTGCTGGAGTTCCCAAGGAACGATAAGGTGGTTTAGCATTCCAGCAGCTCTCAGAAACCAAAGCCCTGCCTTTGGGTTGAGTGATGCCTTACTATTGGGTGGAAGAAATCCTTATGTGTTTTTTTTGATCATTCGTCTTTAGATATGGATAGATCTATAATAATGAGGACCAGACAGGTGGTATCAGTCCCCCCCCCCCCTAGACACAGAGCTTTGTCTGTACAAAGCGTCTCCAAGAATCGAAGACCTCCTGACCTACAACAAGTTCATCAACGCGCTGAGCCGGCCGTCCATCGTCTTATCGACAATCTCTCATTTCTGCAGGGATTTATAATGGTGGTGCGGTCACACCTGGCACACACCTGACATCACACCCCCCTGACTCATCTCCTGGGGTGACCCCTAAGCCACCATCACTCCCCAAACAACGTGTCACCTGTCACAGCCTCATGAAGTCACCTTCGTTTGTCCATTGAATCGGTGACGTTAACTCATCCGCTGCCAACGCTGGGAAGGGATATCAGATGAATCACAGTATGGACTGTGTAATAAAGAGACATTTATACCTATATCTGTGTATTGGTCCAACCTCTGGAGTTAAAGTGTTCAGAATGAATAGATTTGATAACTACTATAATACAGTATATATATATATATAAAATAATTTTATAGATTTATTAATTACTATAATAATTATACTGTGGTATAACACAAACTTGGAATAACCCAAACAGGGGGGTGAGTAGAATCTGGTGCAAATCAATGCAACACTGAGAAGGGTTTATTACATTCAAAAATGTTCGTGCATTTTACAAGTTAATAACGGGGTTGATTAACCAAAGCCAAACAGACTGTTCACTTTATAGTCTATAGTCTCAAATCCATAGTCTCTAATCCATAGTTCATAGTCAATAGTCCATAGTCCTTAATCCATAGTCTTTACACCACAACTCCTAGTCCATAGTTCATAGCCCATAGTCCTAATCCATCGTTCATAGTGAATAGTCTATAGTCCATAGTCCATAATCCATAGTTCATAGCCCCTAGTCCCTAATCCCTAGGCTCTATTCCATAGGTCACAGTCCCTAGTTCATAGTCCCTAATCCATAGTTCATAGTCAATAGTCCATAGTCCTTACTCCACAGCTCCTAGACCATAGTTAATAGCCCCTAGTCCATAGTCTCAAGTCCACAGGCTCTATTACATAGGTCACAGTTCATAGTCCCTAATCCATAGTTCATAGTCAATAGTGCCTAGTCCATAGGCTCTATTCCATAGGTCACAGTCCCTAGTTCATAGCCCCTAATCCACATTTCATAGTCAATAGTCTTTAGTCCATAGTCCTTAATCCATAGTCCTTACTCCACAGCTTCTAATCCATAGTTCATAGCCCCTAGTCTCAAGTCCATAGTCCCTAATCCCTAGGCTCTATTCCATAGGTCACAGTCACTAGTTCATAGTCCCTAATCCATAGTTCTTACTCCACAGCTCCTAGTCCATAGTTAATAGCCCCTAGTCCATAGTCTATAGTCTCAAGTCCATGGGTCACAGTTCATAGTCCCTAATCTATAGTCCTTACTCCACAGCTCCTAGTCCATTGTCTATAGTCTCAAGTCCATAGTCCCTAATTCATAGTCCCTGGTCCCTAGGCTCTATTCCATAGGTCACAGTCCCTAGTTCATAGTCCTTAATCCATAGTCCGTACTCCACAGCTCCTAGTCCATAGTTAATAGCCCCTAGTCCATAGTCTATAGTCCCTAGTCCATAGGTCACAGTTCATAGTCCCTAGTTCATAGGCTCTATTCCATAGGTCACAGTCCCTAGTTCATAGTCCCTAATCCATAGTTCATAGTCAATAGTCCATAGTCCCTAATCCATAGTTCATAGTCAATAGTCCCTAATCCATAGTTCGTAGTCAATAGTCCTTAGTCTATATTTCATAGATCACAGTCCCTAGTTCATAGTCCCTAATCCATAGTCAATAGTCCCTAGTCCATAGGCTCTATTCCATAGGTCACAGTCCCTAATCCATAGTCTATAGTCAATAGTCCATAGTTCATGGTCTATAATCTATAGTCCATCTCGGGAGCGAGCAACAGAGGGTGACTACATTCCTACATACAGTGGGGCCATGGAGAATGAAGGTAGCCACCCTCTAACAGGAAGTCGGATCACAGCAGCAAAAAAAAAAAAAAAAAAAAAAAAAAAAAAAGGGATTTGCAGATTTGGAGAAGGCTGGGACCAATAGAAGGGACTTTTCTGAGTGAAGAATAAAAATAGTTTTTTTTTAACGCAAATTTAGTGTCACTTTAAGGTATATTCATAGAAAAACAGGAAATGAGAAGAAACCTCTACAAAGTGAGGGAAATCTTCCGTATATCTCCTTCATTTCTTTTATGGTGGCAGATAATAATACGTACAGTAAAGACAGGAACCAAAGGGGGAGAAGCACCCCTGTATTCTGTAAAGGGGGAGGGGGGGCAGTTTGGGGTGGTGGGCTTCACACTGTGACCACATTTCATGTTACACCCTAAATATGAATGTAACCAGAAATGTGGACCTCGGATTTGAGGTGTATGTAAACCCAGATCATATTTTTTTTATTATGTCCGCCATCATCACTCACAGTTTTCCTAATGTACAGTTTCTTGCCTGGAGATCCTGCCAATAACAGAACTTCCTGTTTTTAGGCCGACAACACTAATGTGCTGCCCAGCGTTGTCAGTCTGCTTGCATGAGTGCCTCCAATTGGCTGATAAACCTGGTTGGCTGCCCAATAAAGGAAGCGCACACGGCAGGATGACTGAATTACAAGGCGGTATAAATGGGGGGCGTTGTCAGCCTGAGACAGGAAGTGCTGCTACTTGCAGGATCTCCAGAAGAAGTGTTGCAAAAAAGAAAAACGGTATACAGAGATGCCAAATATACAACAAATAGATTTAAGGAATGAATGGCATCATACTGCAGTGCACATAGACAGTATAAATGCAAACAGAGAGAAAATTTGGTGGGATTTTGTGGGCGCCAGGTAATTTTAAACAGACATCACAGCAATAAAAAACATAAATGGCATTTTATTGAACATAGACAAGGTTTAAAAAATTATGCTGGCTGTGCATAATATAACAACATAGAAAATAAGGGGTCACTCAGCACTTATAATCCCTACATGTTTCGCCCGTTGGGGCTTCCTCAGGGGATTTGTGTTGAGGGACCAAGCTGGATATATCTCTAAGTAGAATAAAATTTATTATATAATAAAATTTATTATATAATCAAGAAGAAAAAAAAGAGATGTTAGTAACTGTCCATAGCTAGGTAGTGTAACTGCCAACTGATAAATAGTTACCTGTTATAAAGATGCAACCAGGAATAGGAAAACGGACATTACGCTGTACAGGAAAGGGTTTGGCCTGGGTGGGCCCAAATAGGGGCCGTAGGATCGTGTCTGCCATATAAAGGATATACACAGTATATAGTGTGAATAAGCCTCTGGAGCCTCTGTCGGGTTTTTGCTGATAACTGTGTCCTGTTGGGAAGAATTCCTCTCACTTCCTGTTGCAGTGACCCCCTTCACACAGGGTGTCACAGGACAGAAAGTGAGGGGAAATCCCAATGGGAACACTGACATCAATTAAAAAAAAAAAAACTGACAGAGGATCTACCCTTTCCCCCCACCAACTTACCATTAAACAAGCCAAATCTTTCATTTTTGTCCTCTTATTTATATTTTTTGCTGTGGCCCCGACCACTGGAATCCCGGCGTCCGCGGCTCATACACATACAAACACCTTCCCCCGGCGTCCTAGCAGTCAGTGGACGCGCGGTCACCTCGCCGTCACTGCCAGGCTGAGATCGTTTCACCATCTGTCCGAGCGTCAAACACTCGGAAACGCCGCTGACAGGCGGCACAGTTAATAAGGTGACAGCTGTACGTCCCGATACAGCCAATATGTTTTTGATCATTCAAAGCGTCTTTATCCACTTCTGGATGATGCAGTTTGAAAGCTTCGAAAAGAAGGGGAAAAAAAAAAAAAAAAATCGCCTGTTTGAAATGAAATCACTCTGCCAGGATCCGGCGCTGTCACATCGCAGAGTAATAAGATGATACGAGATGATCAAACATTTTCCTCTGTCGGGAAGGGAGAAGGCTCCGATGGAAGCAGTCCTTCCCTGACTCACGTGCTGCGTACCCTTCAAGGGTTCAGAGTAAGGATATAACCCCACCGCCCCAAAACCAGCATACAGGACACAGGCTAGAACAGAGGGGTCTTCAAACTTTCTAAACAAAGGGCCAGTTTACAGTCCTTCAGACTTTATGGGGGCCAGAAGGTGTCAGCGGGAGGAATAGCGCCCCATCATTGGTGTCAGTGGGAGGAATAGCGCCCCATCATTGGTGTCAGTGGAAGGAATAGTGCCCCATCATTGGTGTCAGTAGGAAGAATAGTGCCCTATCATTGGTGTCAGTAGGAAGAATAGTGCCCTATCATTGGTGTCAGTAGAAAAAATAGTGCCCCATCATTGGTGTCAGTAGGAAGAATAATGCCCCATCATTGGTGTCAATAGGAAGAATAATGCCCCATCATTGGTGTCAGTAGGAAGAATAATGCCCCATCATTGGTGTCAGTAGGAAGAATAGTGCCCCATCATTGGTGTCAGTAGGAAGAATAGCGCCCCATCATTGGTGTCAGTAGGAAGAATAGCGCCCCATCATTGGTGTCTGTAGGAAGAATAGTGCCCAATCATTGGTGTCAGTAGAAAGAATAGTGCCCCATCATTGGTGTCAGTAGGAAGAATAGTGCCCTATCATTGGTGTCAGTAGGAAGAATAGTGCCCCATCATTGGTGTCAGTAGGAAGAATAATGCCCCATCATTGGTGTCAGTAGGAAGAATAGTGCCCCATCATTGGTGTCAGTAGAAAGAACAGTGCCCCATCATTGGTGTCAGTAGGAAGAATAGTGCCCCATCATTGGTGTCAGTAGGAAGAATAGTGCCCTATCATTGGTGTCAGTAGGAAGAATAGTGCCCCATCATTGGTGTCAATAGGAAGAATAATGCCCCATCATTGGTGTCAGTAGGAAGAATAGTGCCCCATCATTGGTGTCAGTAAAAGAATAGTGCCCCATCATTGTTGTTAGTAGGAAGAATAGTACCCCATCATTGGTATCAGTGGGAAGAATAGTTTCCCATCATTGGTATCAGTGGGAAGAATAGTGTCCCATCATTGGTATCAGTGGGAAGACTAGTACCCCATCATTGGTATCAGTGGGAAGACTAGTACCCCATCATTGATGCCAGTGGGAAAACTAGTACCCCATCACTGGTGTCAGTAGGAAGAATAATGCCCCATCAATGGTGTCAGTAGGAAGAATAGTGCCCCATCATTGGTGTCAGTAGGAAGAATAGTTCCCCATCATTGGTGTCAGTAGGAAGAATAGTGCCCCATAGTTGATGTCAGTGAGAGGAAAAAAAGAGTCTTGTATCAGTGGAAGGAATAGTGCCCCATGGGCCAGATAAAAGCAAGCAAAGGGCCACATCTCGCCCCCAGGCCGCAGTTTGGAGACCACTGCTCTACAACCACAATGCAGGCTCATTAATTTCTCAGCCATCCACTAGATTCCCCACTATCCCAAGCTTCAGTAATGGTAGTGTTGTGTACTTTGTATCATGATGAAAATCCGGCACTATGGTAATATCCACAAACAAATCTTTATTTTTAAGGAACAATGCATACAATCCACTGAAAATGGCAACGCGTTTCGGCCCTTGGGCCTTAATCATGGCTAACAATAAACCAACAAGTTGAGTACTCGTAGTGATGGGACAATAAGATTGTGTGGGAGGTGGGAATGTCAGGGCAGGTGCATGCTCTCTGGCTTCAACATTGGCTGTAACAAGCATGCAGGAAGTGAATCCAGATCCGAAGATCCCTCCAAAGATGAAACATGTTTGGAACTGTTTGAGATAAAAGGGTTAACTCTCACTGACAGGGGTGAGTCCTCCAATATTATTGCATATTGTTTATTTATGATTTTCATATTAATATATATTTATATATGTGTATCATGAGCTCTAATAAAAATCGTTGGTGATAAAAAAAATATTTATATGTTATTATTATATTATTTTTACTAATTATTTTTAAATATTTTTTTCCCTTCTCCCTATGTTGGATAGTATTAAGAATCTTCTCATACTTTGTAAACTATGTTGTATTTATCATGTCTGAGGTCAAGTTGATCTCATTTGATATTGTGCTTTCATTGTAGAATTCTGGGAATCATAACCATTGTGCTGATAAAATAAGAGTCCTGGGTCCTGAAGAAGCGAGGTGATCCTCGAAACACGTAGACCAACTCGTAGCTCTTTTGGTTTTCATTTTCTATGTACTGCATGGTTTTTATATGCTTTTTTTTTTGGATAATAAAAATAATGCAATTTTAATCGTATTTGAAATGTGATTTACAGGCCCCTGGTGGCATATCTATAAAGTCCCTTTTCCATCTGAAACTTCTCTGTATACTACATTTGGGATGTTTCCTCAGCTAATTTGGATAATTAGCTAGTGTTGGCTCCATTGCCATCAAACAAGACATGGGAAGTGAAGCAAGATCCCCCAATCTGCATATTCGTAGCTTCACGTTACAGCCAGGCGACTGGCATTTTCAGAAGAAGGTCAGCCCTGGCATCGTAGAGGTTTTATTATATAAAGATGACTGCAGGAGGAACCTGTGCCATCACCAGCTCTTAGTCCTACTACATGCACAGGTTATGGACTTTGTTCTCTGAGGAAGACTGATGTCTGCCGGTGGTGGGGCCAGGCTCTGTGTATTATTTACCCAAGCTGGTAACCTTTCTATTCAGCGGGTGCAGCCTTACCCTCTGCACTCCAGGTGAGACTCAGCAGACGTCTGGAAAATCCACAAACCTTTCTGCTTATTCATCTCAGAAAGCATTGTAGCCTTTAGCTTAGCACCACAACCAGGCGACTTGCATTTTCAGAAGGAAGTCAGCCCTGATGTTGTAGAGGTTTCATTAAAGCCAGGCACTCCTATAGGAGGACAGTGTGACACGACCGCAGGAGGAATCTGTGCCATCACCAGCTCTTAGTCCTACTACACGCACAGGTTATGGACTTTGTTCTCTGAGGAAGACTGATGACTGCCGGCGGTGGGGCCAGGCTCTATGTATTATTTACCCAAGCTGGCAACCTTTCTATTCAGCGGGTGCAGCTTAACCCTCCGTTCTCCGGGTGAGACTCGGCAGACTTCTGGATAATACACAAACCTTTCTGCTTATTCATCTCAGAAAGTACTGGAGCCTTTAGCTCAGCGTCTCACATTTTCAGGAGGTCAACCCTGGTGTCATAGAGGTTTCATTAAAAGAGAAGTATGGGAATTTTTTTGGGGGAATCGTACTTACCTAGGTGGATGTCCCCCACCGGCTCTAAGACTATGCCGATCTCTCGGTTCTCAAAGATCCCTGAGCAGAGAGCTGGTGACTGTCAGGCACCGCTGTCTGCTCTGCCCCCCTCCCTGCTCACTAGAGCGCTGGGCTGCGGAGGGGGCATCTCAGGCTCTCAGCGGCTCACTGAGAGGATGGGGCTGGTCCAGGCATGTGGGCAGATGGCGACCCAATATGGCCATGATCTTTCCCGAGCCTGGTCCAACTCTGTGACGCCAGCAGACAGTGGACTTCAGCCCGCTGTCTGCTGAAAACAGGTCACAGGAGCGCAGAACGAACAGGATAAGTACAGCCAAACGAGCTTTGGCTGTACTTCTCCTTTAAAGCCAGGCACTCCCATAGGGTGACAGTGTGACACAACCGCAGGAGGAATCTGTGCCATCACCAGGCCTTAGTCCTCCTACTACACGCACAGGTTATGGACTTTGTTCTCCGAGGAAGACTGATTTCTGCCGGTGGTGGGGCCAGGCTCTGTCTATTATTTACCCAAGCTGGTAACCTTTCTATTCAGCAGGTGCAGCCTTACACTCCGTACTCCAGGTGAGACTCTGCAAACATCTGGATAATCCAGCGGCCTCTCCGCAGCTAAACACAACACACAACTGTCAGATTTACAGCGGCATAAAGCGGGACAGCTGTTCCATTAACAACAACATGACGCTAAGCTTGGCCATTAAATAGATAAAAAAAAACATGAAATTTAACAAGTTGGAGGAATGAACGTGTTCTGGGGGGGGGGGGGGGGGATTCCTATACAAGAGGAAAAGACCGATCCGCCACCTTCTGGAAGTATTACACTTCTTTCCGTTGCCACTGGTTACTGCATACTCCTTGCGCTGGTATCATATATGACCAAAGGAGCAGCCGACGAGCTACAATGTTACCGGCCTTATAGATTGATTTACTTATTGATTTAGAAGGAACCGCTCCTGACCTCAAAAATGCCATTTTGGCAAATCTGGTCCCACCATGCAACCCATGTGAACAAAAAAGGGAAGCATGCAACAGCCAATCGCCATGCTTACTACTGCTGTGAAGAATACCACGACTGGTTCATTGTCTTTACATGAGATGCAAGCAAGGGTCAGAACTCCATTAAGTGTAGAGTACATATGGCTCTCCAAGGAGAAGCGTAGAGTCACTTAGTCCATTGGAACCTTCATCTGTATCTGTAGACCATCAACAGGGTAGAGGAAGGGATGAGGCAACCGGGTGGATGAAAACGTAAATCGATGAATGGATGGCTGATCAGGAGAACGCTCTTACAACTCCATTACAATCTATGCCCTCCTATCCTGGTGACAACTGCACCCTCCCATTTCATGTATGGGTGTCACAGGGACAGGAAGTGAGTGAAAATCTCACCAAGGACATCACTAACAGAAAAACCTTACAGAAATTTAAACTCCTGTCCACTCTTTACAGAACTTTTTATAGAAAATCTGCGGAAGTTAGGCCATGTAATCGAAATCAGGAGACTCCAGACTATGGCCCACAGGCCTAATGATGTAAGAGGAGATTCTGATGGAGACCTTGAAGTGGGGGGACTTGTGAAAGGGGGCCTCTGATATAAGGGGGGCTCTGATGTAAGGTGGTTTTGTTGGGGGCTCTGATGTAAGGTGGTTTTGTTGGGGACTCTGATGTAAGGGGGCTACTGATGGATACTCCTATGAAAGGGGGTCTCTGAGATAAGGGGGGCTCTGATGTAAGGTGGTTCTGATGGGGACCCTGATATAAGGGGGGCTCTGATGTAAGGTGGTTCTGATGGGGACCCTGATATAAGGGGGGCTCTGATGTAAGGTGGTTCTGATGGGGACCCTGATATTAGGGGGGCTCCGATGGGCACCGTAATGTAAGGTGGAGTTTCATGGCCACTCTGATGTAAGGGCAACTCTCATGGGGACACTGATGTAAGGGGGACTCTGATGTCAGGGGGCTCTGTAAAGTGACTTTGATGGGCACTCTAATGTAAGGGGGGTTCTGATATAAGGGGGTCTCTGATGTAAGGTGGTTTTGTTGGGGACTCTGATGTAAGGGGGCTACTGATGGATACTCTTATGAAAGGGAGTCTCTGATATAAGGGGGGCTCTGATGTAAGGTGGTTCTGATGGGCACCCTGATATAAGGGGGGCTCTGATGTAAGGTGTTTCTGATGGGGACCCCGATATTAGGGGGGCTCTGATGGGCACCCCAATGTAAGGTGGAGTTTCATGACCACTCTGATGTAAGGGCAACTCTCATGGGGACACTGATGTAAGGGGGACTCTGATGTCAGGGGGCTCTGTAAAGTGACTTTGATGGGCACTCTGATGTAAGGGGGGTTCTGATATAAGGGGGTCTCTGATGTAAGGTGGTTTTGTTGGGGACTCTGATGTAAGGGGGCTACTGATGGATACTCTTATGAAAGGGAGTCTCTGATATAAGGGGGGCTCTGATGTAAGGTGGTTCTGATGGGCACCCTGATATAAGGGGGGCTCTGATGTAAGGTGGTTCTGATGGGGACCCCGATATTAGGGGGGCTCTGATGGGCACCCCAATGTAAGGTGGAGTTTCATGACCACTCTGATGTAAGGGCAACTCTCATGGGGACACTGATGTAAGGGGGACTCTGATGTCAGGGGGCTCTGTAAAGTGACTTTGATGAGCACTCTGATGTAAGGGGGGTTCTGATATAAGGGGGTCTCTGATGTAAGGTGGGTTCTTCTACTGAAGTTTTTTTCTGTTGTCCTAAATCATATCGTGTGAATTACAAAAAAAAAAAACAAGTAAACCGTATTTATTCATTTAAATCTGATTGGTTTAATTATAAAACGGATTTTTATTTATTTTTTGGCCTGTGAATATCTGTATGATATACAACGTGGCCCTGAAAAGTTTGGAGCCCCTGGTGCAAACAGAGACGGTGGGTATTTCATAATTCAGCTGTAGACTTCACCCGTGAGCTGCACGAGAAGATTTTAGGCAATTTGTAGATTCAGAGTCCATCGTAGGGATTTTCAATGTTGTCAGCTTTGCAAAAATTCACAAAAAGTTGCCTGCTAGTTGCGGCCGTTGAACCGCATCCTATCCTGATCTCAGCATGACCTTAACACTCAGAGAGGAGACAGAAAAAACAAAAGTTCTAGCTGGTGTGCTGAGCACAGAGCAATAATTAATTGCACCATCAAGGTGTGAGTCTCGGGAGAGGTGGGATCGCTCAAGGACACAAATCTCGTGTTTTGTTTTTGTCGTCCCTCTACTCTCCCGGGGTACGGCGTCCCAGCGGAGCCGCGTTGCTATCGCAGCTGTTCTAACATTAGACGGGTTTGTCCAAGGTCTGCTACCTGGGGACTGAGACAGACAGGGGAGGCAGTGTGCAGACTGCGCGACGCAGACGCCGAATGATACAGATCCCTGACACGATAATCACTGCCACCTCTGGAGGAAGGAGAGATACGGTAAGCGGCTGTCTATCAGTTAGTGACCTTGAACCGATCGGTCTTACCACACAGATATTACCATTTAAATAAAATGGCCAGAAATACGGCACTAAAAAGGTTTGCTTCAAGCACGAAAAATAGGGCAGAAACCAGAGACTGTTACAATAGCTGTACTCAGCAAAGACCACCAGCCAATCATAGTTACCCAAGACCGGAAAAATACTGCGTCTGTATTTAATGTTGTTACATGGGTGAAAACAAGACACATTTCCATTGTGTTCAGCCAAAGGATGAAAAGTCAAAAAAAGACCCCAATACCTGCAGCTCACCCACAAGAAGGCATAAAAACCCATATTAATCATGCTCCAACACGGACAATACCCTTAAGTCACTTAGCAAGCGCTCCAATCAACAATTTACGATAATATTTCTTATTTTTGTGTATTTTGAAACACGCACAGCCCTTTTTTTATAGTTGGCCAGAACTATGTCCTGAGGAAGTCTATTCCCTATTCCATATTTATCGCTGGCTAGAACTAGCTCCTGATGAAGTCTATTCCATATTCCAGATTTATAGTTGGCTCAAACTATCTCCTGATGAAGTCTATTCCATATTTATAGTTGGCCTGAACTATCCCCTGAGGAAGTTCTTTTCCATATTCCATATTTATCTTTGGCTAGAACTAACTCCTGAAGAAGCTTATATTTATAGCTGGCAAGAACTAGGTCTAAATATGTGAACAGGGCCTAAATTGTGCTCCAACAGAAAAAAATGATCTAAAAGTGGTTAACAATCTACAATCTTACTTGAATTTATTTTGAAACACACCTAACATTTTAGAAAGTAGAACCAACTCCTGAGGAAGTCTATTATACATTCCATACTTATAGTAGGCTAGAACTAGCTCCTGAGGAAGTCTATTCCATATTCAATATTTAGAGAGTTGGCTAGAACTAGCTCCTGAGGAAATCTATTCCACATTACACAGCTCTTGGGGCTAGCTGACATGAGCGGCGTTAAAACAGGTGGTTGAGCCCCCCCCCCTTTAACCCGCAAAGGCAGCCAGATGAGACTGTAGACATGTTGCAAGCCCATGTTGTACTCTTTAGGTAGTGCTGCCACCGAACATGACCCATTCAAGTGAGCGGGGCCACATTGCAACTGCGAGCCAAACTCTAGAATCTCGGAAGTGGTATTCCCCTTCAGAATCCCTGTTGGGCTGGCAATAAAAAACGCAAGCATTCAGGAAGCAGCAGTGCCACTTGGCAAGCCTGGCAGCTGCTCCTGTACTGCTCACTGATCTCTTTTTTAGAGGGGTGGCAAGTTTACCATCCGTGTGAACGTGCGCTTAATGTAAAGAAGCCTCCACTGATTTGAACCATATGGCATAAGATTGTGCTTACAGTTTCATCCACAGAAGGTGATAAGGATACTGCATTTCTGGCAAATGGTAAATGTTTCTGTATTTGCTGAAAATGCTCTTGCTTGAAAAAAAAAGAAGAAAAGAAAACTAATGCAGCCACCTACTCTGATTGGTAGGGCAGCAATATATTGCATTTTTGTTCTCGGGCTTAGATACTCCTTAAACTTTTATACCTCTGCCTATTTTCTTCAACTGTCCGTGACGAAAAAAGAGCTTATAGGTCTTTATATTTTCTGCTTCTAAGGAAAAGTTCAGGCTGTATGATTCATCTTCAGCGACGTGTCAAATGTATGCGAGACAGAGGGCTGAGCGGGGGCTTCTTCTCTGATACATCCCAGATGGACATTAAGACAAATATTTCTCCCTCTTTACAGTAAGATCAGTCACGCCCATGTACTGGCTATTTATCCTTCCATGTACAGACCAGGCAATAATGATTTATGTTCGGAATATGTTACTTTTAATCCAGAACACGGTCTTGTATCTTTTCTGGGGTTTTCATTTCCGTTCACACGCAACAAGGCCTGAAGCTGCTCCTTCCCTGTAGACGCTTGCAGTAAATATTAGCCCTGCTCACATATGGAATTTGGGGAGGGAGGAGAACCTTATTGAAGATGTGACTGATTTCCGGGAATCTTACACAATGCTGGAGAAGGTCTTATGGGGTCACGGGGCAAGAGGACAATCGACCACACTGGATTCCTGGCAGGGTTTCTATAAGAAGAAAACTGAATTTGGTTAAACTAGATGGATTTTTTTTTCAATCTACGTAACTATGAAAAGAAGATTATGGCACAGAAGGGTCACCAGGTGTGGCTCTACTGTATCTGTGGAGATACAAATTCCGGTATACAATCCCAGCCTGGAAAATGTATTTGGAAGTTGTGTATAAAGCATACCAAGTGGTCATTAGATCTTACTAGACCCTCTTACTAGATCTCTTTCAGGGTGTGGACACTTCACCCCCCATGTTGGCTGAAGATGTGGACCGATGACATGCTTGTAGTAATCCATGGGTAGTTCCCAGGTGGGCTTTTAGCAAAAAACCCACTACTGGACAGAATGGTCTTTAGAGACCTAGCCATGACCAAGACCATGACACCAGGGACACTACAGCATCATTTCCCTCAACCCAATACCTTTGTTATGGCAACCTCTCTATTCCAAAATTGACAATACTCTTATGTTTGGGCATCCACCATCTTATATCGATTAGAGACACCAGAAGTTCGACTTCCACCCCTACCACCATAGAGTCTGGTAGGGGTGGAGGCCCGACTTCTTGTCTCTCTTCCAATATTGACAATACTGTTATGACACCAGAAGTTGAACCTCCACCCCTACCACCAAGAGACTCCATGGTGGTAGGGGAGGAGGTCCAACTTCTGGTGTCTCTAATCGGTATAAGAGACACTATTCTCTTTCAAAATTGACAATACTGTTATGGTTGGGCATCCACCATCTCATACCAATTAGAGACCCCAGAAGTTGGAGCTCAACCTCTACCACCATGGAGTCTCATTCATCCTTCTACCTTCTCCAATCTACTATAAATAAAATGTTCATCAGGTTGAGAACCTTGAAAGGGCCATGAAAGGGCGGTACTGAAACACAAATATAAGAAGCCAGTATACAATTAAGCCCAGTAGCAAACACATGGAAAATCTGCTTTGGTTAGACTGATCTCATAAAAGGAGAGTATGTGGCTGACACTAACACAAATTATTAAGAAGGATAAAAAGAAAAATATGAATATTAAAAAAATATTACTACTCAACAAATAGATGTTTGGTGCCATCAAAGACACATATCCAGCTTCAACATAACCCTAGGTACATCTGAGAAATCCTTTTCCAATTTCAGTACCTTCCCACACCTTACAGGGCAGCTTGTACAGCACAGAACACGGCGGTGAGGAAAGTAAAGTTAGGCCCGGAGTTCAAGAAAGAAGAAAGCATAGAAGGAGGGCTGGCATGTGAGGGGTTAAAGGGGTTTGGGTGCAGGAGGGGATAAACAGATTTAAAAGAAAACACGTTTTTGCAGGGATTTATCAGTTTGGTGGTCAGGCTGTAGGTGGGATTTCAAGGAGGTGGTCAGCAGGAGGATCTCAGGAGGTCCTCAGTCGGAAAGGGAGCTGAGTCAGGGAAAACTTCCCACCATCCCTCCCTTTATTCTGGTACTGTTGGTTCAATGGCTATCGCATAGGCCATTTTTGTAATTTGTGTGGGTGTGTCCTGACAACTGGCAGGGTACAAGGTCCTTGTAGATTCCTATGGGGCACAAATGTACATTGTAGGGACCCGTCTAAGGTATGGCCACCAGTATTTGGTATGATGTAACTGCAGTTTGTTGTTGACGCTGAGTCGGTGGTTTTTGTAGCTGGGGGCCAACCATTAAGTGATGCAGGTTAATGGTGATGCACCTTACTTTGAGGCCTACTAGGGCCTTGGGGCTCCATTAATACTGTGTTCATTGTTGACAAGTTAATGTGTTATTTATGCAGTTTGTTAAAAAAAAGGGCTGCCATGGCCAATAAACTTGTTGTCATGTGTGGAGTGATGGTCAAGCAGACGGGACAAGCCATCTTTATAACCCTAGTCAAGCATCTGTGCCAAGGAAAGTTCTTCAGCTCTCGGTTAGGGATGAGCTCAGGCATGTTCGTACCCCAGTCCAAACCCACTAGTGTGAGCCCACCAGGAAGCTGTCCCGCTACTGGGCCAATCATTTGAGGCCAGGGCATTCTCCTCACTGCAGCTGAATGTATACAAGTGTATATAAATGTGGCCGAGTGGCAGGAAATGCCTTGGCCATTTATGATTTGCCCAGTACAGGTGACAGCTTCCTGGTGGGCTTGCTTGGGTAGATATGGACTAGGATACAAACACACCTGAACTCATACCTAGTCATGGTACAGCTAGCAGCACTTAGTCGCATTCTTCAGGACACGTTCTGTAATGTTGAAGATGTTTCAGAGCTTATCCGACCACTTATTCAGTTCTAATGTTGTAGGAACATACTCCAATATCTATATCCACACCGGTAGCACCAACCCCCTTATCCAGGGTTTCTCAACTAGGGTTCCTCCAGAGGTTGCTAGGGGTTCCTTGAACAATGAGCAATTTCTGACTCTCAGTTAAGTTACCACTGACACCATTGATCTTTTTAGCGATCGGTAAGGGGGTAATTCTTCCCCATGACCACAAGTGTAAGGAGCATTCTTCCCGTTGACCATCACACTAATGCAGGCTTTCTCAACTGGGGTTCTTCCAAAGGTTGCAGGGTTTCTCAACCATTGGTCCATGGAACCCTAGGGTTTCTCCAGAGGCTGCTAGGGGTTCTTTGAGCAATGAGCAATTTCTTCCTCTCAGATAAGTACCCACTGACACCATTGATCTTTTTAGCAATCGGTAAGGGGGTAATTCTTCCCTATGACCACAAGTGTAAGGAGCATTCTTCCCATTGACCATCACACTGATGCAGGCTTTCTCAACCAGGGTTCCTCCAAAGGTTGCAGGGTTTCTCAACCATTGGTCCATGGAACCCTAGGGTTTCTCCAGAGGTTGCTAGGGGTTCCTTGAGCAATGAGCAATTTCTTCCTCTCAGATAAGTTCCCACTGACACCATTGATCTTTGTAGCTATCTGTAAGGGGGGGGGGGGGATTCTTCCCAATGACCACAAGTGTAAGACCATCAAACTAATGTATCATGAGCTGTAGATATAGTCATTTTTAGCAGGGGTTCCCTGAGACTGGAACGTTATTTTAGGGGTTCCTCTGTGCTAAAAAAAGGTTTAGAAAGGCTGACTTAATCCAATATCTATAGGAACCAGTTAACAGACAACAGCTGGAATATGGATGGGGTAGTAGGTAACTAATTTAATCCTATTAAAACATAAAAGAGAGAGATTTCCTAATATACAACTCAGAGACTTTATCTCAGGATTTAATAAGATTTGTAAAGCCCTTGGGACTGCCAATGTTTGGCTCTCCTCTGCTTGGTATATCTTAGCATGGTCTTGACTCAGGCTCAAGGTTCCCGTTACGCAGAGGTTTCTAAAACACCTCAAAGAATTGAAAATAAATATACTGTCTATCACACCGCCGAGAGCGGAGGCTAAATGGCAAAGTAACAGCCTAGCAGGATCTTGCCGCTTCTCCCGTGTTCCTCTAACATCTGTCTCTCTGCACCCGAGCCCAGCGTGTTCTTGCAAACAAGATGTACATCTCAGCGAGCTCTCCAATAACGCCACAATAAATATGTTCGTTAATTTCTGCTGGAATAGGGAAAAGAATTCCTTCCCCGGGAGGCCAAATTCAGCCTACATGAAAATCCTCTCCAGATCCACTTGTACAATCCACTCCAGCCGGAAACGGAGGATGCGCTCCTCCAGCCAAATGGAAGAAAACCGGCTTCACAAACTTCCTGCAGGAGGACTCGCAATTAAAAGGGCCCCAAGACGTTTTTGGTTTTTTTGCCTGTTTCATAAAATTCCCAGGTGGGTGCAAAAGTGCCATCAGAAACGAGGATACTGGAGAGAATAACGCTATAGGGAGGTAGATATTTGCATTCATAGAATTCTTTGTAAAGGCGAACAGCTGAACCGGCCAAGTTTAAGTTGAACCTGCCGTTCTGTCCATCCAGTCCTGAGATTAAAGTGGAAGTAAACCCTCCTATCGTTTTCAGCCAAGGAAGCCGCCATCTTGGCCTCTGTTTAGTCTAGAACTGCCATGATGCTGCACATGTGATCCGTTATGACACCTCCCATTGGACGGTTTGACAGTTTGGTTGAGAGCACAACCAATGGGAGTGTTACATTTCCGGCACGTGCCGGAAAGGTAACCGTTTTATGGATGGGTTTACTTCCGCTTTAAGAACCCATACACACTATTAGATTTTTGTCTTCAGATTTACCAAAAACCATATAATATGAGGTCAAACCTTGTTTCAATTCGTATGCAAATCAGGCAGGCCCTCACACTACATGGTTTTGGTAAATCTGAAGACAAAAATCTGCAGAAAATCTAATAGTGTCTATGGGACCTTACACAGCTCTGCCACAAAGCACAGCCCTGACTGTCGGGGCAGGAGACCTGAGTTTTCTCTGCTACATTTGCAGTAACACTTATGGGTCTTGTCCCTCCCCCCAGCCTGTGATTGGAGAAGCATCATCATCATCAGAACTCAACTCTCTCTGCTCTCTCCTCCTATCAGCATGCTCCTCATTAGCACTGCAGCACTAATTTCATGCAAGGACTATAAGAGGCTGACTAAATTAACCACTTCCAGACCCGCCCACCGTGGAAATACATCGCTACTTTGACATTAAATACCGGGGTTATGGCAGCAGATAGCTCCCATAACCCCCGGTATATTTTTAAATGGCGGGATGTCTGCTTTAACATAAAAGTGGCTCCAGTGGTGGATTCACCACGGGATTACTTTTATGAGCGGCAGGAGAGGTGCCAATTGCCTGATGGGCAGGAAGTCGAGTGAGGGCAAGATAGCCCCCACTCGACTCTATGCCCTTGGAGGACCTGAGCGACGTCAAAACAGAGTTTTTTAAAAAAAAAAAAATGTATTGCTTCTAAGAGTAAATGTGACATGTGAGGTCATTTTGACCCCAGATCTCACATTAAAGAGGACCTGTCATGCTTATTTCTATTACAAGGGATATTTACATTCCTTGTAATAGGAATAAAGGTGATAAAAAAAATATATTTTTAAAAGGGACAATGTAAAAATAAAAGTAAAATAAATAAGGAAGAAAACACATGTGAGGTATCGCCGCGATCGTAAGAGCGAGAGCAATAATTCTAGCCCTGGACCTTCTCTGTAACTCTAAACTGGTAACCTGTAGAAATGTTTTAAGTGTTGCTTTAAGAGATCTTAAAGTACCAAAGTTTGTCGCTATTCCTCAAGCCTGCACAATTTTAAAGCGTGACATGTTAGGTATCTATTTACTATTACTATTTATTTAACATTATCTTTCACATTATAGAACAAAAATTGGGCTAACTTTACTGTTTTCTCATTTTTTTTATTCAAAAAAGTGTATCTTTTCCACAAAGATTGCATTTGTAAGACTGCTAATACGGTGTTACAAAGTATTGCAACAATCTCTATTTTATTCTCTAGGGTCTCTGCTAAAAAAAAAAAAATATATATATATATATATTTTTTTTATGTATGTATGTATGTATGTATGTATGTATGTATGTATGTATGTATGTATATATATATATATATATATATATATATATATATATATATATATAATTTTTGGGGTCCTAAGTAATTTTCTAGCAGAAAAAAAATGATTTTGACTTGTAAACAAGTGTCAGAAAAAGGCTTGGTCCTTAAGTGGTTAATATACACATAATATACACACTCACCGGCCACTTTATTAGGTACTCCTGTTCAATGGCTCGGTAACACAAACTGCCAATCAGCCAATCACATGGCAGAAACTCCATGCATTTAGGCATCTAGACGTGGTGAAGACGACTTGCTGAATTTCAAACCCAGCATTGGAATGGGGAAGAAAGTTGATTTAAGTGACTTTGAACGTGGCATGGTTGTTGGTGGCAGACGGGCTGATCTGAGTATTTCTGGGATTTTCACTCACAGCCATCTCTCGGGGTTTACAGAGAATTGTGGGAAAAAGAGAAAATATCCAGTGAGTGGCAGCTGTGTGGAGGAAAATGCCTTGTTGATGTCAGAGGAGAATGGGCAGACTGGTTCAAGATGATGGAAAAGCAACAGTAATTCAAATAACCACTGGTTACATCCAAGGTATGCAGAATACCATCTCTGAACGCACAACACATCAAACCTTGAAGCAGATGAGCCACAGCAGCAGAAGACCACAACGGGTGCCGCTCCTGTCAGCTAAGAACAGGAAACTGAGGCTACAATTTGCACAGGATCACCAAAATGGGACAATAGAAGATTGGAAAAACGTTGCCTGGTCTGATGAGTCTGGATTTCAGCTGCGACATTCAGATGGTCGGGTCAGAATTTGGTGTAAACAACATAAAAGCATGGATCCATCCTGCCTTGTCTCACCGGTTCAGGCTGGTGGTGGTGGTGTAATGGTGGGGGGGATATTTTCTTGGCACACTTTGGGCCCCTTAGTATCAATTGAGCCACGGCCTACCTGAGTATTGTTGTCCAACCCTTTATGACTACAGTGTCCTCATCTTCTGATGGCTCCTTCCAGCAGGATAATGCCCCATGTCACAAAGCTCCGATCATCTCACCACTGGACAATGAGGTCTCTGTACTCCAATGGCCTCCACACTCACCACATCTCATCCAATAGAGAACCTTTGGGATGTGGTGGAACGGGAAATTGGCATCACGGATGGGCAGCCGACAAATCTGCAGCAACTGCCTGATGCAATCATGTCACTATGGATCAAAATCTCTGAGGAACGTTTCCAACACCTTGTTGAAACTATGCCACTAAGAATGAAGGCAAAAAGAGGTCCAACCCGCTACTAGCAAGGTGTACCTAATAATGTGGCCAGTGAGTATGTATACACATATATTAAACTGTATTTGCTCCCATGGCCCAGCCTTTGTCGGAGCTCACTCCTCTCCCCTGCAGCAGCTGCTCACTGACACAGGAGAGCTGGAGCTGCAGGATCACGTGACCAGACTGGATGAAAAATAGGTAAGTAAACATGGTATGCATGATAGGTAGGAAGAGGGGGGAGGGGACATATTTAAGAATAGTTAGAAATGGGCTTTTCTTACACTTTTAAGTTTTTTTTATCTAAAATGGCAGCTGTACAGGATGTAGAGCTCATCGTGTACATTATACAGACCATAAAATAGGTTTAGTTGGTCCTTACATAAAATGTTATCACTAACACCTCGAAAAGAGCACCCAATCCCACACGTCTCAGTTCAAGAAGCAAAATTCTGAGCCTCACATCAGTTATTTCTGAATAACGAGTCTAATCCCTATAAAAGTCTCCACCCATAAACAGGTCCACCAGGACTAAGGCATGACCAGAGTGGAAAGTCCCTGGAACTCTCCATGAGAAGATAAACTGTCTTTTAGTTTCCAGGTGATTAGTAATGTGGCCTTGGATTCCAGGAACAGTAAACCTGCATGGAGTTTGTATGGGCTCTCTGTGTAGTATGGGTACCAGACCACCTTATACATGGTCACCCCAATAGTTCCAAGCACTCTGCTCACTACCGTATAATTCGGAGAAAGAAAAAAAGCATATTTTTCACCCGACTCCCTGGGAGGTAATATGACATAATCCGATCACCGACTTTACAACACAAGTCTCAGCAGATCCCCCAGAATGGGAAGTATAGCGCTTTATACACCGCCACGCCCATACTCAGCACATCAATGTTCGGATTTGGGAAATGCTTAAAGGTAAATAAAAAACTCATTAGGAGGAGATGTGAAAACGATTGAAGGAGGTGGTGTTCTTCACACCGTGTATGTTCACCAGGTGACACACCCTTCATTAATGGCTTCTGTTAGAGTAAACCTGCTTTAATACGGGATGACAGAGATCAAACCCGACACAGTGTCAGGTGGGTCTTCCCTAAAGCTTCACCACTGAACGTCAAGACTAAAACTTCATCAGCTACTATAAGGGGTGCCATGGACTCCGAGAACTTTGGATGAATCCATAGCATAGGACCTTCCATACTTTTCATAAAGTATATATATATATAAAAAACAGAACGTCAGACTAAAACTTCATCAGCTACTATTAGGGGTGCCATGGACTCCAAGAACTTTGGATGAATCCATAGCATAGGACCTTCCATACTTTTCATAAAGTATATATATATATAAAAAACAGAACGTCAGACTAAAACTTCATCAGCTACTATTAGGGGTGCCATGGACTCCGAGAACTTTGGATGAATCCATAGCATAGGACCTTCCATACTTTTCATAAAGTATATATATATATAAAAAACAGAACGTCAGACTAAAACTTCATCAGCTACTATTAGGGGTGCCATGGACTCCAAGAACTTTGGATGAATCCATAGCATAGGACCTTCCATACCATGGAAATAGACAGCTGGTCTAAATAGAGACTGAGGTCAACAAGTCATGGGTGGTCATCTCAGGCTAACCAGAAAGCTAAAAAAAATATATAACACAAGGCATTGGAGTCATGTAGTCAAGGGTGCTTCTAGCTGGTGGCTACACAACCTCTGCCCCATCCAGAACACCTGACCTTCTACTACAAGAGGCAATACAGCAAATCTCGAGATGAGTCCCTGGCACCACCAGCCCTAGACTGTCCAGGAGACACATTCAATCTGCCTCTGGCACGTAGAAATACGATGACAGTCCACACCTCCGTTGGAGACCAGTTTGAGAAGGACATCACTAGGAGCTGCTCTTCAAACTTGGTCGTAGAAGAGCTCCCCTACCATGACTGTACGGGAACACGCGTAGTAAATGTAATACCATTATTACCAAACGGCAATTCAGTTTTCCTCCAAAAAGGTACTACAGTGTACAAAAGTGGGCTAGAAAAGTCACATCTTGACTCCATGGCTGGTCATCTAGGAAGAGGAGGCGCTACGGTTATCCTCTGGGCAATACAGTCATTTCCCCCTCCGACAAGTTTCGTAAATGTGGCTCGCCTTGTCTGGTCTTACATGGCCGCCATTTTTTGTGTCGCCTGAGTTCTTCTACCGTGCTGGTATTCCAGACAAGTGCCAACCGGGTGCTCTCCCACCTATCTGCCCCTGCAGTCATGCAGTCAGCGGCTGCCACCTATGGCCATGCAGGAGAGCCTGCTTGGGGCAGTGCTAGTTGGAACTGTATGCAACTACTGCTCTATGGTGACCTGGCTGGGCCTGAGGTGGCCATTGCTTTTACATTCCTGAAAGTCTGCAAAAAACATATATACATATACACACATCGCTTCTCGGCCTTTTGGCTAAGATCAAGTGTAGGATACAGACACACACACGTATACCATATACTGTATACAGAAGGCCTCCAGGTGGCCATATTCCATTTACGAAAAGGAAAGGTGATTTTTAAAAACATTCAATTACAATATTACTTGTCGTTATTGTATACGCTATATTATTATTATTTTTATGTGCTATTTTTTTTCCCCATGAAAAGTGGAGTTGCCCTTTAAGTGACTTTGAATGTAGCAAAAAATAAAAAATAAAAAAATTGCGTTTGTAAGACCGCTGCGCAAATACGGTGCGACATAAAGTATTGCAACAATCTCCATTTTAATCTCTAGGGTCTCTGCTAAAAAAAAATATTTACAATGTTTGGGGGTTCTGAATAATTTTCTAGCAAAAATGGATTTTAACTAGTAAACAACAAGTGTCAGAAATAGGCCCGGTCCTTAAGTAGTTAAAATCACCGGCCACTTAATTAGGTACACCTGTTCAATTGCTTGATAACACAAATTTCTAATCAGCCAATCACATGGCAGCAACTCAATGCATTTAGGCATCTAGACGTGGTGAAGACGACTTGCTGAGATTTAAACCGAGCATCAGAATAGGGGAAGAAAGGGGATTTAGGCGACTTTGAATGTGGCGTGGTTGTTGGTGCCGGACGGGCTGGTCTGTGTATTTTAAAAACTGATGATCTACTGGGATTTTCACACACAATCATCTCTTGGGTTTACAGAGAAAAAGAGAAAATATCCAGCGAGCGGCAGTTGTGTGGAGGAAAATGCCTTGTTGATGTCAGAGGACAATGTTTTTTTTTTTTGCTTGTCTGTTTTGTTTTTATTTATTTTTTGTATGTTTGTAGTTTTTTTTTTTTGGTTTTATTTGCTTGCTTGCTTTGCTTTTTATTTATTAATTTTGTTTGTTTTTTGTAGTTTTTTTTTTTTGGGCTTTTGTTTGTTTTTCGGTTTTGTTGATTTGTTTGTGTTTTTATTTATTAATTTTGTTAGTTTTTTTTGTAGTTTTTTTTTTTTGGTTTTTGTTTGTTTTTTTGGCTTGTTTGTTTTTTGGTTTTGTTTATTTGTTTGTGTTTTTATTTATTAATTTTTTTTGCCTTTTGTTTGTTTGTTTTTTTGCCTTTTTATTTGTGTTTTTATTTATTTATTATGCTTGTTTTTGGTTTTTGTTTGTTTTTGTTTTTTCGTTAACTCTTTTGTCTGAGTATAGATTTGTCCCAAGCATGAAGTCTTTTTTGAATAACAATCAATTATTGCAATTGTATACGCTATATATCTATATATATATATAGATAGATATATAGATATATATATATATATATATATATATATATATATATATCTATAGATATATATATATATATATATCTATAGATATATATATATATATATCTATCTATATATATAGATATATATATATATCTATATATATATATATATATAGAGAGATATATATATATATATATATATATATATATATATAGAGATATATATATAGAGATATATATATATATATATATATATATATATATATATATATATATATATATATATATATATATATATATATATATATATAATCCCCCTCCAGGAAAGTGGAGTTACCCTTTAATGGCACTCTTCTCCTTTATGTTTTCTTCGGGGCAATGTATATTTTTTTTTATCAGGGCCTCTTGAAGTTTCCACCAGGGTGAAGGGTGACAACACAAAAGACAGGGACAGAGCGTTGTTCCCCTATAACAGGAAGTGCCTGATCATTTAGCGATTTGGGTTTACATGGAAAATGGCACCCAGGCGCCCCTTTCCCAGGTGTGCCCATACTCACAAGGCCGCCCCCCCCCAGGAATGGGCTCTATGATATCCATTGCAGGCTCGGCGTGGATCCAGTACACAATATTTAATAAGTAGGACGCGTGCCAGAGTCAGGGTGTGTCCCCCAGACAGACAGCGGCTTGCCGTACCTCTCCCAATAATTACACAAGTCACCTCCAGTTCATTAGAGCCGAGGAAGATGCCATCGCTGACCCTGAACCGGATGAGCAGGGACAGCGCGGTCTCGGGCTGCCAGTGTACACACAGCATAGTACAGGAGCTGGAATTCCTGGCACGGCTCCTTAATCCTCCTCCAATTAGAAGCGGCCTTGTTTGCTCTACAAACCTATTACATGTGAGAGTGCAGAGCCCAGGTGATGTGCCGTGTGATGGATGGACATGGAGCGTGCACAGGAATTCAGGGGGGGGGGGGGCGGGGAGCTGATCGCTGGATCATATTTACTGTATACTGTCCTGAGTATATGATAAATGATGGCAGCGCACATACCGCCAGACGCCGCCTGCACTGCACATTACAATGCCGTGATATCATCCCTCCACTATGATCCCCTACAATACATCCCATCCACACTCAGCTCAATGCAGGAAGTGGTTGTAATGAGGCTGCAGAAGACTGGCAGCCATACCTAAAAGTGCATGCGGACATGAAGTGGCTATGAAGAGCCTGCAATCAAATAATATCACGACACAAACAAATTATGTTCTGATAAAACTAGATTATATCCTGACTCAACCAAACGTTATCCCAACACAACCAAATTATATTCCGACACAACTAAACTATATCCCAATGCAACCAAATGACATCCGAACACCACCAAACCATATCCCAACGCAACCAAATCATATTACGACACAACCAAATTATATCCCAATGCAACCGAATTATATCCCGACACAACCTAATCATATCCCGACGCAACCAAATTATATCCCGACACAACCTAATCATATCCCGACACAACCTAATCATATCCCAACACAACCAAATCATATCCCGACACAACCAAATCATATCCCGACACAACCAAATCATATCCCGACACAACCAAATCATATCCCGACACAACCAAATCATATCCCGACACAACCAAATCATATCCCGACACAACCAAATCATATCCCAATGCAACCGAATCATATCCCGACACAACCGAATCATATCCCGACGCAACCAAATCATATTCCGACACAACCGAATCATATCCCGACGCAACCGAATTATATCCTGACACAACCTAATCATATCCCAATGCAACGAAATTATATCTCAACATAACCAGACACAATCTGATCATATCCCGACACAATCTAATCCTATCCCGACACAACCAAATCCTATCCCGACACAACCAAATCCTATCCCGACACAACCAAATCCTATCCCGACACAACCAAATCCTATCCCGACACAACCAAATCCTATCCCGACACAACCAAATCCTATCCCGACACAACCAAATCCTATCCCGACACAACCAAATCCTATCCCGACACAACCAAATCCTATCCCAACACAACCAAATCCTATCCCGACACAACCAAATCATATCCCGACGCAACCAAATCATATCTCAACATAACCAGATTATATCCTGATACAACCAAATCATATCCCGACACAACCAAATCATATCCCGACACAATCTAATATCCCGACACAACCTAATTATATCCCGACACAACCTAATCATATCCCGACACAACCAAATCATATCCCGACACAACCAAATCATATCCCGACACAACCAAATCATATCCCGACACAACCAAATCATATCCCAATGCAACCGAATCATATCCCGACGCAATTGAATCATATCCCGACACAACCGAATCATATCCCGACGCAACCAAATCATATCCCGACGCAACCGAATTATATCCCGACGCAACCGAATTATATCCCGGCGCAACCGAATTATATCCTGAGTCCTGACACAACCTAATCATATCCCAATGCAACGAAATTATATCTCAACATAACCAGACACAATCTAATCATATACGGATACAATCTAATCATATCCGGACACAATCTAATCATATCCCGACACAACCAAATCATATCCCGACACAACCAAATCATATCCCGACACAACCAAATCATATCCCGACACAACCAAATCATATCCCGACACAACCAAATCATATCCCGACACAACCAAATCATATCCCGACACAACCAAATCATATCCCGACACAACCAAATCATATCCCGACACAACCGAATCATATCCCGACACAACCGAATCATATCCCGACACAACCGAATCATATCCCGACTCAACCGAATCATATCCCGACTCAACCGAATCATATCCCGACTCAACCGAATCATATCCCGACTCAACCGAATCATATCCCGACTCAACCGAATCATATCCCGACTAAACCAAATCATGTCCCGACACAACCAAATTATATCCCGACACAACCTAATCATATCCCGACGCAACCAAATTATATCCCGACACAACCTAATCATATCCCGACACAACCTAATCATATCCCAACACAACCAAATCATATCCCGACACAACCAAATCATATCCCGACACAACCAAATCATATCCCGACACAACCAAATCATATCCCGACACAACCAAATCATATCCCAATGCAACCGAATCATATAGCGACACAACCGAATCATATCCCGACACAACCAAATCATATCCAGACACAACCAAATCATATCCCGACACAACCAAATCATATCCCGACACAACCAAATTATATCCCAATGTAACCAAATTATATCTTGACACAACTGAATCATACCCCGACACAACCGAATCATATCCCGACAACAACAGTATCATATCCCGACGCAACCGAATTATATCCCGACACAACCTAATCATATCCCGACACAACCTAATCATATCTGGATGCCACGTAAACAAAAGGTAACATTGTAGCGATGCGTCTCGTTCTGCTACAAGAAGGGAATAGTTGCCGCCATGTGAAGACAATAAATCCCTCTGACAGATCGGAGTATTTCCATATTTATAGAACTCCTTCCCGCAGAATCATCTCCTCCGATGTCACCTATTACCATCCCTAATCATTCCGCAAACTCGCCTTCCACAAACGCTTCTCCCCTTTTATTTTCTATGTATATATATTTCCACCAGCCAAATTCTGCAAAATAAACTTCCCCATTAAACGGTCCTTCGGGGGGGGGGGGGGGGGGGACTCTCAGCCAAAACGCTGCGCGCCATTCCCAGGGTCTCCAGAGCGCAGTAAAAATATTGGCCGGTAGGAAACAAGAGCGCTGCGAGGGGAGGAAGAGGAAAAAAAAAAAAACATTCTTTTTCATTAAAACCAATTCTATTTAGAAAAACAGAAACAGATTTTTTTTTTTCCTGCACGCCATTAAATGTAGCCGCACACAATTCCCATTCTACGCAACGCGCGGGAATTGGATGTCACGTGACGGCTTAACCCCTCGCGGGATCAACTGAGGTCTCCAAAAAAAATATTGGACAGTATTGTTCTTTTTATCAATGCGATTTTATTATTACTTTTGTTTATTCTTTTTATTGCGGAGGTTTCCTAGGCGCTGAGAATATTTTGTATTGTGATGTTTGTATTGGATTGTATAAAGAATAAAATACATTGTTACAGATACTCTATAAAATGAAACAACAAAAAAATAAAAATAAATAAAAGACACATTTCAATCTTTTTTTCAGTAATACTCCAGAGACAAGGACAATGGAGATTCTTCATGTCTGTCAGCTGGGATTCTGTTTTCATTTTTTTAACTTTACAAAAAGGTGACCATTGCTCCCCCCCCCCCCCCCCCCAAAAAGGCCAGGCTGGCACCCTGGCGTCACCAGGCAGACAGACCAGCAAATCTGACACACTGGCCACTTGCTTATTACCAGGAAGCCAGTAAGACTAGGTTCACATCTATGCGTTTTTTTTCTACCGCGTCAGCAGATTAGCAGAAACGCACTGCAATCCATTTAACCTTATTTATTATGGGTTCTGTTCACATCTAATTTCCTGCAATGCGTTTTTTGTTTTTTTTTTTTGGAAAGGTGCAGGGCATATTTGGCTCCATAGACTTCAGTGGAATTGCGTGAAAAACCACATGTACATGCGTTATAAGTGTGTTTTCCTGCATGGCAACAGACACCTTTCTCTTAGCAACATCAACACCTCCCAAAAAACGCAAAAATGCATGAAAAGAACACGCATGAAAAACACAAAATGCATTAAAAAACACGTATGAAAAACGCAAAGTGCATTAAAAAAGTGCATGACGAATGCAAAATGCATTCAAAAACACATATGGAAAAACGCAAAGTGCATGAAAAGCACAAAATGCATTCAAAACGCGCACAGAAAAATGCAAAATGCATGAAAAGCTCACATGGAAACCACAAAAGGCATTCAAAATGTGTATGAAAAACGCAAAAAATGCATTAAAACTGTGCATAAAAAAAGCAAAATGCATTAAAAAAAAAGAATGAGAAAAGCAAAATCCATGAAAAGATCACATGAAAACCACAAAATGCATTCAAAATGTGGATGACAAACGCAAAATACATTAAAAACATGCATGAAAAACGCAAATTGCATTAAAAAAAATGAATGAAAAAAGTAAAATGCATGAAAAAGCACACATAAAAAACAACAAAATGCATTAAAACACGTACATGACAAATGCAAAATGCATTCAAAACACGCATGGAAAAACACAAAATGCATGAAAAGCACAAAATGCATTCAAAACGCGCATGAAAAATGCAAAATGCATGAAAAAAATGCATAAAAAAAGCAAAATGCATAAAACGGACACGTGAATACCACAAAATGCATTAAAAACGTGCATGAAGAACACAAAATGCATGAAAAAACGCATGAAAAAATGCAAAGTGCATGAAAAATACGCACGAAAAAATGCAAGATGCATTAAAAAACATATGAAAAACACAAAGTGTCATGTCTGTGAATGTCAGAGTTTTGGAATGCCTCATGGGACGTGTAGTCCCACTACAGCTGGAGGGCCGTGGTTTGGAGATCCCCGGCGGAATACTTGACAGTGGCAGAAGCAAAGCATTATGGGAGGTGACCAGACTAGATGGGGAAGTCCATGACGCCCCAATCTGAGAAGATCTAGGAGGGTCTCCCATTACCAGAACTCTGAGAAGGGTGGGAGGAGGAGATCAGGAGAAGTCGGGGTTAGAAGTTGAGCGTTGGATGAACTGTCTGTGATCTGCTGGTTATTATCTGGAAAGTTATTAGCCGATGATACCTCAACCCTCCTGAGATGTGGCCTGAGTGCGAGTCATCCTCCATGACACCATCTAGACCGGGGATCTTCAAACTACGGCCCTCCAGCTGTTGTGGAACTACACGTCCCAGGAGGCAGTCCAAAACTCAGAACTCATGATGGGAATTGTAGTTCCTGAACAACTGGAGGGATATAGTTTGAAGACCCTCTTATCTAGAGCATCACACATCCCGGCAGGGTCCCTCGGCAGGAACACTCCTTACATCTGACCTCCAGGCCCCCCCTTCAGTCTTGCTCAGTTGTACCGGCTCCTCTCCCGGGGACGGGGACCCATGTGTATAGAGAAGGAAGGCAAGGCTTGCTGGGACTTCTGGTTCTACAACAACATGAATGGCCGAGGCTCAGTTCTTATTCTGGGCACATCGGCCTTGGATTTCATCAGACGCAGACTCCGGGTTTTTTGGCACTCCGGCACCAGGCCTGGCACAGGCGGAGCCGCTCATAAAACCCGTCCCGTATTTTATGAGCTGTGCTGGTGGAATGCTGTAATTATAATAGGATAATAATGGATCACTGTGTGAGGAGACACCAGAGAGAAGACAATGATGTCTGGATGACACCACAGACGGCCCCACCTGTCAAATCAACATCAGTATGAGAAATGATATACAACACGGGGGCGGGAAAGACTGTCCAGCATGCTGGAAAATATCCACACAAATCCTTCATCGGGGAGATGCAGATCCTGAATGTGGATCCAAATGTCACAATGTTACATTTACCTTATTATCTACAGAACTGTTCTCTCCTTTTATATACACACCTGACACCCAACACCTTCACCCGCTATGTATCCCCCCCATACTGATCACCCGCTATGTATTCCCCCCAATACTAATCACCCGCTATGTATGCCCCCCCCCCCATACTGATCACCCGCTATGTATTCCCCCCCCCATACTGATCACCCACTATGTATTCCCCCCCAATACTAATCACCCGCTATGTATTCCTCCCCCCCCCCCATACTGATCACCCGCTATGTATTCCCCCCCATACTGATCACCCGCTATGTATTCTCCATACTGATCACCCGCTATGTATTCCCCCCCATACTGATCACCAACTATGTATTCCCCCCAATACTAATCACCCGCTATGTACCCCCCCCATACTGATCACCCGCTATGTATTCTCCATACTGATCACCCGCTATGTATCCCCCCCATACTGATAACCCGCTATGTATCCCCCCATACTGATCACCCGCTATGTATCCCCCCATACTGATAACCCGCTATGTATCCCCCCATACTGATCACCCGCTATGTATCCCCCCCATACTGATAACCCGCTATGTATCCCCCCATACTGATAACCTGCTATGTATCCCCCCATACTGATCACCCGCTATGTATCCCCCCATACTGATAACCTGCTATGTATCCCCCCCATACTGATAACCCGCTATGTATCCCCCCCATACTGATCATCAGGTATGTATCCCCCCCATACTATTTACCAGCTATATATCCCCCCCATACCAATGAACAGCTATGTATCCCCCCTCATACTGATCACAAGGTATGTATCCCCCCCCCCCATACTGAGTCCACCTGTGTGTCATTTAATCTCAGTATAAATACAGCTGTTCTGTGAAGCCCTCAAAGGTTTGTTAGAGAACCTTAGTGAACAAACAGCATCATGAAGGCCAAGGAACACACCAGACAGGTCAGGGATAAAGTTGTGGAGAAGTATAAAGCAGGGTTAGGTTATCAAAAAAATATCCCAAGCTTTGAACATCTCACGGAGCTCTGTTCAATCCATCATCCGAGAATGGAAAGAGTATGGTGCAACTGCAAACCTACCAAGACATGGCCGTCCACCTAAACTGACCGGCCGGGCAAGGAGAACATTCATCAGAGAAGAGCCAAGAGGTCCATGGTAACTCTGGAGGAGCTGCAGAGATCCACAGCTCAGGTGGGAGAATCTGTCCACAGGACAACTATTAGTCGTGTTCTCCACAAATCTGCCCTTTATGGAAGAGTGACAAGAAGAAAGACATTGGTGAAAAAAGTCATAAGAAGTCCTGTTTGCAGTTTGTGAGAAGTCATGTGGGAGACACAGCAAACATGGAAGAAGGTGCTCTGGTCAGATGAGACCAAAATTGAGCTTTTTGGCCTAAAAGCAAAACGCTATGTGTGGTAGAAAACTAACACTGCACATCACCCTGAACACACCATCCCCACCGTGAAACATGGTGGTGGCAGCATCATGTGGTGGGGATGCTTTTCTTCAGCAGGGACAGGGAAGCTGGTCAGAGTTGATGGGAAGATGGATGGAGCCAAATACAGGACAATCTTAGAAGAAAACCTGTTAGAGTCTGCAAAAGACTTGAGACTGGGGCGGAGGTTCACCTTCCAGCAGGACAACGACCCGAAACATCCAGCCAGAGCTACAATGGAATGGTTTACATCAAAGCATATTCATGTGTTAGAATGGCCCAGTCACAGTCCAGACCTCAATCACATTGAGAATCTGTGGCAAGACTTGAAAATTGCTGTTCATAGACACTCTCCATCCAATCTGACAGAGCTTGAGATATTTTGCAAAGAAGAAGAATGGGCAAAAATGTTCCTCTCTAGATGTGCAAAGCTGGTAGAGACATCCCCAAAAAGACTTGTAGAGAAATGGGGTTCTACAAAGTATTGACTCCGGGGGGCGCTATACAAATGTACCCTCCACAATTTTCACATATTTATTTGTAAAAAATTTGGAAAACCATTTATTATTTTCCTTCCACTTCACAATTATGTGCCACTTTGTGTTGGTCCATCACATAAAATCCCAATAAAATACATTTACGTTTTTTGGTTGTAACGTGACAAAATGTGGAAAATTTCAAGGGGTATGAATACTTTTTCAAGGCACTGTAGATGGCAGAATACAGAAAGCTACACCCGCATCCTTTTTTCCGGCTCACTAATAGGCACGAAGAAGAAGTGGCCACGCACACGAACACAAATCCTAAGCCCTCCACGCGTTTCACCCTGTTGCTAATTACCCACTTAGTACAAAAAAAAAACGTGTTTCCTTGGATTCACACCTTTCGGCGCAGGTTTTCACGCATTACCAACAAGGATGTGTTTTCATGTGCTGACATCAGGATCCCTGGAACGTGACGATGCATCAGAAACACAGGAAATGAACTAAGACCAATACAGGCAAAGGCTGAGCTGAGTGCGGGCATCCATGGGCATGGAAAAGCATAAGGGTGAGAATCGGCGCCTAAAGAGACCCCGTCACCAACATAAAAAAAAACGTTAAAGGGTAAGTTCACCTTAATAAAAAAAAAAAAAAATCCACTATGCAGTCACACTACACCATAGCAGCATCCTGTGCTAACCACAACCCAGCCTCTCCGGTGGACTATATGAAGCCTGCCAGAAAAACTGCTTACAACTGTTTGAAAGAGCCCTTATTTATTACCATGAGCTAACCCTTTAGATGCTTCCTTGCAGTGTTTTTTTCCTTTCCGTAAGAATTTTTGCTTCACTTTCAATGGACCTTTGAACCTTTTAGAAAATGTGACTACTCCAGGAAGAGTCAGTTCGCTAGCTCAGCCCCCTCCCTCCTTTGGGAGTGTCTAACTAATGTTTATGCCGGCCCAGCTCCTCTGCCCCTCCCCTCAACCCCCATAAACATTTTTTATTAGCCAAGATTACTATCCACTTGACCTCCGGAAGATTTACCCCCAGGCAATTTTTTTTTTGCGATACGGCCTTGCTGTATTCTAACTGGTAATTGCGCGGTCATGCAACGCTGCACAGAAATTATACTAGTAATGGCGGTGATCGGCGACTTATACCAGGACTGCCGCAGACAATCGGACACTAACTGACACTTTGTAGGAACCAGTGACACCATGCTGTGATCAGTGCTAAAAATATGCACTGTCACTATACTAATGACACTGGCTAGGAAAGGGTTTAACATATAGGGTGGGGGGGGGGTCTCAAAATGGCGGCCCTCCAGCTGTTGCGAAACTAGAAGTCCTATCATGCCTCTGACCCTGGTAGTCATGCTTGTAACAGTCAGCCTTGCAATGCCTCATGGAACTTGTGGTTTCGCAAAAGCTGAAGGGCCTCCAGTTTAAGCCCCCCCCCCCCCCCCCTGATCTGGGGCAATCAAAAGGTTAAATGTGTGCCTAGCCAGTGTTTATGTGTACTGTGTGTGCTGCTTTCACTAAGGGATGTGATGGATTTTATACCCTGCTTTGCAGGGAAAGGAAATGCATCACATCCCCGCTGTCAGAACGGAGCTCTGCATTGTTTACATATGCCCCTTCCAGCCTCTCTTCCCGACGATCGGCGGGTGCTGGCGGACATCCACTGGCCGGCACCCACTGATCGGCCTCTGTTCTGGCAAATCACATCAGAAGTGGCGCGCCCCCTACCAGGAAGTGCAGAATCACGTATATATGTGTGATTCTGCACAGCAGTAGATCTGCTATGGGGCATTCGGAATGTGGCTGCAGGGGTCTCAAACTGGTGGCCCTCCAGCTGTTGCGAAACTACAAGTCCCATCATGCCTCTGCCTGTGGGAGTCATGCTTGTAACTGTCAGCCTTTGCAATGCCTCATGGGACTTGTCGTTTCAGAACAGCTGGAGGGCCGCCAGTTTGAGACCCCTGGGCTATAGGGTGTCACTTGGGTCTGTAGACATCAGATCCAAGATGGTCTCGGGGCTCTTGGAGGTCTACACAAGCTGGGATTCTACAGATAAACACCATGCATGAAATATGTTATTGCACATATCATTTTGAAACGAGCGGTGACAGGGTCTCTTTAAAGTGCAATTGCCCTTTCATTCTAAAAGCCTGGGTACCTGCTGGCCTATCAGCAGTTACAGACCGGCCCAAATAATTCCAGCTCTACCTACAGCAGTTTCCAGAGAGCACTTGGCTGCAGCTGGATCCTACGCATTCCATGGAATAAGCCCAGATTAGCGGCACTGTTTGCAGACGTATGCCTGGATTGTACGGGACTATTTAACAATAGGGAGGTGCAGGCCGCGCCGTATTTGTATCTTATCCTCTGTATACAGCTCAGTGTCATCTGCAGGCTCATCCTCTGTGGTCCTCGGTAAACCCCGGGGGGGACCGGCCAGGACAAGTTAAGCAGTTAAAAGGAAGTGCGGCGTGACAGCTGAAGTTCAAGCGCAGGTTTCAGCTTGTCTGGTGAAGACGGCAACCCTCTGATACACTTCACAGAGGAAGTCTTCAATTCCCCGATCAATTTAACAGGTAACTGAGCAAACAGTCAGAGAAAAAAAAAAAAAAACAATTTTTTTTCCCTCTACGTGACCTACGGAGTGCCCTGACCTCAATTCTTTCGACATCTGATAAGAGGCCCGACACCGACTTCCAGACTTCATTCCGTAATCTGCTTTACAAGGGAAATAGTTCAGACCAGGAGAAACATTTCACGGGAATCCCCAATCCTACAAAAGACTCTGAAAAGAAAAAAATTGACTGTCTGAGAATTTTGGACGATTGGGGACGGTATGAATCGTACGTTGAACACGCCATATTCTGATGTGGTCGGCATACCGAATTTATTCTACTCAGTTAACTGGCATGGAAGAGTTCTCTTCCCATCAAGAGGCCTACAGTCCAAGGTTCCAGAGAACACACACAGGGCCCATCAGGGAGTAGAAGTGGGCAAGTCAGGGTCCAGCTATACCAGTGTCCTTCAACCAGGGTGCTATGGCACCCTTGATGCTGATTCAGGGCAAACTGAAAAAAAAAATGTTCTGAATGTGTAGTGCTCCATATGTTAAAAGGTGAGGTCTCTGGCCACGGTTGCATTGTGGTCATCACCTGATATGATGTTGATTGGTCATTAAAATCAAGGTATGAATAATGGACACCTAAACAACTTGTCTTGGAGCAAGGTATGACATATAAAAACAATGAAACAAGCTAGAGGTGATGCCATGCGTTTGGACATTACATAGGATAGCTGGTGCTCAGGTGTGAGCTCTTACTGAGCGACTATCACAAGCCATGAAAGACACATGTTACTTAGTTACCTAGTGGTAGAGACCAAGGGTTTTTTTCAGTCCATGCATTAAACAGAATTAATGAAAACAGTCTGATAATGTTTTGATGTACAAAAACATTTTCCTGCATTTCAATATGAATAGCTCCCAAAATGGCATCCAACCCTTACATAGGTCTTATGAGCATCACCAACCTTTACCTAGGTCTTATGAGCTTCACCAACCAATCCAACCCTTACCTAGGTTCTATGAGCGTCACTAATCCATCCAACCCTTACCTAGGTCTCATGATAATCACTAACCAATCCAACCCTTACCTAGGTTTATGAGCATCACCAAATCATCTAACTCTTACCTAGGTCTTATAAGCATCCTGAACTCATCCAACTTGTACCTAGGTCTTAGGAGCATCACCAACCCATCCAACCCTTACCTAGGTCTTATGAGCATCACCAACCTTTACCTAGGTCTTATGAGCTTCACCAACCAATCCAACCCTTACCTAGGTCCTATAAGCGTCACTAATCCATCCAACCCTTACCTAGGTCTTATGAGAATCACTAACCAATCTAACCCTTACCTAGGTCTATGAGCATCATCAAATCATCCAACTCTTACCTAGGTCTTATAAGCATCCTGAACTCATCCAACCTGTACCTAGGTCTTATGAGCATCACCAACTCATCCAACCCTTACCTAGGTCTTATGAGCATCACTAACCTATCAAACCCTTACTTAGGATTCATGAGCATCACCAACGTATTAAACCCTTACCTAGGTCTTAGGAGCATCACCAGCCCATCCAACCCTTACCTAGGTCTTATGAACATCACCAATCCATCCAACCCTTACGTAGGTCTTATGAGCTTTACCGACCCATCCAACCCTTACGTAGGTCTTATGAACATCACCAACCTATCCAACCCTTACCTAGGTCTTATGAGCATCACCGACCCATCCAACCCTTTCCTAGATCTTATGACCATCACCAATCCAACCCTTACCTAGGGCTTATGAGCATCACGGACCCATCCAACCCTTTCCTAGGTCTTATGACCATCACCAATCCAACCCTTACCTAGGTCTTATGAGCATCACAGACCCATCCAACCCTTATGTAGGTTTTATGAGCATCACCAACCTATCCAACCCTTACCTAGGTCTTATGAGCATCACGGACCCATCCAACCGTTTCCTAGGTCTTATGATCATCACTAAAGATTCTCTAGAACAGCCTTTCTCAACCAGGGTCTTATGGAACCCTAGAGTTTCTCCAGAGGTTGCTAGGTGTTCCTTGAGCAAAGAGAAATTTCTGTCTCTCAGATAAGTAACTACTGACAATAATGATCGTTTTGGTCATCTGTAAGGGTGAGATTGTCCTCAATGACCACAAGTGTAACTTTCCAGTGACCACATATATTAGCAGGGGTCCCTGGGACCAGAAAGTTATTTCAAGGGTTGTTCCACTCTAGAACAGTTGGAGAAAGGATGCTCCGGAGGTTTGCGGGAATCTCTTTTGATTGGGCCATGAAGATTTTAGCCTTTTAGGTGTCACAATGCAGCTGAACATACGAGTGGAGATGTTCCCCACAGCAACCGAATCCATTGTGTTATCTTCCTAGAATTGAAAGGCGAATCCTGATTGGTTGCCATTTGGAAGGGCTCGGTGTTTATTAAATCAGGACCACTGTGCTTCAATACAACGATGACTCCAATACCATCTACATTCTACCGTTAGAGGTCGGTACTGCCCAGATGGAATTTATGCAACACAACATTCGCTGTGGGTACTGCTGCAGCTCACAATCCTACTGACAATCTGATACAAAGTAAGCCAATACATTATAAAATTAAATTGTATATATATTATATATATATATATATATATATATATATATATATATATATATATATATATATATATATATACATACACACACACACACACACACACACACACACATACATATGCACATTATAGGCACACGCGTCGGCCACATGAATCGCGTGGCGTGCATCTCCCCCGCCCCTCCTCGCTCGTTCTAAATTGTTACTTTCTGATACTCTATTTCTGTCATAAATCTGATCTCATCTAAACACACAGTTCTGCGCCCATCAATTCCTTCATGTGGAAAATTTAAAACTGATTCTAAACACCAAGGTTACACTGCAAACAAACTCAGCATAAATTAATAGGAACTCGTGAAAGTGGCGGAGGAAAAGCTATTAGCAGCGGCAGCTCAAGTTATTTTTGAGCTCAGAAATATATCTTTTTCACATCCTTTATTTAAAGGTTTTTTTTTCTTTTTTTTTTTTTTTCTCCCTCCTTATTCTGCCGCATTTGGTTCCTGTGTGATGCCAGCGTAAAAAAAAAAACTGCTGGGCTCCTTTCCAACCTAGGAAACAATCCTTCACTATATACTCTCAAAAATAAGGCTTCGTAACGTTGATTGTTCAAAACGCTACGCCGAGAGATTGCCCTCAATCAGGGTGCCAATTATTGCAGCGGGTCGCCCGTGAGATCGGTGGACAAACGGCTGTATCTAGACAATAAATACTAAGGCACACACACACATATGTATACACTATATATTTATATATATTTATATTATTTATTTTTAATAATATGTGTTTTTATGCAGATAAACTTCTAATGAGTATTTATTCCAATGATATTGTCTTCATCAATCCTTGTCTAGCATAATCCAGGCCTTGCAGATTGCCGTTCCCTAACAATGTTTTATTTATGAATGTATTATTAAGTGCACTTCTATGTTAAAGACTTCTAATGGTATTTTCTACAAGCTCAGTGCCTTTGATGTATGCAATACATGGGGGCACTGGTTATGCTTAATTATAAATATGAGTCTATTTAAAATTCAAGTGTGTGTGTGTGTGTGCACGTGTATGTAATTATATATATATATTTTTTTTTATTCAGGTTCTTATATAGCGCTGTCAGTTTACTCAGTGCTTTACAAATATATATTCTACAATCACATCAGTCCCTGCCCTCAAGGAGCTTACAATCTAAGGTCCCTACATTCATACATACATATACTACGGCCAATTTGGATAGGAGCCAATTAACCTACCAGCATGTCTTTGGAGTGTGGGAGGAAACCGGAGTACCCGGAGGAAACCCACGCAGGCACAGGGAGAACATGCAAACATATATATATATATATATATAAAAATTTTTATTTTATTTTCACACACAATAAATTATATTATATAAATAAACAAATATATATATATATATATTAGTGTGTAAATAAAAAAAAAAAAGATTTTTTTTTATTATTTACACACAGAATATATATATATATATTCATGCAAACATTATATATATATATATATATATATATATATATATATATATATATATATATATATATAATATTTTTTATTTTATTTACACACAGAATAAAATTTTATATATATATATTTTGTGTGTAAATAAAAAAAAAATATTTTTTTTTTATTATTTACACACAGAATATATATATATATATATATATATATATATATATATATATATATATAAAAATAATATATATGTATATAAGTGCATTAAGAAAAAATAAATAAAAAAAAATACAAATAAAATATATATATATATATATGTGTGCATGTATATATATATATATATATATATATATATATATATATACATACACACACACACACACACACACACACACACACACACCTGCCTGGATTTTGCATGTTCTCCCTGTGCCACACACACACATACACACACCGTACCATTAACGTTTACACGCACTACAATCAATAATGTTATTTTCTTGGTAATGTGGAAGAGTATACTGACACTCATGCTAAATGCTAAAAACTCCTCACTCTGTGTATGAACTCACATTGGCTTCTTTTTCTGTACATTCAATGTGTAGGTACCCCATTAAATTAATTACAACCTTTATTGGTGGCCTTGGCTGGAAGCTGATGACCTCCACACAGGACGACCCCTTGACCTCTGCTCAGGTGTTAGCGATGACCCTTTTTTTCCCCCCTGAAGTCACCCTAGGACACGGGCCGGCCAGGAAGGTTTAATACTCCTAAGTGCCCCCAGGAAATTGCATATATTTTTGTATTAGGATGGCTGAAGGCTCTGGAGGACAGTTAGGGATCCATCACTTACTAATCCATCGTTAAATGGCCTTTCTCCTTTTCATAATCTTAACAGGGTTAATACTCGGCTCTTGATACCAAAGATGAAAAAGGAAAATCAATAGATGACTTAAAACAAATTTGCTTTTGAGCTGTCGGATTCAATCACTGGTCAGAGTGAAGCGATTTGGCTCCTTGACTTACGATGATAATCTAGGAGGGAGCTGGTTATGTGGAGCATTGACTGGGGAATTGAGAGACTCAGTGACCTCGCGGAGGAAGCGACCTCACGGCTCGACTAATAAGGTGAATGGAGGTCGGCAGAACCAGGAATGACAAGGGACTAACGGAACCCTCCGATTGTGGCTCTGGCTTTTTGGAGGCTGCCTGGCTTCTTTTATTAAACAGAAAAAAGGCTCCCATCCGGGGCAAAACAGTTCACGCCAACTTGACTCAGTTCCAGACATGAGGCATAGGAGCTGTCGGAAAATATACACACACTTAGAGTGTTCTCCTTCTGTACCAATCCTTCACAAAGGCCTATAGAGCAGAGGGACCGATCCCTTCACAATTAACCGTTCAGAAACATGAAAGGATATCCCAGAATCTATCAGACATTTACATATTCTTGAGTTGCCAAAACAATTCTTGCCATGCTTTAGTGGTGTACTTTAACCAAATCACAATACAACAGATGAAAGCGTAAAAGTATACTACAATCCCACCCTAAACTGGAAGACCAACTTAAACTAAGAGTCCATAGAGAGGCGTGAACTTCCAATGACCTCGGCAGAAAAGGCTCGAAAAAAGTTGGCTGTTCACTTGTGTGGTGAAAACAAATCACAGCTATCAGGCAAATTAGTTTATATTCAGGAGCAAGATGACGTCATACGCATCTGGCAGCGGCTTCACCAATCATAATGAGTCCCCACCCACGAGGAGCCGACAGAAATACAAACTGCGGAGGGGGCGCAACATTTTGGTTGTGGGAGTGAGTTCCATGGAAATGCGGAAAAGACATACAAACTCCAACATGACCTGGGAGGAATCTAAGCAGGACCCCAATGTTGACGTTTATAAAATATTATATAAGTAAGAAAGACATGCCAACGCTAACATCACCTGGACGGAATCTAAGCAGAACCCCTGTGCTGGTGATTATTAAATATTATATTTGTAGGAAAGACATAAAAACTCAAACTTTACCTGGAAGGGATCTAAGCAGGACCCCAATGCCGATGTTTATAAAACGATATATTTGTAGGGAAGACATACCAACACCAACATCACCCGGAAGGAATCTAAGCAAGAGCCCAGTGCTGGTAAATGTAAAAAATTATATTGGTAGGGAAAACATACCAACTCAAACATCACCTAAAAGGGCTCGAAGTAGAACCCCAGTGCCGGTGATTGTAAAACATTATATTTGTAGGAAAGACATACGAACTCCAACATCACCTGGAAGGGATCTAAGCAGGAGCCCAGTGCCGGTAAATGTAAAACATTATATTTGTAGGAAAGACATACCAACTCAAACATCACCTAAAAGGGCTTGACGTAGAACCCCAGTGATGGTGATTGTAAAGCATTATATTTGTCGGGAAAAACGTATAAACTCCAACATCACCTGGAAGGGATCTAAGCAGGAGCCCAATGGCGATGTTTGTAAAACATATTTGTAAGGAAAGACATACAAACTCCAACATCACCTGGAAGGGATCTAAGCAGGATCTCATTGCTGGTGATTGTAAAACATTATATTTGTAGGGAAGACATGCAAACTCCAACATCACCTGGAAGGGATCTAAGCAGGATCTCATTGCTGGTGATTGTAAAACATTATATTTGTAGGGAAGACATACAAACTCCAACACCACCTGAAAGGGATCTATGCCGGACACTAGTACCAGCGATTGGAAAACATTATATTTGTAGGGAAAGCATACAAACTCCATCATCAGCTGGAAGGTATCTAAGCAGGATCCCAATGTCGATGTTAATAAAACATATTTGTAGGGAAGACATACAAACTCCAACATTATCTGGAGGGGATCTAAACAGGATCACAGTGCCGATGTTAGAAAACATTGCATTTGTAGGAAAGACCTACCAACATTCAAATTTTCAGGACAAGCTTTCGGGGTGGACCCACTTCTTCGTTGTTCCTGCTTGAACCTTGAAGAAGGGGGTACACCCCAAAAGCTTGCCCTAAAAATTTGAATGTCAGTGCAAATTAAAATAAGTATCACGGACTGTAAGCAAATGATTTTGTTTGCAAGTGTACTAATACAACTACAACCACCTCAAGTATGATGTAGGGAAGACATACAAACTCCAACATCACCTGGAAGGGATCTAAGCAGGACCCCAGTGCCGGTGTTAGTAAAATATTATACGTGTAGGGAAGACATACGAACGCCAACGTCACCTGGAAGGGATCTAAGCAGGACCCCAGTGCCGGAGTTTGTAAAAGATTATACGTGTAGGGAAGACATACAGACTCCAACGTCACCTGGAAGGGATCTAAGCAGGACCCCAGTGCCAGTGTTTGTAAAATATTATATGTGTAGGGAAGACATACGAATGCCAACGTCACCTGGAAGGGATCTAAGCAGGACCCCAGTGCCGGTGTTAGTAAAATATTATACGTGTAGGGAAGACATACGAACGCCAACGTCACCTGGAAGGGATCTAAGCAGGACCCCAGTGCCGGAGTTTGTAAAAGATTATACGTGTAGGGAAGACATACAGACTCCAACGTCACCTGGAAGGGATCTAAGCAGGACCCCAGTGCCAGTGTTTGTAAAATATTATATGTGTAGGGAAGACATACGAATGCCAATGTCACCTGGAAGGGATCTAAGCAGGACCCCAGTGCCGGTGTTAGTAAAATATTATACGTGTAGGGAAGACATACATACTCCAACGTCACCTGGAAGGGATCTAAGCAGGACCCCAGTGCCAGTGTTTGTAAAATATTATATGTGTAGGGAAGACATACGAATGCCAATGTCACCTGGAAGGGATCTAAGCAGGACCCCAGTGCCGGTGTTAGTAAAATATTATACGTGTAGGGAAGACATACATACTCCAACGTCACCTGGAAGGGATCTAAGCAGGATCTCAGTGCCGGTGTTAGTAAAATATTATACGTGTAGGGAAGACATACAAACACAAACATTACCTAAAGGGATCTAAGCAAGAGCCCAGGGCTGATGTTTGTAAAAAATTATATTTGTAGGGAAGACATACAAACACCAACATCACCTAGAGGGGATCAAAGCAGGACCCCAAAACTGACATTTGTAAAACATTATATTTGTAGGGAAGACAAACAATTTAGTACTGTTTGTGATACTTTTTTTTTTTGCACTAACATCCAAGTTTTTAGGACAAGTTTTCGGGGTTTTTTATTTGCACTAACATCCAAATTTTTAGGACAAGTTTTCGGAGGTGTACCCCCTTCTTCAAGGTCCCTGCTTGAAACCTGGAAGAAGGGGGGGTACACCGCAACAGCTGGTCCTGAAAATCTGAACGTTAGTGCAAAACTAAAAAAAGTATCACGTACGGTTCTCAAATGTTTTTGTTTGCAAGTGTACTAATACAACTACAACCACCTCAAGCATGATGTGGAGAAGACATCCAAACACCAACACCACCTGGAAGGGATATAAGCAGGAGCCCAGTGCCGGTGATTGTAAAACCTTATATTTGTAGGGAAGAAACACAAACTTCAACATCACCTGGAAGGGTTCCAAGTAGGATCTCATAGTTGATTGTAAAACATTATATTTTTAGGGAAGACATACAAACTCCAACAGCACTTGGAAGGGATCTAAGGAGGACCTCGGTGCCCGTTATTGTAAAATATTACGTTTGTAGGGATGACATAACAAACTCCAACATGGCCTGGAGAGAATCTAAACAGGAGCCCAGTGCTGGTGATTGTAAAATGTTATAGTTGTAGGAAAGACATACCAACACCAACATCACCCTGAAGGAATCTAAGCAGGATCTCATTGCTGGTAATTGTAAAATATTATATTTTTAGGGAAGACATACAAACTCCAACATCACCTGGAAGGGATCTAAAATCTAAGCAGGACCTCAGTGCCAGTTATTGTAAAATATTTTATCTGTAGGGAAGACATACGAACTCCAACATCACCTGGAAGGGATCTAAAATCTAAGCAGGACCCCAGTGCCGGTTATTGTAAAATATTTTATTTGTAGGGAAGACATACAAACTCCAACATCACCTGGAAGTGCTCTAAGCAGAACCCCAATGCCGGTAATTGTAAAACGTAATATTTGTTTTAAAATACTAATGAAAATTCAAAGTAACAATGTACAATAATACAATAAAACGGAAAAAAAAATGTGATTAATAAAATCAGAAGCAATTCTCCAAAATCACCATAAAATCCACCCAAATGAGATCAGATCGCCAATGACACCTCTGTGATGTCACTGGTTCACAGAGATTCAATAGGCCTAGGCCTACAAGCCTTGCCTTCACTGTTTAGGTGACAGGTCCCCTTTAGCCACCACATTCCTTGACTAAACCCCCGTTATATTCTAATATCTAGCACAACGACGACAAGCAATTTTTTTTTTTTTTTCCGCAGCTTCTTTTCCCTGATAAACAATCTGTAGACAAGATGTGTGCACGCCAAACAAGATGGACTTGTGGGAGTTTCAATTAGTGAGCTGGATAATGAAGCCGTACACTTCCTGCAAAGCCCAACAGGCTCGGCGATAGGCATCTTGGATGTAAACGCTCTGTGCCAATCAGAAAATGCACTTGTGTTTAAGAAGGCTCTTGCCTAGGGGCACATTAAATTGTGTGTGTAGGAAAGGATGAGGGGTGGAGTGAGGGGGGTTGAAGTCTTGCATACAGCCAGAATATAATGCCATTGCAGAATATAAAAACATTTCCTGATTTTTTTTTTTGATATGTCTATGTTACAGGAAGGACGAGCAAAGGGTTGAAGCGTGACACCTTCCCTGTTATAAGGCAGCTGTTCCCGAAGAAACAAATCTGGGTGCAAATGGGGGGGGTGTCCCATAATCTGGGATTTTTTTTTGTGGATAAAGTAAAGTGAGGGAGTGCAGAGTGAACTGTGAGTCGATGTGAATTGTATATACTGTCTCAGAGTTTACTAATAAAGTTTTTAAAAATGGCGGTGCCCTGGATTAATAAGGGCGGGGGCCTTCAATAAAGGATCAAATCCTGCAAAATATATATAAAAATAAATTCACACACACACATATATATATATATATATATATATATATATATATATATATATATTTTTTTTTTTTTTTTAATGTATTTTATTTTCTATTTATTTAAAAAAAAAAATAAATATATATATATATATATATATATATATATATATATATATATATATATATATATATATATATATATATATATATATATATATAATAAAAAATTATAGATAGATAGATAGATAGATAGAAAGATATATATATATATATATATATATATATATATATATATATATAGATCTATCTATCTATGTAAAACACAGACACTCACAGGTATATTATTATATATTTAAAAAAAAATACTTAATAATAAAAAAAAAAAAAAATATATATATATATATATTATATATATTAAAAATAATAAAAAGTAATATAAAACACAAACACTCACAGGTGTATATACCTTTATACACGGGCGTGCTATCGGCCTTGGATTTTGCATTAGTCGTATAAATAAACTGACTATACATGTATAATTGATACTTTCCCTTTGCTGCACTTTATAAAATCGTCAGGGCCCCCGTCTCTTTCCACTGACAGAAATGCATTAAGGCCCCCGGCTTGTGACGGCGTACAGCAATATACGGCGCCTTAACGAACGCTTCTTAATTATGATGTGTCTGTTGGTAAACGCCATACCTTCACTTTTCCATCAGGAACATATTGCAGGTAGCTGCAAACGCTTAATTATATTTCCTGTATACCCACCGATGGCATGCGCCTATGACAACAAACATCAAACCCTGCGGGGGTACCTGGCAGGGATTGGGGGGGGGGGGTCAGCCCAGACACAAAACAGTTAACACATAACTCTCCCCCCCATATATGAAGTTGTCCCCCCCCCCTTTTTTTTTTCCACCCTTGAAAGTCCCTCATAAAATATTCACAGCGTGAGCGCTGTGATTTTAGCGGCGTGGTGTTTGCATCAATTTACTTCGGTGGAATCAAACTAGCCCACTGCGTGAATATATTTGCATGCGTTTGTGTAATCCTCAAATTATAGGCTTTCGGGTCGTCTCTACGTCACAGGGGCTTTCAAAAAAAAAGGTAGCAGCTGTTTTGGGATGTAAAAAAAAAAATACATTTTTTTTTTTGAATTATTACAACCAGAGTGGAGAGAAAACTCGAAAAAAAAAAACAATAATAAAAACAAAAAAACAAACGGGTAACGAGGACAAGCGATTAAAATACACTCGGCGCGTTAAAGGCGTATTTTCTCTCCGTTGCGCCGAACCACCGCAATTATAATTAAAACCACAAGATCTAATTATGGGGCAGCTCCAGCTTTTTTTTTTTCACAGGAGACGTACGCTGCTCCACCATAGACCATCAAGGAGCGTCAACATACTACATGCCTTACCCCCCCCCCCCCCTTTAAAAACCGGAACATTAATCATTAATCGTTGGCTCTGTGTCCCAACTAGGAGAAGCGAGACGTTCAATTTTAACTGGTAACCAAGTTAACGACTTTGCAGTTTTTTTTTTTTGCAGGTTTGGGTTTAATTGAACACGATCACAAAAACTTTCTATAAAAAAATAAAAAAAAAAATAAATTTAAAAAAAAACTGAATATCGTAAATATAAATAAAGGAATAAAAATGGAAAAATAGTTGGATGGTCGGCTGTGTTAGTAAATAATCAAACGTATGCTCATTATTTAAATCCTGCAATACAGATTGATGGGAATGCAAGGAAGCAGCCATTCACCGATAAGATATCGAAAATTATTTCACAAAAAAAAAAAGAAAAATAATACTAATAATAAAAAAAAACAACAAAAGTTTAGAGATGGTCAGGGAAGGGCAGAGCATGCCAATGGTACAAATCCACAACAGGGGCATGTGGCTGTATACCTGACGCGGCCTGTCCCATTATCCGGGGGAGGATAAGCCACCAAACCGTAAAACACAGCCTTTTGTTGTGCCATTAATGACACGGCCATGTTTCCTTCAGCCTGCTAATTAAAACCGTCTTGTGCAAAAAGGGGGGGGGGGGGGACCAAAGCAAGGGAAAAAAAAAAAAAAAAAGTTAATTACTGGTAAAGGCCACACTTCCTATTCCCACTGCTGGAAAAGCATCACCTAAGTTCATCTGCCACCCCCCCCCCCACCCCCCACCCCCAACCCCAACCCTAACCCTAAACTTTGAACATGAGATCAATCAACCTTGGGTTCAAAAATTTAACTTTTTTTTTTTTTTTTTCCCACCTGGAAAAATATATGTACGTAAGTTTGAAAGTTACACCAGTATTAGAACTCAAACTACTTCGGACCCAGAACTCCTAAATGGCACGCCGCCTTTGTTTTTTATTTTTTTATTAATTGTAGGCCTTAGGCTGGCACAGACATAAAAGGTTATAAAAAAAAAAAAAGTAAATAAGCAATTGGAAGTGTTTTTTTTTTTTGCTAACTCTTCAAAAGCCAGCTTCTGGCAGAGACACAGACACACTACAGAAAGCAGGGAAAGAAAAAAAAAATGACACTTACATAAAACAGCCAAACAAGACAATAATTGTGCGGTCTGAGCGAGGGAATCTAGAGGGCAGCGTTTTGCGTCAGTGTCTCTCCGGTTACCATGGTAAATGATTTATTGATACTGATCAAGAATAAAGAGATCAAACGCCGCCACATGACAGGTGATCAATCATGTGTCAAATCAAAGCTGGCAATCATCTGGAAGGACGATTTCTTTTTTTTTTTTTTTTTTTTTCCTGCTGGGTGCGGCAGGCGAGCATAAAAGCACACAACGTTACGAAATAAAAAAAAAAAAAAAAAATTAGAAAAAAAAAAACCAACATATACAGCAATTTCTCGGCACACAACAGGGACATTTTATTATTAGTCCAGCAATTAAACCGGCTTAAAGGGAAACTCTTTAGGAGATTGGCTGAGTCGGCGGGGAGGCAGGCTGACTGGGAGAAGTAACAGGAAGTATCAAATAGTAACATTTTATGTGATTTCTGCTTCTCTCTCCTTCTGATACATCAATGTCAATCCCACATCAGAAAAAAAAAATAAATACAAAAATTGCAGCACCCCCACTCCCCCCCCTTCCCCCCAGGACCTCAGCTGGAGGGCGCTCTGTCACCCCCCCCCCCCCCCCAATCCCAGACAAGGAGCAGAAAGTTGGAGCAGACTTGAGAGATGGGAAAAAAAGTTGGAGAGGAGACGGAGCAGATGGGCAGAGGCATGGAGAGTGTAAGAGATGATCAGGAACAGCTGAAGAGATATGGAGGACAGGGGAGGGGGGGGGGGTCATGAGAAAATTACATTTATTGGGGGGGGTTTAGGAAAAGGGGGGGGGGGTTGCGTTCTTACCTGCTGCCCGTTTTGGTGCCTGCTGCTTCCTCCTGGGCATGTCGCCTCGTCCTCTCCTTCCAGGCTCCTTTCTTCAATCCAGGTCAAAGCAAATAAGTAATGGAAAAAACAAGAGAGAAAACAGATTGCCTTGAGTATGATGAGCGGAGTCTCCCCCCCTTCTCCTCTCTTCTCTCCCTCCTCTCCTCTCTTCAATGGATGTCCTCAGTTCTGCCGATCATCCGCAGGGTGACAATAATCCCGGGACCCCCCCTCTCCCTGGTGCAGGGGGGGAGGTGGCGGTGGTGGCGGTGGGAGAGAGGAGGGCAGGGGCACCACTGACTGCTCTTGTCAGATGCCAGGCTGGGAGTGAGATGGGCAGGGAGGAAAGGCGTCTCTTCTATCACACACAGGCAGCCAACATCCATCTACTCTACAAACTGAACATTACCAAACTCCTCCTCCCGACCTGATGACAGCCAGTGATCCCTCGCTCCTCTCCACCTCCTGTCCTGAGCCTCCTCTCCATACACTATCCTGTGCCTTTCCTCCTCCACCTCCTGTCCTGAGCCTCCTCTCCACCTCCTGTCCTGAACCTCCTCTCCATATACTGTCCTGTGCCTTTCCTCCTCCACCTCCTGTCCTGAGCCTCCTCTCCATATACTATCCTGTGCCTTTCCTCCTCCACCTCCTGTCCTGAGCCTCCTCTCCACCTCCTGTCCTGAGCCTCCTCTCCATATACTATCCTGTGCCTTTCCTCCTCCACCTCCTGTCCTGAGCCTCCTCTCCACCTCCTGTCCTGAGCCTCCTCTCCATATACTATCCTGTGCCTTTCCTCCTCCACCTCCTCGTCCTGAGCCTTCCTGTGCCTCCTGCCTCCCCCACCACTCATGACAGCCCAGTGATTCCCCCTAATTCTTCTCTCCACCTCCTTGTCCTGAGCCTTCCTGTGCCACAGCCAGGAATCCCCCTCTTCCCTCCTCCTCCTGCCCTGTGCCTTACAATGACCTTATGACAGCCAGGTTTCTCTCTCTAACTCCTGACATATCCCTGGCTGCTCTTCAACTACTGCCCCATGGCTGCTCTTCAACTTCTGCCCCATGGCTGCTCTTCAACTACTGCCCCATGGCTGCTCTTCAACTACTGCCCCATGGCTGCTCTTCAACTACTGCCCCATGGCTGCTCTTCAACTACTGCCCCATGGCTGCTCTTCAACTACTGCCCCATGGCTGCTCTTCAACTACTGCCCCATGGCTGCTCTTCAACTACTGCCCCATGGCTGCTCTTCAACTACTGCCCCATGGCTGCTCTTCAACTACTGCCCCATGGCTGCTCTTCAACTACTGCCCCATGGCTGCTCTTCAACTACTGCCCCATGGCTGCTCTTCAACTACTGCCCCATGGCTGCTCTTCAACTACTGCCCCATGGCTGCTCTTCAACTACTGCCCCATGGCTGCTCTTCAACTACTGCCCCATGGCTGCTCTTCAACTACTGCCCCATGGCTGCTCTTCAACTACTGCCCCATGGCTGCTCTTCAACTACTGCCCCATGGCTGCTCTTCAACTACTGCCCCATGGCTGCTCTTCAACTACTGCCCCATGGCTGCTCTTCAACTTCTGCCCCATGGCTGCTCTTCAACTTCTGCCCCATGGCTGCTCTTCAACTTCTGCCCCATGGCTGCTCTTCAACTTCTGCCCCATGGCTGCTCTTCAACTTCTGCCCCATGGCTGCTCTTCAACTACTGCCCCATGGCTGCTCTTCAACTTCTGCCCCATGGCTGCTCTTCAACTTCTGCCCCATGGCTGCTCTTCAACTTCTGCCCCATGGCTGCTCTTCAACTTCTGCCCCATGGCTGCTCTTCAACTACTGCCCCATGGCTGCTCTTCAACTACTGCCCCATGGCTGCTCTTCAACTACTGCCCCATGGCTGCTCTTCAACTACTGCCCCCATGGCTGCTCTTCAACTACTGCCCCATGGCTGCTCTTCAACTACTGCCCCATTGCTACCCTTCAACTACTGCCCCATGGATGCTCTTCATCTACTGCCCCATGGCTGCTCTTCAACTACTGCCCCATGGCTGCTCTTCAACTACTGCCCCATGGCTGCTCTTCAACTACTGCCCCATGGCTGCTCTTCAACTACTGCCCCATGGCTGCTCTTCAACTACTGCCCCATGGCTGCTCTTCAACTACTGCCCCATGGCTACCCTTCAACTACTGCCCCATGGCTGCTCTTCAACTACTGCTTCCAGACTTCTCTTCAACTACAGTCCTGTGCCTGCTCTTTAACCACTTTGTGGCTGCTCCTCCACTACTACCCCATGCCTGCTCTTCAAATACTGCCCTGTACCAACTTTTATCCCATGACTGCTCTTCAACTGCCACCCTGTGCCTGCTCTTCGACTGCTACCTTGTGCCTGCTCTCCAACTACTACCCTGTGCCTGCTCTCCAACTACTACCATGTGCCTGCTCTCCAACTACTACCCCATGCCTGCTCTCTTAACTACTACCCCATGCCTGCTCTCTTAACTACTGCCTTGTGCCTGCTCTCCAACTACTGCCTACTTGAATTACAGCCCTGTGACTGCTCTTCTACTACTACCCCACGGCTGCTCTTCTACTACTACCCCACGGCTGCTCTTCTACTACTACCCCACGGCTGCTCTTCTACTACTACCCCACGGCTGCTCTTCTACTACTACCCCACGGCTGCTCTTCTACTACTACCCCACGGCTGCTCTTCTACTACTACCCCACGGCTGCTCTTCTACTACTACCCCATGGCTGCTCTTCAACTACTACTCCATGGCTGCTCTTCAAATACTACCCCATGGCTGCTCTTCAAATACTACCCCATGGCTGCTCTTCAAATACTACCCCATGGCTGCTCTCCTACTACCCTGTGCCTGCTCTCCAACTACTACCCCATGACTGCTGTCCAACTACTACCACCATCCCTGCTCTGTAACTTCTACCCTGTGCCTGCTCTCCAAGTACTACCCCATGACTGCTGTTCTTCAACTACTGCCTCATCCCTGCTCTTGAATTACTGCCCTGTGACTGCCCTTCAACTACTAACCCATGGCTGCTCTTCAACTACTACCCCATGGCTGCTCTTCAACTACTACCCCATGGCTGCTCTTCAACTACTACCCCATGGCTGCTCTTCAACTACTACCCCATGGCTGCTCTTCAACTACTACCCCATGGCTGCTCTTCAACTACTACCCCATGGCTGCTCTTCAACTACTACCCCATGGCTGCTCTTCAACTACTACCCCATGGCTGCTCTTCAACTACTACCCCATGGCTGCTCTTCAACTACTACCCCATGGCTGCTCTTCAACTACTACCCCATGGCTGCTCTTCAACTACTACCCCATGGCTGCTCTCCAACTACTACCCCATGCCTGCTCTCCAACTACTACCGTGTGTACGCCCTACCTACTACTGTCTGCCTGCTCGTCAACTGCTTCTCTGTATATACTCAACTACTACCCCATCCCTGTTCTTCAACTTCCACCCTGTGTCTTCTCTTCACCTACTACCTCGTGCCTGCTCTCCAACTACTACCCCATCCCTGCTCTCTAATTACTACCCCGTGTCTGCTCTCTAACAACTACCCCGTGTCTGCTCTCTAACAACTACCCCGTGTCTGCTCTCTAACAACTACCCCGTGTCTGCTCTCTAACAACTACCCCGTGTCTGCTCTCTAACAACTACCCCGTGTCTGCTCTCTAACAACTACCCCGTGTCTGCTCTCTAACAACTACCCCGTGTCTGCTCTCTAACAACTACCCCGTGTCTGCTCTCTAACAACTACCCCGTGTCTGCTCTCTAACAACTACCCCATGTCTGCTCTCTAACTACTACCCCATGCCTGCTTTTCAACTACTACCCCATGCCTGCTTTTCAACTATTACCCCATGCCTGCTCTTCAACGACTGCCCCGTGTCTGCTCTTCAACGACTGCCCCGTGTCTGCCCTTCAACTACTGCCCCGTGTCTGCTCTTCAACTACTACCCCATGCCTGCTCTTCAACTACTGCCCCGTGTCTGCTCTTCTACTACTGCCCCGTGTCTGCCCTTCTACTACTGCCCCGTGTCTGCCCTTCTACTACTGCCCCGTGTCTGCTCTTCAACGACTGCCCCGTGTCTGCTCTTCAACTACTGCCCCGTGTCTGCTCTTCAACTACTGCCCCGTGTCTGCTCTTCAACTACTGCCCCGTGTCTGCTCTTCAACTACTGCCCCGTGTCTGCTCTTCAACTACTGCCCCGTGTCTGCTCTTCAACTACTGCCCCGTGTCTGCTCTTCAACTACTGCCCCCGTGTCTGCTCTTCAACTACTGCCCCCGTGTCTGCTCTTCAACTACTGCCCCGTGTCTGCTCTTCAACTACTGCCCCCGTGTCTGCTCTTCAACTACTGCCCCGTGTCTGCTCTCCAACTGCTACCTCATGCCTGCTCTTCAACTACTGCCCTGTGTCTGCTCTCCAACTGCTACCTCATGCCTGCTCTTCAAATGCTACCCCGTGCAAGCTCTCCAAATACTACCCTGTGACTGCTCTCCAACTACTACCCCATCCCTGCTCTCTAACGGCTACCCTGTCCCTACTCACTAACTACTACCCTGTGACTGCTCTCCAACTAGTACCCTTTCCCCTGCTCTGTAACATCTCCCCTGTGCCTGCTCTCCAAGTACTACCCCATGACAGCTGTTCTTCAACTACTTCCCTGTGACTGCTCTCCAACTACTGCCCTGTGGCTGCTATTGTTGTTACTATTGTTACTGCCCTGTAAAAGCTCTTCCGCTACTACCCATGCCTGCTCTCCAACTGCTACCCCATGCCTGCTCTCCAACTGCTACCCCATGGCTGTTCAACTACTACCCCATCCCTGCTCTCCAACTACTACCCCATCCCTGCTCTCCAACTACTACCCCATCCCTGCTCACTAACTACTACCCTGTGACTGCTCTCCAACTACTGCTCTGTGTCTGCTATTGAACTACTGCCCTGTGCCTGCTCTTCAGCTCCTATCCCATGGCTGCTCTTCAACTATGACCCCATGGCTGTCCTCCAACTACTACCCCATCCCTGCTTGCCAACTACTACCCCATCCCTGCTCACTAACTACTACCCTGTGACTGCTTTCCAACTACTGCTCCGTGTCTGCTATTGAACTAATGCCCTGTGACTGCTCTTCAGCTACTACCCCATGGCTGCTCTCCAACTACTACCTTGTGCCTGCTCTCCAACTAGCACCCCCATCTCTGCTCTGTAACTTCTACCCTGTGCCTGCTCTCCAAGTACTACCCCATGACTGCTGTACTTCAACTACTGCCCCATACCTGCTCTCTAACTATTACCCCGTGACTGCTCTCCAACTAGTGACCAGTGTCTGCTATTGAACTACTGCCCTGTGACTGCTCTTCTGCTGCCACCCCATGGCTGCTCTCCAACTTCTACCCCATCCCTGCTCTCCTAACTACTACCCTGTGCCTGCTCTCCAAGTGCTACCCTGTTGTTCACCAACTACTGCCTTGTGCCTGCTCTCCAACTACTGCCCCGTGCCTACTCTTGAATTACTGCCCTGTGACTGCTCTTCAATTACTACCCCATGCCTGCTCTTCAACTACTACCCCACGCCTGCTCTTCAACTACTACCCCACGCCTGCTCTTCAACTACTACCCCACGCCTGCTCTTCAACTACTACCCCACGCCTGCTCTTCAACTACTACCCCACGCCTGCTCTTCAACTACTACCCCACGCCTGCTCTTCAACTACTACCCCACGCCTGCTCTTCAACTACTACCCCACGCCTGCTCTTCAACTACTACCCCACGCCTGCTCTTCAACTACTACCCCACGCCTGCTCTTCAAATACTACCCCACGCCTGCTCTTCAACTACTACCCCACGCCTGCTCTTCAACTACTACCCCATGCCTGCTCTTCAACTACTACCCCACGCCTGCTCTTCAACTACTACCCCACGCCTGCTCTTCAACTACTACCCCACGCCTGCTCTTCAACTACTACCCCATGGCTGCTCTTCAACTACTATCCCATGGCTGCTCTCCAACTACTAACCCATCCCTGCTCACTAACTACTACCCTGAGACTGCTCTCAAACTCATACCCCACCCCTGCTCTGTAACTTCTCCCCTGTGCCTGCTCTCCAAGTACTACCCCATGACAGCTGTTCAACTACTGCCCTGTAAAAGCTCTTCCGCTACTACCCATGCCTGCTCTCCGACTGCTACCCCATCCCTGCTCTCCAACTACTACCCTGTGCCTGCTCTCCAAGTGCTATCCCGTTGTTCAACTACTGACCTGTGCCTGCTCTCCAACTACTTCCCTGTGGCTGCTCTTCAACTACTACCCCATACCTGTATGCTTCAACTACTACAGTCTGCCTGCTTTTCAACTACTTCTCTGTACATGCGTAACTGCTACCACGTGCCTGTTCTCCAACTAATATCCTGTGCTTGCTCTCCAAGTACTGCTCCGTGCCTTGTCTCCATCTACTACCCTGTGCCTGCTCTACCTCACCCCTCCTTATCAACTACAACCTTGTGCCTGCTCTCCAACTACTACCCTATGCCTGCTCTCTGACTACTAACCCGTGCCTGCTCTCCAATTACTAGACTGTGCCTCCTCCTAAACTACTACCTCATGTCCTCTCTCCCAACAACTACCCCAATGCCTCCTCTCCAACCACTAATCCATTCCTGCTCCCCAACTACCCTGTACCTCCTCCCCAACTACTACCCTATGCCTCATATCCAACTAATACCACGAGCCTGTACTCCAACTACTACTGCGTGCCTGCTCTCCAACTACTACCCCATGCCTCCTCTACAAATCCTACCCCATGCCTTTTCTCCAGCTACTACCCAATTCCTGCTCTGCAACTACTACTCTGTGCCTCCTCTCCAACTACTTCCCCATCCCTGCTCTCTGACTACTACCCTTTGCCTGCTTTCTAACTACTACCCCATGCCTCCACTCCAACAAATACCCCATGCCTTTTTTCCAACTACAACCACCAGCCCCCTCTCTAACTACTATCCCCTGCCTTTTCCTTTACAACTACCATCCATGCAAAATGCTTTGCTATTCCCTGCCCAGCATAACACCCCATGACAACTACATCATGTCCCCCTGCTGCCTCCACATAAGGTCACCTCACTGCTAGCATACCGCCCTGTGTCTCATTGCAGCAGTGTGCTCTCCACCTCCCCCAGGGCTTGGGGTAACAGGGGGGACACTCAGTAATTAACCCTTACCTGTCATGCTGCACCAGGCTTGCAATGTCCCACCGTAGAGGTAGAGTGCTCGTCTATGTGGGTCAGCTCAGGTCCCACTCTGTACAGAAGAGGATTCCCTGGAGAGGAAGACGTTACATTGTTACAACCTGAGAAGTGAGGTCCTGGCTGCTTTCCAACAAACCTGTACAGAGTCCGATAATGCTAATAATATCTTACATACTGATACAAAATGATACATACTGATACAATACGATACATACAGATACACACATATACATAAAGGTACAAGACGATACACACAGATACATAAAGATACACACATATACATAAAGATACAAAATGATACACACAGATACATAAAGATACAAAACGATACAAAATTATACATACAGATACAAAACGATACACACATAAAGATACACACAGATACAAAGTTATACACACAAATACATACAGATACACACAGGTACAAAAATGATTCACACAGACACATAAAGATAGAAAACGATACACACAGATAAAGATATACATAAAGATACAAATTGATACACACAGGTACAAAATGATACACACAGACACATAAAGATAGAAAACGATACACACAGATACAAAATGATACGCACACAGACAGATAAAAGATACAAAACACATACATAAAGATAGAAATTGATACACACAGATACATAAAGATACACACAGATACAAAATTATACACACAAATACATACAGATACACACACACACACACACACACAGGTACAAAATGATTCACACAGACACATAAAGATAGAAAACGATACACACAGATACAATATGATACACACAGATAGATAAAGATATACATAAAGATACAAATTGATACACACAGGTACAAAATGATACACACAGACACATAAAGATAGAAAACGATACACACAGATACAATATGATACACACAGATAGATAAAGATATACATAAAGATACAAATTGATACACACAGGTACAAAATGATACACACAGACACATAAAGATAGAAAATGATACACACAGATACAAAATGGTACACAGACAGATAAAAGATACAAAACACATACATAAATATAGAAAACGATACACACAGATACATAAAGGTACAAAACGATACACACAGATACATAAAGGTACAAAACGATACACACAGATATATAAAGTTACAAAATGATACATACAGATACACACATATACATGACGATACAAATCAACTCTTTTGTGTACATGGAGGAGCACTGTGCCCAGGTGTGACAGTTTTTGGCATCATACAAAGTGATCCGCACCTGGAGATTTAGTACCGCGGGCACAGGGCCGGGCTGAGGGGTAGGCAGACAAAGAGGCCCTTTGGACGATTCAGCTGTAGGGGGTGCAAGATGGGCAGAGCGTGCCGCACCACACCAGATGGTACTGCGGTACTATGCGTTTTGGCACTCGTGAATGTAAAGGTTTGCCATTAACAATTAATGGCACTGCCATGTGCCTGCAAAGAGGCTTGATTTGTGTGTTTGTGAGAAAGCGCTTGATTTTGTGTGTTTTGCTGTGAAGGAAGCCAATTGTTAAAGGCACCCCAATGTGTGTTTTTGCACATGCCACACAGGGTGGTGCTGCAGCACCATGCCGACCAGTGTAGCACATTTTTGGAAAAAGTTTCCGAGACTTCTTGCTGCTTTTCTGGCACGTAGAGAAGCCCATTGAAATGAATGGACTGCCCTGCACACGACGCACTGAAAACATGCGGAACCCTCCCCGCATGTCTGACACTCAAAGACATTTGGGCTCAATCACCTACCTGTATCCATCATAGTATTGGTCAATCTATATTAATATGGCGGACGGATGTTGCAGGGGGCCAATGCTGAAAATACAGATGAGGGTACAGGGTAAGGTGGCGATCTGCGGCAAAAGATTAGCACAGATGTCCACAAGTTGTAACAGGACTGGCCAGATCACAGCAGAAAGTGTATCTGGGCGAATGTGACACCAATCAACATTCTAACCAAAATCAGTCTGGATAATGGCAGATCCCTTGTTCTGGTAGCAATGATCTGGCTTTATAAATCAGGTGGATCTAACAATGGACTCTTTATAAATGCACCCCTAGGAGATGACAATCCAGTATTGTATATATACACACAGGTAAATTACACACAAAGTACACAATGCCATCATCATAGAAATGACTGTTATTCTTCCCTTGTTCTCTATTCAGAGGGGATTCCCAGCATAGCCCTCCCCCTCCCATAAAAGAGAGTAATTACACGTGTATGCCCAATAATCACGGCCCTGCTGGGTGTCATTCTTCTGGCTGGATTACACGCCTCTTTCATCAGCTCCTACCATCCTGGTCATGTCATGTGACCTGCTGCTGTCTCAGGACATGCTGGGAGTTGTAATCCCCATCATAGATTACAGGGCCTCCTGGCTGATAGGGTGCAACATGTAGGATTAATCATCCCACCTGTCCTAATCAGTCAGGAATCTCAGCTTTTCTATGGAAAAGGTGAGTAGAGTAGAGTGGGGGGGATGTGTGACTCCACCAGATCTTATCCTGTCTATGGAGATGGTGTGTAGAGTACAGAGGGTATGTGTGACCATGACTTCACCAGATCTTATATCTATGGAGAAGGTTTATAGCATATGCGGGGCATGATCGTGCCTTCAACAGATCCTATCCTGTCCATGGAGGTGGTGTGTAGAGTACAGGGGACCATGTGTGACCATGACTTCACCAGATCTTATCCTGTCTATGGAGAAGATATGTAGAGTATGCGGTGCATAATCAGGTCTTCACCAGATCTTATCCTGTCTTTGGAGAGGGTGAATAGAGGGCAGGGACTATGTGTGATCATGTTTTCACCAGATCTTATCCTGTCTATGTAGATGGTGTGTAGAGTACAGAGGGTATGTGTGACCATGACTTCACCAGATCTTATATCTATGGAGGTTTATAGCGTATGCGGGGCATGATCATGCCTTCAACTGATCCTATCCTGTCCATGGAGGTGGTGTGTAGAGTACAGGGGACCATGTGTGACCATGACTTCACCAGATCTTATCCTGTCTATGGAGATGGTGTGTAGAGTAGGGGGGGCATAATGTATGTGTGACCATGACTTCACCAGATCTTATCCTGTCTATGGAGAAGATATGTAGAGTACGCGGGGCATAATCAGGTCTTCACTAGATCTTATCCTGTCTATGGAGAGGATGAATAGAGGGCAGGGACCATGTGTGATCATGTCTTCACCAGATCTTATCCGGTCTATGGAGAAGGTGTGTAGAGTACAGAGGACCATGGGTGGCCATGACTTCACCATATCTAAACCTGTCTATGGAGAAGGTGTGTAGAGTACGCGGGGCATGATCAGGTCTTCACCATATCTAAACCTGTCTATGGAGAAGGTGTGTAGAGTACGCGGGGCATGATCAGGTCTTCACCAGATCTTATCCAGTCTATGGAGAAGGTGTGTAGAGTACACGGGACATGATCATGACTTCACCAGATCATATCCTGTCTATGGAGAGGGTGAGTAGAGGTAAGAGACCATTTGTGACCACAACTTCACCAGGTCTTATCCTGTCTATGGTGATGGTCTTATCTTGTCTATGGTGATGGTGTGTAGAGTACAAGGGACCATGTGTGACCATGACTTCACCAGATCTTGTCCTGTCTATGAAGAAGATGGTGTGTAGAGTACAGGGGGGCACGTGTGTCCATGACTTCACCAGATCTTGTTCTGTCTATGGAGAAGGTTTGTAGGGTACAGGGGACCATGTATGACCATGACTTCAGCAGATCTTATCCCATCTATGGAGAGAATGAGTAGAGTATGGGGGGGGGGGGGGGGGGGCAAATGTGACTGACCATGACTTCACCAGATCTTATACTGCCTATGGGGATAGTGTGTAGAGGACAGGGAGCATGTGAGACAACGACCTTAAAGCATGCTAAAGCAAAGGAGCTTTACCTCTTCCCCTTGTAATAATCACTGTGCAGACCTGGAGATTGCAGAGCAGAAATCTCATCAACAAGATCGCAAGGGGAAACCAAACCTGCACACGTTGACTGACCCTGTGAGCATTTGGGAGTCTTCCACAGGTAAAATGAACCTGTACTGGTGATCAACTGTAACGTAAAGCCAGAGAAGGCACCAGGAGACAGGTTTCTTCAGTCACTTTTCCCCCACACAGGGCTGACCCAGCTCCAGGAGATTCAACAAAAATGCCAACTTTCTAGAGCCAGAACCTGTACAGGGATCGGTACACGTGTGAGTCCATGTGGCACCAATTGTATAACTGGCTACTTTGGCACTAAGCATTGTGGGGGATGGAGGTAGGTACGTTCTTCTCACAGCCCAAAGTCTGGGTTTTCTGTGTGACTTTATTAGTGCTCTTCGGGGGAGAGATAGCCAAATAAAAGGTGTACTGAGACACCTTTTATTGGGGATTGTAGTGAGACCATCGGCTCAAATCACAAAGTTTCAACACACTGATAAGGATCTTGATTTTCACCATGTGACTGCCATTTACAGATCTCAACGGACTCCACTGAAGTCACTTTTTTCAAGAATCTTTATTCAGGTGTGTTAGCTTTGTGAATGAAGACTACTACTGTGTCTCTATCTCCCCCTCTTTCTCCTTTTTCTCTCTCTCCCTCCCCCTCTTTCTCTCTATTTCCCCCTCTCACACACGTGTGTGTGTGTGTGTGTGTGTGTGTGTGTGTGTGTGTGTATGTATATATATATATATATATATATATATATATATATATATATATATACATATACATACACACACACACACATATACATATACATACATACACACACACATATACATACATACACACACATATATATATTTATTTAATTTTGTATTATCTCTCTCTCTATATATATATATCCATCCCTTATTGTATTAGTATTTGTGTTCTGGCTGTAGTCCTGGTCATCCCCCTACACAACATATGCTCATACAGATATAAATCAGTGAGTGTTGGTTTCCCGTTAGAGAGGAAGTAGCGTGTTGTGATATTCCGGTAATGATGACTGATGAGATAAAGAATACATGGTAACATATGGCAGGTGTGCTGTATGTAGTGCCACATATAGAGACCACCTCCTATATACATGCAGAAGAGACAGGATACCAGTCCAGCTCTGCACTCCGCCACTAAGGAAGTACGGGGCTGTGGAGGGAACAAACATCCACATTTATCAAAGTGTCTCTGAGAAGATCTGTGATCTCTTCATTGAGAATCCCTTGTGTAGGTAGGAGGTTATTGGTTACAGACAGTTCTATAGGACACTAAGAAATCAGCCAGGGATCGGCTTTCACATCCTCTGCTGGGAAATGAAGGGCTGGCTCTACCAAAAACTGAAACTTTCATTTGTGGGTGGTTGCAGAGAAGCCAAATTATTATTCTTATTTGTACTTTCCACAGCTGAGATGTTCCCCCATAATTCCCAAGATAGTGTCAATTGCTATTACAATTCTGATTCTTCGTGAGAATTGCTACAAGGAAGTGACACACTGATTACAGCCTTGTGGGAGGGGCAGCGGCACAATCTACCAGTCACATCAGACTCTTCACCAGAGGAGCTTACACTCTGCCACAAATTATTACTGTATACATTTACAGTATATAGCTCTGACATATACCGCAGTTCTGTACAGAGAACACTGAGCCAGTCCCATCAGTCTCTGCACCAGAGGAGCTTCTCCACCAGGTGGTGCTGTTTTGCAAGGTGCTGTTGGCTCACTCTACTGGGATCACAGCTAGAGGAAACATCAAGCCTGGGACTGTCCTGCAGGCTTCTCCCCCAGCCCCCATGCAGTGGGTGGGGGGAGATGAAGGTGGAGGCTCTCCAGAGGCACTGAGGCCTAGTCCATGTGCTCAAGCTGCAATGGATCCTGGGCCTGTCCCTATGCAAGAGGAATCCTTACCAGTCTTCCAGGATAAAGGGGTGAACAGACTTTGCCGCATTGCTAAGGAGGAACAGAAACGTTCTATCATGAAAGAAGATCTTCGGAAAAAAAAATCCCTGCATAGTAAGTCTGGAAACAGTAAGAGGGAAGTATCCAAGCTGAAGTCTCTGGAGGAGGCATTGAAAAAGCAGGAGAAGTTGGTTGTTTCTCTGAAGGAAAGCAGCGGTGTGTTCAGAGAAAAGTGTGAGAATCAGGAGAGATTCCAAAAGATGGAGAGTGCCAGTACCAGCCAGAGGGTGGATGCCACAGTAATGGCGACATTTTGGGAGGGGTAAGGAAGTGGCTTCACATGGTGACCCCAGTACTACCTGTCTCAGTATCTGTTGCACCCGAGTCAGTATCTGTCCCCCTCCCTCCCCAGCGGCCTAGGTCATCTCAGGAGGAGGTTGAGGAAAATGGCGGATTGCTGCAGACCATTACAGAAATGGAATCTCCCTTGAGTGGCACCAACCCATCAGATGAAGATCATGGGAATGCAGGCATGTATCCAGACAGAGAAGTTTCTGCTGGCTGTGAGGAGTCCCATGGACATTAACAGTGCAGGGCAGGAATGTTGCATGAACATTGAAACTGCAGAGCAGAAGGGCCGTATGAACGCTGAAACAGCTGGTGTTTTTTCTAAACAGAAGACTTTACTTGATGACGGGACTGCTGGTATCTGTGGTACTTCTAGGACTATGGTGAGCGGGACTGTTCTGCTGGAAGGGAGGAGGGAGGATCAAGTGGTGGGTAATTTACCAAACCAGATTTCAGAGGTTCCTATGCAGCCAGTTAATGTGTCATCTGTCCCAGTTATGAACTATGCTAAGGCTTTGTTGGGACAAAGTCATGCTGCTGCTGGTGGAAGGGAGCCAGTTGTGCGACTTTCACCTAACGCACCTTCCATTAAATGTAGGAATGTGGTACAGCTCAGGTGGCAGGGAGAACATATTCCACCTATCAAGAGGGTGGTTGTAGATAAGATACTAGCCATGGGATTTAAGGCGGAGGATATTTATGCGCTTATCAGTCCGGCTGGTTCCTATGAATATGATTTATCATTTGTGCTTCCAGAGTCGCTGTATCTGTTTTGGGAGCGATTTGAGCATGTATATAGGGGCCAGCCGGACTGGAAGGGGCTTGTCCTCAAAGTTGTCTCACGTCAGTGCTTGATTAAGGATATCTTGTCTAGGAACGAGTCTATACCCCCCCGAGGATTTATGGGTCTGGTTGAGGAGGTTTGGTGAAACGTTCTGTCCCCTAAAAAAGATTGTGGATGATAGAGGAATCTGGATGGGTAGGTGGTTGGTGTCAATGAGGTTGAGTGTATGTGGTCAAGCATTTGCCCTCCTCTGCCTTTATTGGTAGAGATAGGATTACTGTCTTCTATCCTGGTCAACCTAAGCTGTGCCATAAATGTGGAGTCAAGAGAAGGGAATGGAAGTGGCTAGTGCAGAATGCAAGGTGAATGATGTGGAAGTTGGGGTGAATGATGTGGGGGGAGGGGTTAATGGGGGGGGGGGGGGGTTTGGCTGAGGATTTCCTGAGGAAACAGAGGAGAGGGGGTTCTGCCTTTGGGATTGTCGAATGAGGATATGGAATGGTTGGAGGCTAAAAGGAAAAGGGGTAAGAGGCAGAGAAAGAGGAAGGATGTCAAAGCTCCTGAACCTAGGAGGGTGGATGTGGCAAATGCTTCTGAGGTGTTTTCTGAGGTGGAGGGTGGAAGTTCTTTTGGTGATGAATCTATGGAGGATGAATCACAAGGGACATTGAAGCGTGTAGGGTCTCCAGGTAGGGAGGGGGGTAAGCAGGCTAAGAAACGTATACCACAATCATCTTAATGGCGGTTCCCACTCCACTGAAGGTGGCGAACATTAATGTCGCCAGCATAAAATCAGTAAGTGCTCGTAATATGGCCGGTTGTCTAGTTTGGATGATATTCATCTGGCGAAGGAGTGGAGGCGCGGTCCCTCTTTCTGGTCTCTTGCGGCTGAGCTTTACACTGGAGTTGCGGTACTTTTTCCCAGCATGGTAACCTGTCGGTGGATTGAGGTAGAAATGGAGAGATGCATGGTCTTAGATAGCTCCATGGGGGGGGGGGGGGGGCAGGACCTGCACCTGATCAACATCTATGGGCCCCAGACAAAGTAGGACAGGAAATGCCTCTTCATGAAGATCCAGCCTTTTTTTTTTTACAGCAAGCTGTCTTCGGTGGGGATTTCAACACCGTCACTAGGACTAGGGACAGGAAAGGTACCGGAGCCAGGCTGGACTGTGACGGCTTTTTCTTGAACAAAATAGCTAGAGAGGCAGGTCTGGTTGATGTGCACATTCATTGCTGCCCAGACAACACGGGATTCACTTTTCAGCGAGGTAATAGTCAGAATTTTTTTTTAAAGGGGAACTCTGCCTTCTCAGTACCAGTGTGTCAGGCGGTGGAGATTTCCGATCACTGTATTCTGTCTGTGACTCTGAATAGCCCCGATACACCACCTAGGGGGAAGGGTACCTGGAAGCTATATTAGGCACTCCTGGACGATGTGAAGGGGAGTCAATCCTTTGAGGATTTTTTTCAGGCACAGGTATCATCATCAGACTTTTTCAGCAGTAGGTCAGAGTGGTAGGCGCTTACAAAACAAAGGATTGTTGAGTTTTTCAAGGCCATAGGAAGAAATAAACAGCTTGATAAGTATGTCACCTACCAGCGTCTGCGGGGGAAGCTTGATAGGCTTGTGTCCAATAATGGGGATCCGAGGATGACCTCTGAGGTTAAACTCCTGCTCAGGGAGTGTGAATATGACAGCCATGCCTCTTTGGTTTTGGAAAGGGATTATGGGAAATATCACTCGCCCGACCCTTACCAGAATTGCAAACAAGGTAGAGCAGTTAAGTCAGTTTTAGGCCTGGTTGACAGTACAGGTTCCTTGACGAAGTCCAAGTTGGGGATCCTGGAAACCGCCAAGTCATCAAATATGTTCTTGTATATTATGCTGACCTCCTGGGCAGGAGGGACCTTGATCAGGCCGGCATATCAAGTTTTCTGGATTCTATTCCAGGACTGGAAATGGCAGTTCTCTTGCGATTTTGCCAGAGGACATCACAGCAGATGAGATGGTTAAGGCTATTGATAAGCTTAACATTAAGAAGTCGCCTGGGCCAGATGGATTGACAGCCGAGTTTTGTAAGCACTTTAAGGATACTCTGGCCTCATATTTGGTGGAGGTTTTTAATGGCTGTCTGAGAGAGGGTTCGCTCTTTCCCTCCATGCGACAATCTGCGGTGATTCTTCTGTCAAAGGGTAAGGATTCCTCGAGAATTGAGAATTGGCAGCCCATTAGCCTTCTCAATGTTAAAAGGAAGATACTGGCAAAAAATAATTTTCTGGCGTTTGTCGTCTGTAGCGGGCGATCTACTTTCCAGCCACCAGCACTGTTCGGTTCAGGGTAGAAGCACTTTTTCAGCAGTGTTAGCTGTCCGGAGGGCCTTGGAGTAGTGCAGGGCTGCAGGCTGGAGAAAGTACTTGCTGGCATTGGATCAGGCTAAAGCTTTTGATCAATCATGAGTACCTATGGCTGCTTCTTGGCAAGTATGGCCTGGATGGAGGCTTTATCGATTAGCTGAAGACCTTGTACAGAGGGGCTGAAAGCTTCATACTTGTGAATGGTTGGATCGGATGGCCCTTTGAGGTTGGCTCGGGGGTGCGTCAGGGGTGTCCTTTAAGTCCTCTGCTATACGCGTTCGCAATTGATTCTTTCATCCGGAGGTTAGAGAGCGGACCGCTGTGCGGAGTGCCTTTGGGCATTCCTGGTGAGCCTCCTCTGAGGGTCGTGTCCTATGCTGGGACAGAGGAGGCAGAGGAGGTGGTCTCAGTGATAGAGCAGTATGCTGAGGCATCTGGCTCAAAGATCAATCAGAATAAAAGTGAAGTTTTTTGGATGGGTGAGGAGGGCGATGGCTTCGAGCTCCCGGACGTCTTCCCAGAGCCCCGACAGGAAATTAAAGTTTTGGGCATCAAATTTGGTCCCTGCGATTATGGCCTCACAAATTGGGAAAGCAGGCTACAAGATGCCGATGCCAAGGTTGCCACCTGGAAGGACTGGAAGCTCTCTTACTGGGAAAGGATTGACCTGATTAAAACTTACCTGATCCCAGTATTTCTGTATGTCAGCTTCGTCTGTGTTTTGCCGGTGTCTCTCTATGCGAGAATATACAGCTGTTTCTTCCAACTGTTATGGGGAAACAAATTGAATCTCGTTAAGCGGTCTGTAACCTACCTTCCCAGACAGATGGGTGGCCTAGGTATGGTCAACCCGGTGTTTTTTTTTTCTCTGATGTTTTTGAAACATAATTTTGCTAGCATGCTGGCAGAGGAAACCGCCAGGGTGGGTTGGTATTTTTTAGTCCTGGTTTAGGCCTTTTCTGTGAAGCTGGGAGAATGGTGGGCCAGTGAAAAACCTGAGGGTATGACATGGTAAGCTCCCGGCTTATGTTGCCCCGTGCCTGAAAATGCTTCGGTAGTGGCGAGTGACAGCGGAGGAAATTAAGTCTCTTCCTAGGAAGGACCTGGAAAAGAGGGTTGTTGAATCTGCCTTTAGCGAGCCACTGGCCTTGAGGGATTGCCCAGGCCCTTTTATGAGGCAGGGTCTGCGTTTGCTCAATCTAGAGAGCATTCCTTTAAAGTTTCGGGATTTGGCCTGGTGCTCGTTCCATGGCAGACTATGTAAAGGGCAACCTGAAGCATCGCTCTGGGGAGAACCGTGGTTGTCCAAGAGTGGAATGTGGTGGGTTGGAGGAGACAATGGACCACTTCTTGCTTCAGTGCCCCTTCAATATAGAAGTCTAGAAGCGGGTGGGTGGGGCTCTGGGTATCCCTTTCCTTTCCTGCTTGAGTTATGTGGAGTGGTCGTGCGGGTCCTTTGAGACACATCGGGATTTTGATTTTGAGACACTTTTCCTAGTTGGCTTAGTAGTCCGTTTCTTCACATGGAATGCACGGTGTCAGGTTTCCATTCGGAAAAAGTCTTTCCTGTAGAGGTGGTGGTGTACGACATTCTGGGTGGGAAGATTCGGGGTCTTGAGAAGGACAGGTGGCGGCCGGGGGCCTGGACAAAAGGCGTGGAGGAAGGTCAGGTCTCCGTAGCTGGTTTTTGTCAGTCTCTGGGTGTGCGGCTTTCTTTCTGTCCTTTCACGTCCCTTAGATTTTTATATAAGATTGTATTTTTGAAAAAAAAAAGGCTGCATGCATGGGTTAAATGTGTAATGGTTTCTTAGCCTGAGGGTGTTTTAGGTGGAGGTTATGACTTTGTTCAGGTTGGTATATTTAGTTTTCTTTATGTTTTTGCTGATGTAAGCTATTTTTGTTTATATATTTTGTATTTATTTTGTATATATGTAAATATGTTTTTATTATGTTTGTAAGATTTTTAATAAACAAAAATGTACACTCTAATATCCCACACTGCAGTCATGCATACACATTCCTGACCTATAATAGACAGTTATACAATGCCAATTATAGATTATGCACCTACTAATTATTTTAGAGCCGGGTGACTCCCCTAATTAAAGTGAATTCCCAGACACCTGATAAACACCGGTACGTCCTCTGTATAGACTACATGATAATATTTTATAACCACAACGCTGCGTCTGATTTATTAAGAAGATAAAAATTCCTGAACAATAAATAGAAGATTCCCATCATTTCCTAGGGTGGCCAGAGACCAGCTTGGTAAAGATTACACGGTCCTGTCTACATCTTCCACTGCTGCACGCTGGCAGTTGATGGGGGGGGGGGGGCACAAGTGGATGGGATGTGTTGGCATCATTCAGTGAACACACCTAGAGCCCTGCTCTTGTGCAGCATGGGTCAATGTTCTCCGCACATTGCGGTGATGGGAAGCTGAGTGATATAAATGTTTTAGGAGTGAGGGATTCGTCCTCCTCCCAGACTGTCACAGCAAGATAAATGATCGCGGCCGCCATGCACGCCGCCGCCATCCCTCGGAAGGAAACCTGGATTCAAGCGAAATGCTCTTTTTTTCAGAGGGAGCCATCCGATGGTAAGTGGAGCTCCGTCTGTGTATAAAGAGGTACGGTCATCTTTTTTTGTTGGCGCTGTGGGCGGGGTTATGAAACGCAGGCTGTCCGATCTCACAATGGTGTCAGTTCTGCGTAACAGGAAGAATTAAAGGAAGTGAAAGTGGAAGCAGATTTATAAAGCATTCTCTGCAGGTCCATGTGCAAGAAATGACAGGGACTGATTCCCCACCGGAGAATGTTTGGGTAAAGTCACATTCACCGCTTTATAAACAGACCCCTAAGTGTCTTCCTAGCAGGGTGGTTCAAATATAAATTTATAAAAATGGGGGTCTCCACACTACATGGAAACGGGGGGGGGGGGGTCAACACAGCTTGTAGTCCCCCTCTGTTTTCTAGAACTGGGGAAGAAAGCTCTTCTATTGCCTGAAGCTCCACCTGCAGGTGAGTTGTGTTACTGCGGCTCACCTCCTTGAGCAGAACAATATTCTAGGCTGGGTTCCCCCTCATTTAATTGGCAAAAGCAGGAGATTTTGATCGGCTCTCTATGGAACCGGTTTACATATCTCTGCAGCAGGTCCGGTGCGTTTTGCGTCTGTCTTTTGGTTCGTTTCAGGTCCGAAGTCAGCCCAAAATTCGGGCTGAAATCTGAAACGGTGAACCAGGACGCCCTGGACCCCGGCCATGGTGTGAACCCAGCCTTATAAGATGGGGTGGATCTGGGAGAAAGAGGAAAATAAATAAGTGGAGGAAATGGATCACTTTGTTTTCTTCAAGTGTGAGAGGTTAGAAACCTATTTATTCTATTATACAGAGGGTGGGTCACGTATTCCATAATATAGAGGGGGGGGGGGTCACGTATTCCATAATATAGAGGGGGGGGGTGTCATGTATTCCATTATACAGAGGGGAGGGGGGGGTGTCACGTATTCCATTATACAGAGGGGGGGGGGGTGTCACGTATTTCACACAGGCAGGTTTTGAATTTTAGCTTGTGTGTGTCCCATCACCCCCGTGATGAGTTCCCGGGTCTGTACACCTGCTGTGCCCATTATGAGGAGTTCTCACCATCCCTGTGCCAAGTTCCTGGGTCTGCACACCTGCCGTGCCCATTATGAGGAGTTCTCACCATCCCTGTGCTGACTTCCCAGGTCTTTATACTGAGGAGTTCTCACCATCCCTGTGCTGACTTCCCAGGTCTTTATACCTGCTGTGCCCATTATGAGGAGTTCTCACCATCCCTGTGCCAAGTTCCTGGGTCTGCACACCTGCTGTGCCCATTATGAGGGGTTCCCACCATCCCTGTGCTGAGTTCTCAGGTCTGTATACCTGCTGTGCCCATTATGAGGCGTTCTCACCATCCCTGTGCCAAGTTCCTGGGTCTGCACACCTACTGTGCCCATTATGAGGGGTTCCCATCATCCCTGTGCTGGGTTCCCAGGTCTGTACACCTGATGTGCCCATTATGAGGGGTCCCCACCATCCCTGTGCTGAGTTCTCAGGTCTGTACACTTACTGTGCCCATTATGAGGGGTCCCCACCATCCCTGTGCTGAGTTCTCAGGTCTGTACACTTACTGTGCCCATTATGAGGGGTCCCCACCATCCCTGTGCTGAGTTCTCAGGTCTGTACGCCTATTGTGTCCATTATTTCCACCATCCCAGGTCTGTACACCCTTTAAAATCACAAGAATGGCGCCATCTGTCTCCTCCCACTGATTTGCATACAGCAGGCGCTGGCACTAGAGAGGAGTCACAAGCCTCCATGCGGAGAGAACCTCTAGGATGGCGGAATGCGGAGTGTTTATTCTGTACATTCCGGCAGTTTGTTCCTGTAAAACACAATGCTTGTTTGTTGCCGTTCTTTTTATCTCACGTGGAAAATAACAACATATGGGACAAGTCTGTGTGTATGAAACAAGTCTGTTCTCTGCAGTGAAATGTTGGGTTTTTAGATGACACAATGGCAGTTGGCTTGTTTCAGAGACTTTCAGGAAAACAATCCAGCGCGGCGGCACCTCCCAGGAACATGTTGTGGGGTGAGAAAGGTAAATAAAAAAGTGGATATACATAAATAAAAAAGTTATAAAAAGGAAAACTTCCAGGACAGACATCATCGCTGCATAATAGCAGTAGGCAACAGCGCCACCTACATGGCGAGGAGCACACTGCGCCGACTATGTCAGAGGGGAAGATTCCCAATCATTGGATTGGCCTGATGCTGCCCATTCATCTAATGAAGGGGGGGGGGGGTGACTAAAATCGAAACATTTCTTTCCCCACAATTCTACCAAAAAAACGGGCGATTTCTTCATCTTTTCACTGATTTGACCAAATGCATTGGAAGGGAGGGGCAATTCACTCAAGATTCCTGTTACATGGCTGGCTGGCAGGGCTTGCTGGGACTTGCAGTTCCTCGGAGGGATTAATAATGTAAGCCATTTTAAAAGTGCTGCCTAAAAGCAGGCATCATGTTAGCTAGAGAAGTCTCGGTGTCATAAACAGAACAACAAAGAGATCAACAAAGAGAACATGCTCTACCACAAATTATCTGGGGGACTGGAACCCGGAGCTCTGGCACAGATGTCTTTGACTTGTAGCAATGACCCTCGAACACAATGAAGGCAGCTACACAGTTACATCCATTGCAACAATTCTTTATTGGCTACATGGCAGGATTCAGCAAGAACAAAGTAACGCGTTTCGTCTGAAGCCCTATGGTACGAGTAAGGCTTTGGCCGAAACACGTTAATCACATCCCGCCCAAGGCAGTCAGATGACGTCCTGAACCTTGAGTGGGAATATCTGAATGATGGGTGCAGCTGCAAGCGTCATTCAGATATCATCTTTTTCAGCCGGCGATTCCCTGCAGCAGAATAATCATAGCGGCAGTTCAGCTGCTTGATCCTTTTTACAGTCGGCCCCCTCCCGCCGCTGCTTCTACAAGTGCCAGGCCGGACGTTGCGTCATAACGCTGCGCCGGGCCTCCGAAGGTCATAGAGATTGCCGGGGACCATCTGGTCACCGGTATTCTCTATGGTGAACTTCCGCCATAAGCGGTTTCCTTCTCTGGCTCGGCAATCGCGCGGGCGAGCCGGGGAAGGAATCCGCCGGCGGCGAAGTTCATCGGATGATCCCCGGCACTCTCTATGATCTTAGGAGGCCCGGGCGCGACGTTATGACGTCACATCCGGCCTGACAGTTGTAAATACTGCCGTGTACTCGGCCTTTCCTGCCGAGAGGACCCCACATCTCTCTATAAAGAGGACCTCTCATGCCCTATTCCTATTACAAGGGATGTTTACAGTCCTTGTAATAGGAATAAAAAAGTGATCAAAAAAATTTTATATAAAAAAGGAAAAAAAATGTAAAAATAAAAAATAATTTTTTTTTAAAGTGCATCCGTCCCTGCGTGCTCTCACGCTGAAGCGAACGCATACGTACTTAGTGCCCACATATGTAAACGGCGTTCAAACCATACATGTGAGCGATCATCGCGATCGGTAGAGCGAGAGCAATAATTCTAGTGCTAGACCTCCTCTGTTACTCTAAACAGGTAATTTTCAGTACCGGTAACCTGTAAAAGTCCCTCCTGGGCCCCTTTTGTTGACCTGATAGGGCCCAGGGAAATGTAATTTAAGCCCTGGTAAGCAAGTTGGAGCGGGGGTGTGGTCTAATAAAATCCAATTATTCATTAAAGTAGAAATGAACAATAAAGCTGCCATGGGCCCCCGTTTAGCTGATGAGGCCTGGGCCCAGCACAACAGGACCAGTTGTACTGCCCTGTCAACAATGGGTCATAATCCCCCTCCCCCCACTGACACCAATAAAGGGGCAGAATTCCTCCCAATAAGACCAACAATGAGGCACAAATCTTCCCAATGACTGACATCAACAGTGGGACCTAAATGACACCAATAGTGGGGCACAATCCCTCTCACTGACACCATGACGGGGTGCTATTCTTCACACCAACACCAGCGATCAGTGGCCTTACCTTAGGAGGCCGATGCTGCTTCTCGCTCCAGCTTGCGAGGGAAGAGCAGGGGCCGTTGCTTCTCCTCCTAGCCGAACAGGAAGTGGGTCCTGAGACCCGATTGGCCCGGGAGTCTTAGGACAAAATATTGAGCACCAGCCGCCACTGCTCCAAACTTTCTAAACAAGTCCTGACATCAGTGGGAATAAGCAATGCCCCATCTTTGGTGTCGGCGTGAAGAATAGCACCCCGTCATGGTGTCAGTGAGAGGGATTGTGCCCCACTATTGGTGTCATTAGGTCCCACTGTTGATGTCAGTCATTGGGAAGATTTGTGCCTCATTGTTGGTCTTATTGGGAGGAATTCTGCCCCTTCATTGGTGTCAGTGGGGATTATGACCCATTGTTGACAGGGCAGTACAACTGGTCCTGTTGTCCCGGGCCAATCGGCTCTCAGGACCTGCTTCCCGATTGGCTGGGAGGAGAAGCAGGAAAACAATAGCGAATATTAATTTACTAATCTCACACAACTGGGTGGGCTCAGAGCGCAGTCCTCTAATACAGGGGTCTCCAAACCAGTGGCGGCCAATCGGGTCTCAGGACATGCTTCTTGATTGGCTGGGAGTAGAAGCTGGAAGACAATAGCGAACATGAATTCGCTACTGTCACACAACCGGGTGGGCTCAGGGCGCAGTGCTCTGCCCACCCTTTTTTGAAGCCAATTGGAGCCTCGGGCTCTAATCATGTGCTTAAAAAAACCCCCCAAAAAAACCCCATTGGAACCCATGCATCTGGCGCCCTGCATGTAGATTAGGGGCCGGGCGCATGGATTAGGAGGGCCCCTGCCGCCGGTTTGTGGAAGGGCCGCCACCAGTTTGGAGACCCCTGTATTAGAGGATTATAAGTCTTGGTGTGCCTCTCTGAAACTAGCTCCACTTTGTTATTGGGTCCCGACCTCCCTGACTTTTATTCTCAGCCCCGCCAACTATCACTTACTTGTCCAATGACAGCTCGCTGCCAACACTTTCATTGGGCAGGAAGCTGGGATTATCTCTGAAGTCATCACCTTAGTAACAAAGTGAAACTAGCATCAGAGAGGCACAGAATGAATAGTTTTATTGTTAACAAAAGGTAACATCAAATATATTCTGCTGCCATTTTTTTAAAGTTTAAAAATGTCTGACAGGTTCACTTTAAGGCTGCAAATCAAAACTCAGGCCGTCCCCGCTCTTTATGCAGCACACAAGGCTCTAACATGGTCTCAATCCCCCCACAGAGTGTTTGTGCCCCGGGCACTGCCTGCTGCTGTGTGACCTGGCATGGGGGCAGAAAATCTGAGATCTATTCTTATTCTGTAATGAAATCCTTCCCAGCACAGGAGAAATAAGCGGAGGCCATGCCCAGAGGGAGGCCGCGTGGCCGGCGCCATAGATATTCCACCGGGAGGGAGGCTGGCAGCGCCGGCGGAGTGCACAGGATCTAAAGGAGTTAAGCCAGCGCTGCTGTATATCTCTAAGTAGGGCGCACCCTCGCCAGCCTGTCACTCAGCCGTCAGCGAGATCAGAACTGGGAGAAGTGATGATCCACTTTCACAGGTAGCGCTAAGCTGTCAGTCTCGGGAAAAATCAAAGTCACAATTCAAGCTGAAGTAAACTTTAGACTGTCACTCACACTTCTCTGCTTTCCCTGCAAGCCGAGAGGGATATCTAATGTAATCATTTACTCCTGATCTGTGCGGGGCCTCTGCACCCGACTCCACCGACAACACAATGGCGGGATCTCTGGTAACCCCTTCAATGCTGGAGCGCTGGGCGTGGAGAACGCATGACATAGAAATTCTCACACCGCCTGTCCCAGTGAGGGCAGGAAATGATTTTACGAAGATACCGGGGCTACGAACGAGGGGCTGGCGATCTAAAAAACGGAATCAGAACAATCTTTAAGCTGCCGTTTCTACAATTTGTGACAGTGCTGTACACTGATACTGGGTTAGTAGGATTACGGATCACACAGGGTTCTCTAGGATGCAGATTGAGGGGCTCTAGACTATCTATGCTGAACGGAGAAAATTGTTTTTCCAGTTTTCTCTGGGATTGGTAACTCCTGGATTGGGTTCTGGAGTCCAGAGGCTTTGAAGAGTTTTAGGAGGGAAGAAGCCTCCAACCCTGGGACCAGGCTTTACTGGAGACCAGCAGGCTGTGCGTGTAGGTGTGCACAGCCTTTATAATCAAAGGCCTGACAGTGATTCAGGGGTCCACGCAGGCAACAGAATGTCATGGTCTGGCGTCAGGCTCAGAGGCCAGTAGCTATAGCAGTAGAGAGGCTCACACCGACCAGCTGGATAAGTAGCAGGTGACACAGACTCACCTGAGATGCAGGGTCTAAGCACTAACTTACCATAGCTCCAGATGGTGGAGATGGATTCTGCTGTCTGTTAGTACTAGGTCATGGTCCCCAGGATCGCTCCACTAGGACCACCAGGAGGTGAGTAAGTCAGGGTCCACTAGCAGATATAGCAGGTAGGGATCAAGCAGAAGCGTAGTCAGGAAACAAGCTAAAAGGTCGGTAACAAGTGGTTGCAGGTTGGGATTAAGTGGAAGCATCGTAAAAAAAAAAGCCAAAGGTCGGTAACAAGTGGCTGCAGGTTGGGGTCAAGCAGAAGCGTAGACGAAGAAAAAGCCAAAGGTCAGTAACAAGTGGTAGTGGAGATAAGGACGGCTGCAGGTAAGCAAAAGGAGCAAAATATCGGCTGGTGAGAGCACAATAATCTGGCAAACTGGAAGTGCAGAGAGAGGGTTTAAACACAAAGTTCATGGGGGGGGGGAACAAAGAGTTCAAGGTTCACCAGAAACAAAGGCACAAGGCAGGATTATCCATGGAATCAGACAGGGAGCTGTGCAGAATCTCAGGTGCCTCAGCGAGAAGAGCTACTGCCAGATGCAGCAGAGGTTGTGGGTTCAGATCCTGGACCTGACTTCCTCAATAAAAGTGGGCCAACAAGCCCTGAAACAGATTTCCCGGCTACAGTGGACTTAATACCAAAAGGCACAACACTTGAGCAAAACCCCCAGATATAACAGACTGTACAACTCTGTGGCTGCTCTGTGCTCGACACTTTCTATAAATAGGGCAATGAAGAGTATAAATACTGGGTCAGCAAAGGGGCCCCTCAGTGAGATTCCCCCATGTCTTAAAATGCATACAAGACCCTTCAAAACAGTCCTACAGTCTACAGCAGCGGTAGGCAACCTGGGGCCCTCCAGCAGTTGCAGAACTACAAGTCCCATCATGACTGTGGGAGTAATTGTAACTGCCAGCCCTGCAATGCCTCATGGGAAATGTAGTTCAATAGCTGGAGGGCCCCAGGTTGCCTACCCCTGGTCTAGAGGCATTGCCCACTATGCCGAACATAAATCCCACTGGCTATCGCTGCAATTGTCTTCCTCTTAAACTCTGCCTACGTCATCATATAAGCAGGGTTTGAGAGGTAGAGTTCTGCTACCCCATTTACAGAGATGGGCAGTAGGATTTTTTGGGGCATAGTGGACTGTACCTCGAAACATGGGACTTGTTTGGGTGAACTGGTGGTGGGCCGCCCTAAGCTGAGGCAACTGCCACACCTTTAGTATGGTAAGTGGTCCTGGCTGGCACAAGAAAGTCTAACGCCACCAAGAAATTCTGTTGCCTTGGGCCTAAACCTGTGTCACTTTCCTGCATGTCCTGGCCAGGATGGGCTCTAACAAGAGATGGCCTGCAGACCACATGAGATGGGTGAAGGGTATTGTGGCAAACTTCTAGTCAGGTTTGGTATGAGCCATGAAGGCTGAAGTCCATTTATTTCCAGTATCCTTGTAATGCAAGACCTGTGTGGCTTCCCCTTCAGTGGAGATCACTATGGGATTCTGGCATCACTTTTCATGTAGTCGTAACTGTTGAAGGACCCAAAAGTTAGAGGAGAAAACTCTGTGTGTTCACATTACATATACAAAGTCATATTTGTTGTCACGCTTACCTGAGAAATAGGTACAACAAGGTCACAAGTTTCAGAGGCTGGGGAGGTCTCCTTATCTTCCTTCTCTATTAAAGAGGGCCAGTCACTTGACAAGAATGATTCTGAAAGAAAAGTGACCAGACATTACAGTCAGTTTACTAAATATGACAATTTTACCAACAATTTTTTTTTTGTGAAATGATTCAACCACAAATGTAATTTTCAGTTCACGAAAGTGATTATTTTTTTTATTTTTTAATCACACATTCTATGTTTATTTACTGAAGGTGTTCCTAGAGTTTTTCCTCCATCATATACAGCTAATGTCTGATTGACTGGTGGAATTTGGGAGATTCTGTGAGATATGTACGGAGGAGATCAGAAATGAATTAATATGAGACATAAAGGCTTAATAGTAAATGAATAGTTGAACATTAGGGTTTTTGCTCAGATACGTCCTCTTATAGGTACACCAAATGTGCTACATACGTATATGCCCCTGGTGGAGTCAACAAGCAGCCATGTGGACACACACTGTGCTGGCATGGTCCACTGTGGTCATCATAGGTTCGTCTTCCAAAGGCAGCGTTTCTCTTTTTCTTTTTTCAGTCACGGTACCCTTTAAAATTATGCAAAATCTCAAGGCACCCCAGTCTAAAACGGAGGTTGCTCCATCACATCACAGGTTCCCCCGCTTCACGTCAGAGGCCCCCCATACAAAGGCCCTTAATCATTAGTCTCCCCATCACCACAAAGTCCCTAGTCACACAGACACCACCCCAAATCACATAGTCTCCCAATCAAACAGTCCCCTCTTCACATTAGGTGGGGCAGGTTTGGAGAAGTTGGCCTTCTTTCTTCTGCATGCTGGGGGTGACTCTGCATGCTGTATGCCCTGGATCAGAGTCATGGGTTGCCAGGGTGCTGGTGAACCAGCCACCATCACCATAGCAACTAATGATGACGTTCTCCCTGGCCCCAGAGCATCATTAGTTGTTATGTTGCTGGCGGCCAACCCACCTACACCATGGCAACTCTTGATACTTATTCAAACTAGAACCCATATGGCACCAAAAGGCGCACGGGACCCAGTTTGCCCTGAATCAGCATCGAGGTTGAAAGACGCTGGTATAGATGGACCCTGCCCACTTCTACTCTCTCATGGGCCCTGTGTGTGTACTCTAATGGGAGAATATTGGATGGCAAGCTCCTTTGATGGGCACAGAATTTTTACACAGGAGAATAAATTCTGTATGCTGACAATGTCAGAAGTTGGCCTTCACATCAGGTGAGGCAGCTTGGGAGGAGATGGACTTCTGTCTTCTCCTGAATCATGTGGGGTCATGGGTTGCCAGGGTGCTGGCGCCTTGGCCCCAGAGCATCACTGGTTGTTATGATGCTGGCGTCCAACCCACCTTCACCATAGCAACTCTTGAAGCTTATTCATGGCAAACTGGGTCCTGTGCTCTCTGCACTGAAGAGGATTGCATATGGCTCCCTGTTTGAAAAACACCGATATAGATGGACCCTGTCCTGCTCACTTCTACTCCCTCATGGGCCCTGTGTACTCTAATGGGGAAACATTGGACTGTAAGCTCCTTGATGTGCAGAAAATTTTTATATATCATATAATTGAGCAAAATAAATTCTGTATGCTGACAACATCTGAAGTTGGCCTTCACATCAGGTGGGGCAGGTTTGGAGGAGGTGGACCTGTCTTCTCCTGAATTCTTGGGGTTACTCTGCATGCTATATGCCCTAGATCAGAGTAATGGGTTGCCAGGGTGCTGGCACTCTGGCCCTAGAGCATCACTGGGTGCTATGGAGCTGGCGCCCAGCCCCCCCCCCAACATCACAACTCTTGACACTGAGGTCTCGCGCTCGTGGCACCCTGGTTGAGAAACATGGTTTCAGATCAATGACATGCAGCTGATGCACTTAGACACAAAGGAGTGCACATAGAACACAGGAAGCTTCTAAAAGAACTGAATGAGATCAACAGCACAGAGATGGAGAATATTATAAAAAGAAAAAAAAGGTAAAACATGACAATAGTTTATGATACACCATGCTTTAACTAAATGTTGTAAGGTTTAGATCTAGAAAACAAGTATAATAACATGAAGGTAAATAAATGCAGGAATAAGACGCACACAAGCTGTTCTATTAGCCACAGTACATGACGGCTCCTGTGCACACACACAGGTGAGCAGTTCCTTAACATTCTGTACTGCCAAGTCTCCACCTGCCGAGTCCAAGCCCGGAGCTGTCAGTCTTCCCTCCGCAGCCTTGTGCGGCCTCCATCTGGACCAGTTCTTGTCTGCACAGGGAGAGACATATGGATCACTGACCTCAGACTGAACCAGATAAATAAGACAAGCGAGGAAAGGCCTGCGAGTGTGAAGATCTGTAATGGAGGACTACGCTGCAGAGCCGAGCTGGCTGATGGACACTGCTTTGTCAAGAAAAGGGCAAAATCATCTCAGACAAAAGTCTGCAAAGTCAGAGGAAGGAAAACCGCGATCTTCTCATCAATCAGGGTTTTACTTTTATTCCTCACAAAGTTAAAGCCCAAACTTTTTTGTTCGATAAAGTCTGGAAGTTCTAGAGCTTCTATTAGGATTCGAAGCCGAATTCCGGGTATGGCAATTAATACATAGTTACTGTACATTGATCCAGCTTGCACAAATGTAACTATGCACACAGTGAGGGGAAAAAAAAGTATTTGATCCCCTGCTGATTTTGTACGTTTGCCCACTGACCAATAAATGATCAGTCTATAATTTTAATGGTAGGTTTATTTTAATAGTGAGAGACAGAATAACAACAAAAATATCCCGAAAAACGCATTTTGTAAGAGTTATAAAATCGATTTGCATTTTAATGAGTGAAATAAGTATTTGATCCCTTCGCAAAACAGGACTTAGCACTTGGTGGCAAAACCCTTGTTGGCAATCACAGAGGTCAGACGTTTCTTGTAGTTGGCCACCAGATTTGCACACATCTCAGGAGGGATTTTGTCCCACTCCTCTTTGCAGATCCTCTCGAAGTCTTTAAGGTTTCAAGACTGACGTTTGGTAACTTGAACCGTCAGCTACTTCCACATATTTCTATGGGATTAAGGTCTGGAGACTGGCTAGCCCACTCCAGGACCTTATTGTGCTTCCTCTTGAGCCTTCCTTTGTTGCCTTGGCTGTGTGTTTTGGGTCATTGTCATGCTGGAATACCCATCCACGACCCGTTTTCAATGCCCTGGCTGAGGGAAGGAGGTTCTCACCCAAGATTTGACGGTACATGGCCCCCGTCCATCATCCCCTTGATGTAGTGAAGTTGTCCTGTCCCCTTAGCAGAAAAACACCCCCAAACCATAATGTTTCCACCTCCATGTTTGATGGTGGGAATGGTTTTCTGGGGGTCATAGGCAGCATTCCTCCTCCTCCTCCTTCAAACACGGCGAGTTGAGTTGATGCCGAAGAGCTTGATTTTGGTCTCATCTGACCACAACACTTTCACCCAGTTCTCCTCTGAATCATTCAGATGTTTATTAACAAACTTCAGACCGGCCTGTACATGGGCTTTCTTGGGCAGGGGGACCTTGCGGGCGCTGCAGCATTTCAGTCCTTCACGGCGTAGTGTGTTACCAATTGTTTTCTTGGCGACTATGGTCCCAGCTGCCTGGAGATCATTGACAAGATTCTCCTGTGTAGTTCTGGGCTGATTCCTCACCGTTCTCATGATCATTGAAACTCCACGAGGTGAGATCTTGCATGGAGCCCCAGACCGAGGGAGATTGACAGTTATTTTGTGTTTCTTCCATTGGGAATGATCGCACCAACTGTTGTCACCCTCTTGCCAAGCTGCTTGGCGATGGTCTTGTAGCCCATTCCAGCCTTGTGTAGGTCTACAATCTTGTCTCTGACATCCTTGGACAGCTCTTTGGTCTTGGCCATGGTGGAGAGATTGGAATCGGATTGGTTGATTCTGTGGACAGGTGTCTTTTATAAAAAAGATAAAGATTAGGAGCACTTCCTTTTAGAGAGTGCTCCTAATCTCAGCTCGTTATCCGTATAGAAGACACCTGGGAGCCAGAAATCTTGCTGATTGATAGGAGATCAAATACTTATTTCACTCATTAAAATGCAAATCAATTTATTACTTTTTTTAAATGCATTTTTCTGGATATTTTTGTTGTTATTCTGTCTCTCACTGGTTAAAATAAACCCACCATTAAAATTATAGACTGATCATTTCTTTGTCAGTGGGCAAATGTACAAAATCAGAAGGGGGATCAAATACCTCCCCCCCCCCCTCACTGTATAGTGTATACCATACCTTTGTGATCCTTGTAGTAGCTGGAAATCACTGTAGTAGGCACCACAACTACACCTGTACTACAATGATCTCCACTAGCTACCAGGTCTTGTGCCAAGCAGCTGCCCTGCTGCTTAATGAACACAGGAGGTTGCTCGGTCGGCACGGGTGCTATTCAAAGAACACTTCGTATTTTCTCAATAAATGCAAAGCATTCTCTGACAGGTCAAGGTGGAGAAGCAGGCGGTGCTGTCATGGTCTCCACCTTGTCCAATCAGGGGAGATTTATAAACTCCTTAACCTCTGCAGTCTTGTATTATAAACTCCTGACCCATGTACTCCTGTACATGACTGTGCACACTTCCTGCCCCCTGCACACTCCTGCCCTCTGCACTCTGTGCAATGCACGCTCCTGCCCTCTGCACAATGCACGCTCCTGCCCTCTGCACAATGCACGCTCCTGCCCTCTGCACTCTGTGCAATGTACGCTCCTGCCCTCTGCACAATGCACGCTCCTGCCCTCTGCACAATGCACGCTCCTGCCCTCTGCACAATGCACGCTCCTGCCCTCTGCACAATGCACGCTCCTGCCCTCTGCACAATGCACGCTCCTGCCCTCTGCACAATGCACGCTCCTGCCCTCTGCACAATGCACGCTCCTGCCCTCTGCACACTCCTGCCCTCTGCACAATGCACACTCCTGCCCTCTGCACTCATGCCCTCTACACAAATCATTTGGTGGAGGGCGGACTATGGTGTGAGGTTGTTTTTCAGGGGTTGGGTTTGGCCCCTTAGTTCCAGTGAAGGGAACTCTTAAGGCGTCAGCATATCAAGACATTTTGGACCATTTCATGCTCCCAACTTTGTGGGAACAGTTTGGGGACGGCCCCTTCCTGTTCCTACATGACTGCTCACCAGTGCACAAAGCAAGGTCCATATAGACATGGATGAGCGAGTTTGGGGGTGGAGGAACTTGATAGATTTTTGTAATATTTCACTTTCCTGGAATTCTCGTTGTAAATAATACCATGCAATACGTGTCCCCAGTTTTAGGGGTCAGACCTGGAAGAACACCGGGCCGGCCGACTTCTCCGGGCTCCGGCTCTCTCCTCGATATTTTTATCCTTCTCTTTCCATAACCTTCGGTGAGTGTGAAAGGCGGTCGGCGGCTCGGAAACGCCAGATGTGGGTCTTGTCAGTGGAGATCAGTGGGCACACAGTACTGACTGACAGATTTGTGAAGCGGAGATCTGAGGGGAGGGAAGAGACGGACACCCGGGGGTAAAATTAGGAGAGGTGTCGGGAGTCCTTCTCCACATCAAACCTTTCTAATAGGAAAAAAAATGTATAGATATTTCTGACAATCTGAGATGATCTATGGAAATCAGCAGTTCTATTAAAGAATGTTCCTTGTAGATCAACAACCAATTCAAGAAGCTGAACCTGGCTATACATGGAAACGAAAAAGAGGAACTCCGCTCACAACACACAAATTATAATGGCGGATAGTTTTAAAGACTTATCTAAGGACCGAGCCTCTTTTTGAGATGTGTTGTTTGCAAGTTAAAAACAGGTTTTTTTTTTACTAGAAAATTGCTTAGAACCCCCAAACATTATCCATTTTTTTCTTACACCCTAAAGAATAAAATGGCGGTCGTTGCAATACTTTCTGTCACACCGTATTTGCGCAGCGGTCTTACAAGCGCACTTTTTTTAATTAAAAAATAAGACAAGAGTAAAGTTAGCCCAATTTTTTTTTTTTTTAATATTGTGAAAGATAATGTTACACCGAGTAAATTGATACTCAACATGTCACGCTTCAAAATTGCGCCCGCTTGTGGAATGGCGACCAACTTATACCCTTAAAAATCTCCATAGGCGAAGTTTAAAAAATTCTACAGGTTGCATGTTTTGAGTTACAGAGGAGATCTAGGGCTAGAATTATTGCTCTCACTCTACTGATCGCGGCGATACCTCACATGTGTGGTTTGAACACCTTTTTTCATATGCGGGCACTACTCACGTATGTGTTCACTTCTGCGCGCGAGCTCGGCGGGACGGGGCGCATTTAAAAAAATTTTTATTTTTTTATTTTTGCACTGTTCTTTAAAAAAAAAAAAAAGTGTCACTTTTATTTCTGTAAACATCCCTTGTAATAGAAAAAAAGCATAACAGGTCCTCTTAAATATGAGATCTGGGGTCAAAAAGACCTCACATCTCATATTTACACCAAAATGCAATAAAAAAAAAAATTGTCATTTAAAAAAAAAAAAAAAAAATGTCCCTTTAAGAGCTATGGGCGGAAGTGACGTTTTGACTTCGCTTACGACCCTGCAATGCTATGGAGACGGGTGGGGGCCACCTTCTCCCTCATTCGTCTCCATGTCACACAAGGGACAGCATCCGATCGCCTCCACAGCTACCGATGGCTCCAGTAAGCGGCGATGGGCACCGGAGCGTGGCGCAAGGCCCCCCCCCCCTCTCCCGCCGCCGATAAAAGTGATCTCACGGCGAATCCGCCGCAGAGACCACTTTTATCTGAAACCGGACCGCCGGCCGAAGAAGAAAAAGAGGACACCGGGGTTATGGCAGCTAGCTGCTACCATAACAAAGATATCCCTCTTCAATGTTAGGACGTATAGCGGAGTGCGGCGCTCCGGAAGTGGTTAACTAAAACTGGAGAGGGCAAAATCTGGTGCAGCTGTGCCCGGTAGCCAATCAGCTTCTGATTTCAGTTTGTTCAAATAAGATTTGATAACAAAACCTGGAAGCCGATTGGTTCCTGCGCACAGCTGCACCAGATTTTGCACTCTCCAGCTTTAGAAGATCAAACCGATTATCCTAAAAAGGAAAGAAAACCGTTTGCGGTGATCTGGAGTTCAGTTTTCATTTGTTAGTCAGGTCTAAATCTGCTCCTGCATCTAACACTTCCCCTCCCCCAAAACTACAATGCTGGGGTCCAAAGGTGTCTGTTGCTCCTCCATCCAAAGTGGAGACACCAATAAACAAGAAGCGTGTTACCGACTGCATGGCCAGGTGTAAATAAAAGGAAACAACAAAAAAACTTATAAAAGAAAACTAATACAGCCACCACATCTAAGGGTTAAGTAATCTGCAATATAATACTATTGTGGCTTTGGGGTTTGTCACCTAAAATACACATACTTAAATAAACCAACCATCACATTCTGTCCTGAAGAAGCCATATGGCGAAACATGTAGAAAATATGGACGTAAATACAGTATGTCATTTATAAGATGTTTTGCATACATCTCTGGCTAGGATTATATTGTATGTACTGCTTTTAGGACATTGTTCATTTAATAAAAATTGTATACAGTGAAACCTCGGATTGCGAGTAACGTGATTAACGAGCGTTTCGCAATACGAGCACTGTATTTTTAAAAATGATAATTTGGTTTGCGAGTGTTGCCTCGCAAAACTATTAGGATTCAGGCCAAAGCGTGTGCAGTACCACGTTTGGCCTGAAGTGGGGGGGGGTGCCGGAGCCGAGCGGCGCCCTTCGGAAATGCACCGAAAGGCCCGAGGACAGCCCGAGAACGGAGTCTTTCCGAGGTTTGCTGAGGTCAGCCGAGGTGTCCTCGGGCCTTTCTGGCTGTTTCCGAGGCTCTCCAGCGCCCCCCCCCCACCTCTGGCCACATGCGGTATTGCATGCCATTGAAGTCAATGCGTAACAAATTATCTTCGTTTCCAGTGACTTCTATGGGGCTCGTAATCCGAGGTTCCACTGTATATTCTTTTATACATTGTTGATTCAATATTTTGTCGTTATGCACCTTTAAAGTCCCGCATCCCCCAAATGTTTCCACTTACCTAAAATACAGTTAACACCCTCTAACTGCTACTTTGTCTGGACAGCTTACTACGCTGGAAAAAAATAAATAAATAAAAAAACAGAACTACCGCCAGGTGAGAATAAAAAGTCTGAAAAAAGAAAAAACGAATGCAGCGACTACATCTAAGATCTAGTAAGCTGTAATATATTAAAGCGGTATTAAACCAAAAACCAAAAATGGAATACATTGCAGCTTACTAATTCTTAGATGTGGTCGCTGCATTTGTTTTCTTTAGCTTTTCTTCCCCCTCTGTTTTCAGCTTGTGATCTGGCCAGTACCACACCTTCTCTATTAGGCTCCATGCACACTGGACGTTAAAATAATGCTATAAAAACGCCAGTAGCTTTGCGGTGAGTCTTTATTTTTCTAAAGTTTTTGCAATAGTGTTCATTAGCATTTTTCTGTGTTAGCGTTTTTTTTTTTTAATGGATCAAAAACCTTAAAAAGCGCTGGTGAGCCACTTTTTTGAGCGTTTATCTACGTTTATCAGCGTTTGGCGTTTCTCTTGTGAGAAAAACGACTCCTGAACGCGATTTTATATGCATTCAGAAAACAGTGCATAAACTCGACTGCTGATAAACATCCAAAAACTTCCATGTGTGTACGGACACATAGGATAACATAGAGGGGGGTTTATGGGCTGTTAAAAAAAAAAAAAAAACGCCCAAACTCCCAAAAACGGCCGTTTATGAGCTTCAGTGTGCATGGAGCCTTAATGAGACACAGCTCTGGAGGAATGAGCACAGGAGACACAGCAGGCAGCAACGTTGTCAGTCTAGGAGGAGGGGTATAGTCAATGAACAGTGCCTTGAAAAAGTATTCATACCCCTTACAATTTTTCATATTTTGTCATGTTACAACCAAAATCTTAAATGTATTTTATTGGGATTTTATGTGATAGACCAACACAAAGTGGCACATAATTGTGAAGTGGAAGGAAAATGATAAATGGTTTTCTAAACTTTTTTTTTTACAAATAAATATGTGAAAAGTGTGGGGGGGGTACATTTGTATGGCGCCCCCCGGAGTCAATACTTTGTAGAACCGCCTTTCACTGCAATTACAGCTGCAAGTCTTTTTGGGGATGTCTCTACCAGCTTTGCACATCTAGAGAGGGACATTTTTGCCCATTCTTCTTTGCAAACTATCTCAAGCTCTGTCAGATTGGATGGAGAGCGTCTGTGAACAGCAATTTTCAAGTCTTGCCACAGATTCTCAATGTGATTTAGGTCTGGACTGTGACTGGGCCATTCTAACATATGAATATGCTTTGATCTAAAACAGGGATATGCAATTAGCGGACCTCCAGCTGTTACAAAACTACAAGTCCCATCATGCCTCTGCCTCTAGGTGTCATGCTTGTGGCGGTCAGTCTTGCTATGCCTCATGAGACTTGTAGTTCTGCAACATCTGGAGGTCCGCTAATTGCATATCCCTGATCTAAACCATTCCATTGTAGCTCTGGCTGTATGTTTCGGGTCGTTTGTCCTGCTGGAAGGTGAACCTCCACCCCAGTCTTTTGCAGACTCTAAACGGTTTTCATCTAAGATTGTCCTGTATTTGGCTCCATCCATCTTCCCATCAACTCTGACCAGCTTCCCTGTCCCTGCTGAAGAAAAGCATCCCCACCACATGATGCTGCCACCACCATGTTTCACAGTGGGGATGGTGTGTTCAGGGTGATGTGCAGTGTTAGTTTTCCACCACACATAGTGTTTTGCTTTTAGGCCAAAAAGTTAAATTTTGGTCTCATCTGACCAGAGCACCTTCTTCCCCATGTTTGCTGTGTCCTCCACATGGCTTCTCACAAACTGCAAACAGGACTTCTTTTAGCTTTCTTTACCAATGTCTTTCTTCTCGCCTCTCTTCCATAAAGGGCAGATTTGTGGAGAACACGACTAATAGTTGTCCTGTGGACAGATTCTCCCACCTGAGCTGTGGATCTCTGCAGCTCCTCCAGAGTTACCATGGGACTCTTGGCTCTTCTCTGATGAATGCTCTCCTTGCCCGGCCGGTCAGTTTAGGTGGACGGCCATGTCTTGGTAGGTTTGCAGTTGCGCCATACTCTTTCCATTTTACGATGATGGATTGAACAGAGCTCCGTGAGATGTTCAAAGCTTGGGAGATTTTTTTTATAACCTAACCCTGCTTTACACTTCTCCACAACTTTATCCCTGACCTGTCTGGTGTGTTCCTTGACCTTCATGATGCTGTTTGTTCACTAATGCCGTGCACACACAGGCAGACTTTTCAACCGGACTGGTCCGACGGGACGAATCTTTTGGACAATCCGACCGTGCGTGGGCTTCATCGAAACCTGCAGCGAACTTTTTCGGTCGAAAATCAGACGGACTTTAGATTTGGAACATGTTTCAAATCTTTCCGACGGGCTCGAGTCCAGTCGAAAAATCTGCTCGTCTGTATGCTAGTCCGACGGTCGAAAACCGACGCTAGGACAGCTATTGGCTATCAACTTTGTTATCTTAGTCCAGTCCTACGTCATCACGTACGAATCCATCGGACTTTGGTGTGATCGTGTGTAGGCAAGTCCGTTCGTTCGAAAGTCCATCAAAAGTCCGTTGAAAGTCAGTCGGACCTTTGATGCCGAAAAGTCCGCCAGTGTGTACACGACATAAGGTTCTCTAACAAACCTCTGAGGGCTTCCCAGAACAGCTGTATTTATATTGAGATTAAATAACACACAGGTGGACTCTGTTTACTAATTAGGTGACTTCTGAAGGCAATTGGTTCCACTAGATTTTAGTTAGGGGTATCAGAGTAAAGGGGGCTGAATACAAATGCCCCCCCACACTTTTCACATATTTATTTGTAAAACATTTTGAAAACAATTTATCATTTTCCTTCCACTTCACAATTATGTGCCACTTTGTGTTGGTCCATCACATAAAATCCCAATAAAATACATTTACGTTTTTGGTTGTAACATGACAAAATGTGGGTATGAATACTTTTCCACTGTACTATCAGATTTTAAGACTCTTAACAAATTGAAGCCAAACTCCAGCTGACACTTTATAATCAGTGACAGCAGTTTGTTTTTTTTGGGGGGGGGGGGGGGGATAAAGATTTTACATGAATAAACAAAAAATTGATCATTTTAAGCACCCCTGCCAGTGTTAAATGGTTTGTCTCATCCATGGAAACTGATACTTTCTACTGTAGAGAGCTTGTGCATTTGAAAATAAAAAAACAGACTTAAAGTGGGGTCCCACCCAAAAAAAAAAAAAACGACATGAAAAATCCTTAAAAAAAATACAAAAAAACATTTGGATATTTTTTTTTTTACTCACCTCTAAATGCCTGTTGCTAGAGGGTCCCTCGTAGTCTGCCTCTTCCAGTGCCTGGGCTGGTGACATCACTTCCCCCTCGGCACAGGAAGGGCTCGGCTCTGCTCCCTCCCTCCTGTCAATCATCTGGGACCCATTACAGGTCCCAGGTGACTGAGCGGCCAATCATGCGCAGCGGGTGCCAGGCTGTGAAGCCACAGCCCAGCGCCCACAGTTGCAATGTCGGCGCCACCAAAAAGAAAATGCAGCCATCACCTCTAAGGATTGGTAAGCTGCAATATAATAAATGTTTTCTTTTTGGGTTTAATACTGCTTAAAAAAAAAACAAACTAAAGCCCAATGTAATAAATTAGGGTGATGAGCAATATTGTATCTAAACCTTATAAATAAGATCTTGACATTAGTCTCACCTCTGAATGTTACATAAATCATATAAAACAAAAAACAAAAAAAAAACAAATTAAAATGAAACAAAATCATGTGACGCCCCGTGCCTTCACACGCACCCCTCCATGTAAACACAGACGGTCCCCAGTGAGCACACGCTACACGTGATCACGCCAAATTCGATTGCTGGTCAGCTCGTCACAAGGTAAGACCCGGATTGTTTTGCTTTTTTTCCATTATCACTTGTATAATTAGCGCTAATGTGAAAAGAGAATTAGCAGCTCACCTAAGCCTTCCTCTTTCCTTACCCTCGCAGACCGTTTATGGCTTATTCTAGAAAGACGGCGAGGAACCGTCACCGGATTAATTGCCTTTTAACATTAAAAAAACATAATAATTACATAAAAGCGAACAAAGACGAGGCTCAGCCAAGATGCTTGGTTCTGATGTTATCCTATGTAGCTAGGAAGGATTCAGCAATTAAAGGGTAAAGTACGGGAAATCGGCGGTTTTGGCTATTAACTGTAATTCTCTTGTTTTGACTTGAAAATCTTCCTCCTCGTTCTTCTTTATAGGTAGGGCTGTTATCTCTCGAGGCTGTAAATTATCTCCCTTTGCATCCTGTAAGGGATATCATCATCACCACCACGCTCACCTGTCTACCATCCGCATCCTCGGGTTACCTAGGCAACCCATCCTGGACCGGCGCGCGAGGAAGGAGCTCGCTAATGAATGAAAGTGACCACATTACGTCCCCGTCACGACCGCGGTGCACGCCGGCTCCAGGTTTTGGGAGGACTAGACCTGGAGTATGCTGGGGAACCGGCTCGCCCGGGGAAGCTACAGGAATGTGAAGTCCTCAGACTGTGCTCCTCGCCTAGTACAAAGTATGCAATAAAGCAGCCCTTCTCAATTTTTGGAACATGGAGGAACCCTTACAAGAAGTTTACAGTCTCAGGAAACTTCTTCTAAAAATGACTATATCTACAGTTCATGGTACATTAGTGTGATGGTCACCACCGGGAAGAATGGACATTACACTTACAGTATAGTCATTGGAACCCCCCCCCCCCCCCCAATCCTTACAGATAGCTAAAAAGTTCGTTGATGTCCATGGTTTCTTATCTGAAAGTCAGAGGAACCCCTACCAACATCTGGAGAAACCCCAGGGTTCAATGGAACCATGGTGGAGAAACATTGTGGTAAAGTAAGAATTGAGGATCAGTTTTGGGGGAGCAAGCACATTAATGGCACCCCAAACCTTCTTCTTCTTCTTCTTCTTCTTGGGACTTGGCAGATAGGGCTAGCATGAGATGTATGGACTCCAGGGTGATTCCAGGTCAGAAGTAAAGAATATGCAGCAATACACAGAACATCAGGGACCATGAATAGTGCAGAAGAGAAAGTCAGGCTCGGAGAGAAAATCCAGAGGGAATAGACGGAGGGACAGCATGACTGGGTTAAAAGGGGAGTGGAGGACAGGGGAGGAGAGTTTTGAAAGTTTGAAGGATGCAAGAAGGAGGGGGTACTGACCTGATTGGTGAAGTGGATGAGGCGGGGGGTTGTAGGCAGGATGCTCCCAAGAAAGTTTCAGTAGCAAGATGGCAGACATTAGGGAATCTTCCCACCCTCCCTCCCCTGTACTTTTTGGTGGTTTATGCCCTGTTATGGGTGAGTTTCTTGGGGATCTGTCACAGCAGCTGGCGGGGTTCATCGCCCTAGAAGTTAGGCAGTAGTGAAGGTCAATACGTTGGGGATCAGTGTTGGGTACGGCTTCCCCTAAGTTAGTACCTTTATGGCAATAGTGTACCTGACCCTGTCTCTGAGGCGGTGGGGTGCGGCTGGAGGCCTACATTATGGGTCCTAGGTATTACTTGGTTGCCTACAAAGGGCCTTGAGGCTACAGTATACATTCAGTCTTTTGCTTGTGTGAGATAGAACTCAAGGATTGGGGTTCTCCTGACACCCCTGATAGGAGCCGACCTGACTCCTGGAACCTGCTGTCTCCAGGCTTCTGGCTGGGCCCTCTGACCCTGGGTGAGACCCCTCTGAGCAATTCTCAGACACGATTATATAATGACCCTGCACACCTGTGTAGTGAGCCAGGCTGCAGGCGTCTGCACTCTGTGCTTTACTAACTCCTGACCCCTGCGCTCTGTGTGTTACTTGCTCCTGACCCTTGCACTCTGTAGTTTACTTATTCCGGACTCATGTGCTCTGTGCATTACTTATTCCTGACTCATGTGCTCTGTGCATTACTTATGTTTGACCCTTGCACCCCATGTGTTCCTTACTGCTGACCACTGCACTCCATGTGTTACTTACTGCTGACCCCTGCCCTCCATGTGTTACTTACTGCTGACCCCTGCCCTCCATGTGTTACTTACTGCTGACCCCTGCACTCCACGTGTTACTGCTGACCCCTGCACTATGTATCTCCCTCTCTCTCTTATCCCAACCCTCTCTTTTTCTCCCTCTCCTCCCCATCTATTTATCACCTCACTTTTCCAACCCTCTCCCCCCCCACCTTGCTTTTCTTATTTTCTCCTCCTATTCTTTCTATTCTCCTATTTTTCCCCTCCTCTCACCCCCCCTCTTTTCATCCCTTTTCTTTTGTCACGACCAAAGTGATCATTGTCTCAAAAATAGATGTTATAGAAGCCTGTAAGGCTGTCATTTGTATCAGTGTAATCACTCTGTGCTTTACCAACTCCTGACCCCTGCATTCTGTGCTTTACTTACGCATGACCCCTGCACGCCATGTGTTACTCCTAACCCCGGCACTCTGTGCCTTACTTACTCCTGACCCCGGCACTCTGTGCCTTACTTACTCCTGACCCCTGCACTCTGTGCCTTACTTACTCCTGACCCCTGCACTCTGTGCCTTACTTACTCCTGACCCCTGCACTCTGTGCCTTACTTACTCCTGACCCCTGCACTCTGTGCTTTACTTACTAGTGACCCCTGCACTCCATGTGTTACTCCCGATCCCGGCACTCTGTGCCTTACTTACTCCTGACCCCAGCACTCTGTGCCTTACTTACTCCTGACCCCTGCATTCTGTGCTTTACTTACTAGTGACCCCTGCACTCCATGTGTTACTCCTGACCCCGGCACTCTGATTTACTTACTCCTGACTCCTGCAATCCATGTGTTACTCCTGAACCAGAGCAGAGGCACAAGTTTGAACTATACCCCTACAAGCCCCTACAAACTTTAAGAACAACTTGGCCACACCCACAGTTAGCAGCGGCTTGCTATGTGCACCACATCACTCCTCTCCTTATGGTACCCCTGAGTCTTGCACAACCCTGGTCATGCCCCTGACAAATATTAACCAAATTCTCAGCAGACTGGCTCATAATTACCTATTAGTTATTAGAACTTGCAAAAATAAATAATCAAAAAGTCATCACTGACACGGTTACCATACTTCTGAAAGCCAATTGGTTGCTTTGGACTACAAAAGATCATAACCCTTTCCCCTTAGTTAGTTACATAGCTTTAAATAAGACGCACATTCATTTTTTTTTGGAGCAGCGCAGTCAGTGGAAACACGCAGTAACCCATAGCAACCAATCAGAAATCATTTCACTGATGTCAACCTCCCGTGCAAGATGGGTTCTGGTTGCCATGGGTACGGCGCTCTGTTCCGTGCACCGTTCCACCGAACGAGGTCATCACATATGGGCACGCACACCTCTGCTGCGGGAGACGCACGGTATCCCGCTAGACTGCGGCGCTCTGCGCGTTAGCCGCAGGTCACATCTCCCTAATCTGCTGTTACCAGTCAGCCTAATGATTCCTAATTAGCCTGTATGGGGCGGCTTCATTATCTCATTTCACACGGTTCTAATAATCAGATTGGGAGATCTGTGAAAAAGGATACGTAACATTAATACTTTGCTTCGCTGACACGGAGAAACGGCGATCAGGTTACCGGGGCCTCGCCGCCCCGCTGAGAGCCGCTCCAGTCCTCTAAGGGTGGTGGTGGGGGTGGTGGGGGGGAGGATCTCTTTGATAAAATGCATCAGTAAAAATTACTGACGGAGATGATGTCTGAGATTCTTGCGGAAAGAGAAGGAACAGCTGGTAAACGCTTCACAGATGGCGAAGCTCTTGGCATCTCTCGTGAGAGGGCCACCCATGCAGATGGCTCATTATTTTAACATTTGGATTTTCATCTTATTAAAACATCTTTTCCTGCGGATTTATTTAGCATCTCGCTTTCTGTCACACGTTGCAGAGAACGCTGGCGGAATGAGGGAAGTGTGGCGCCCGGCGCCATGCGCTGCACGCCACCCTGAACGGACCGGGCCGCCCTTCCTCTACATGTCCTGGACGGCCAACCCCCCCCCATCCCGTACTTTAATCACCTGTATGGTGGCCTCCAGCAGGTTCTCATTTAGTGGCCTTCACCCTTATATGCCATGGCTTTCTGTATTCAGTGTCTATGGGCACACGGCTACAGAGGCCTTAAAGTGTAACTCCACAATTGAGGCGGTTTTCACAAATACAGTCAATTTCCTTATTCCTTTTCTCTTTGGTCTCCAAAAATTATTTCTCGTTTTCATGGGAAAATTGTGCTTTTCTGACGATTTAGGAGTTACAACACATGCTTTATGCTGCTCTGTTATTTCTTGTGGTAATGTGCATTGCATTAGGGCAGCCCCTTGGTATACAACCCTCAAAAGGGTCAGATCACCCTACCACCATTAAGAATAGATCTCTAGGAGTTTTGGATCACCCTACCACCAGGGCTGGTGCAAGGATTTTTGACACCCTAGGCGAAACCTAATTTTGCCACCCCCCCCCCCCCCCCCGGCTCCACCCTCTTTTTCCTGCCTGTGTATCCCCACTTTTTTAATGAAGCGCCCATCAAATGCAGCCCACCAGCGCCCATCAAATGCAGCCTCACCAGCGCCCATCAAATGCATCCTCACTAGCGCCCATCAAATGCAGCCTCACCAGCGCCCATCAAATGTAGCCTCACCAGCGCCCATCAAATGTAGCCTCACCAGCGCCCATCAAATGTAGCCTCACCAGCGCCCATCAATGCATGTTGGCTTGCTTCCATTCATCGAGAGTCGGGATACAGACACAGTCCTCCACCGCCGCTGCGCCTCTGACACCGTTAAGGATAGATCTCTAGGAGTATTGGATCACCCTTCCACTGTTACAGATAGATCGCTAGGAGTATTGGATCACCCTACCACTGTTACGGATAGATCGCTAGGAGTATTGGATCACCCTACCACTGTTACAGATGGATCTCTAGGAGTATTGGATCACCCTACCACTGTTACAGATGGATCTCTAGGAGTATTGGATCACCCTTCCACTGTTACAGGTAGATCGCTAGGAGTATTGGATCACCCTACCACTGTTACAGATGGATCTCTAGGAGTATTGGATCACCCTACCACTGTTACAGATACACTATAGTACCAAAAGTATTGGGACACCTGCCTTTACACACACATGAACTTCAATGGTATCCCAGTCTGAGTCCGTAGGGTTCAATATTGAGTTGGCCCGCCCTTTGCCGCTATAACAGCTTCAACTCTTCTGGGAAGGCTGTCCACAAGGTTTAGGAGGGTGTCTATGGGAATGTTTGACCATTCTTCTAGAAGTGCATTTGGGAGGTCAGGCACTGATTTGGACGAGAAGGCCTGACTCGCAGTCTCCACTCTAATTTATCCCAAAGGTGTTATATCGGGTTGAGATCAGGACTCTGTACAGGCCAGCCAAATTCCTCCAAACTCGCTCATCCATGTCTTTATGGACCTTGCTTTGTGCACTGGTGTGCAGTCATGGTGGAACAGGAAGGGGCAATCCCCAAACTTTTCCCACAAAGTTGGGAGCATGAAATTGTACAAAATGTCTTGGTATGCTGACGCCTTAAGAGATCCCTTCAATAGAACTAAGAGAGCCAAGCCCAACCCCTGAAAAACAGCCCCCACACCATAATCCTCCCTCCACCAAGTGATTTGGACCAGTGCACAAAGCAAGGTCGGGGCCGTTTACTGCCCCATAAAGACATGGATGAGCGAGTTAGATGTGGAGGAACTTGGCTGGCCTGATACTTTTGGTAATATAGTGTAGATCTCCAGGAGTATTGGATCACCCTACCACTGTTACAAATGGATCCCTCGAAAAGTATCAGATCACCCTATCACTGTTAAAGATGGATCCATCGGAGTATCAGATCACCCTATCACTGTTATAGATGGATCCATCGGAGTATCAGATCACCCTATCACTGTTATAGATGGATCCATCGGAGTATCAGATCACCCTATCACTGTTATAGATGAATCCCTCAAAGACAACTCAAGTTTTACCGTTGGATCCCTCAGAGTACTATATCACACCTTAAATGTTACCAATAGATCCCTCAGAGCACCAGATTACATACTAAGTTATAAAGCTGGATTCCTCAACGTTAAAGAAAGATCCCTTTGTATTAATTATTCACACTTTCATTGGTACAGATGGACCCCTTTAGAATACCAGATCACACCAACACCGTTATAGCAGGGTCCATTGGATCCCTAGGAGCATCTGATCACACTTTCACTGTCGGAACCGGATCCTTCACAAGTTTCTATAGAAATCTTTTAGAAACGTGAGGTTTACACAGGTAACATGTAGTATATCCGACGGTTTTCTATCCTTGGCCCATTGCCCAGTGTCAGACCCCACACACCCCCATACACTCCTCCCATCCAATTCTGTCTATAAGAGACCTCTCTATTACAGTTCCCGTTTACAGACCTTCTACATCATCCTGCATCATTTCTCACTTTTAAACAAAGTGACTTCTGAGTTGTTCTTCTGGAAGTTTGGCGCCCCGCCTCCTCTCTGGCTCTCCCCCCCGTGCTCACTCCAACGCCTATAACTCAACAAATGGAAATCCATTTTGGGGAGCATCCATCATGCAGACGGCCGATCTGGCTGACACTGAGAGCCCAGGAAATGTTGCCTTTGGCAATTAGAAGCCATGAGTGTATTCATCATCGGACGGGCTCTTGTCCCAGCCAGGCACTAATCTGCTGCTCTGCTTTATCTCCTACATATATTAATGAGTTCTGACAGACGTCTGCACCACTCCACCGACAAACTCCTCGGGTCCATCACACCCCGGCCAGCCGTCTCCTCACCCCACCAGTATCATACTGGGATCATACAAGGCTCTCCAACCAATTCCTGAGTAACGTGAGCACAAAGTAGGATGAGAAATGTACGAGAGAGGGGAAGGGGATGACGCCAGGAGATGGGACTCCAGGAGGACTTCACCTGTGGTCACAAGTGATCCCATTGTGATAAATCAAATGCAAATCAAGATCCATCAACAAAAAGCCTCAAGGAACAATTTTGGAGGGTTTTATTACAAAATGCAGAAAAAAAAAACGGCAAAGAAAAGCTACGGGAAAAAGACAACAAAACGAAAAGACAACTACTCATAGTAACCAATAAGGCTCCATCATTATCTCTAGGAAGATGCAACAATAAATACATTATATTACCAAAAGCATTGGGACGCCTGCCTTTAAAAACGCACATGGACATTTATGGTATTCCAGTCTTAGTCTGTAGGGTTCAATATTGAGTTGGCCCACCCTTTGCAGCTATAACAGCTTCAACTCTTCTGGGAAGTCTGTCCACAAGGTTTAGGAGTGCGTCTATGGGAATGTTTGACCATTCTTCCAGCTGTGCATTTGTGAGGTTAGGCACTGATGTGGATGAGAAGGCCTGGCTTGCAGTCTTCACTCTAATTCATCCCAAAGGTGTTCTATCGGGTTGAGGTCAGGACTCTTGGCAGGCCAGTTAAGTTCCTTCATCCCAAACCCACTCATCCATGTCTTTATGGACCTTATGAACATATAGAGGTGGGGGCAGTGTGGGTTGAAGTGGGCCCCACTACAATGGACTGGGCCCGGGGCAGCTGCCCCTTTTGCCCTGTGTTAAAGACGACCCTGGCTGTCAGCAGGGAAGTGGACAGTGCCAATCACTTACTGTGTTCATTCAGAAAAGGAAGAGGTTGGTAAATGACATATTTATCGGCTCTTCTCCGCTCTCCATCCTGAAACGATCCTCTGCAGCAGCCAGCGGGAGAGGAGGTAAAGCCAGCAGCGCTGCGGGGGGGGACCAGGGGAGCACACAGGGCCTGGGTAGCGGAAAGAAGAGGAACAAGGACAGGACAGGAGAGGCGGCAGGGACAGCATAAACTGGTACCAATCCCCTGTATTTTCCTCCTGTAGCAGCTGAATGCCGGCAGGAGGGAGAGGAGGAGAAGCCTACTTTCAGCTGCTGCCGGAGGAAAATTTAGATTGGTTCCAGTAAACACCACCCTCCCCCTGCCCCTTATGTTCAGGCTCCTTGGCAAGGAAGGATTGCGGTCTACTCGTCACCTGATCAGTGGCGGCAGGCCGGGTCTGGAACACTTAATAGATCTATGGTGGGCAGCGCTTCTCCTGGGCTGCAGCGGCGGCTTCCCCTGCTCTCCACAAGCATCACGGCGGCTTCCTTTTCCTCCCTCCTCCTCAGCGGCCAATTGGGACTCTCCTCTTTTTGGCCAATCCGAAAACAGGTCTCAGACCTGCTTCCGATTGGCCGGACTGAGGATCAGTGTTTCAATAGCGAATATTCATTCGCTGTTGTAACATCTGGATGGGCCCCTGGCGCAATGCTCTGCACCACAAGCCCACCCTATTTTGAAGCCTATTAGAGCCTCTGGCTTGAATGAGGTGCTTCAAAAAAAAAAAAAAAAAACAACACAGTAATTCATGCGCCAGGTGTCCTGAAAGGCCGGATGCATGAATACGGGGGGGCGGCGGCGGCCGTGGATAGAGCTTATGCTATGCATGGATCTATCTATTCATATAGGGGGTGGTGGCTGTGGATAGAGGGGGCAGCCCCTAATGGACTACTAATGGGCAGCCCCTAATGGCCACTGCACCCGATAACGATCGATGGGTAGATTGCGATTGACAGGTTTCTGACCCTGGGTTAGAGTGCTCCCAGGCACATATGTTTGTTATGTAAAAGCAAAAAAAAATAATTATTAGCTTTCAATATCATTTTAAAGCTGCATCCCGGCCACAAAAATGTTCATTTAACTAAATTCCACAACAGCCACAAAGGATGAAAATCCTATGTACGTACCAAATGCCTTTAAAAACCCAGATATTATGTTGTAAAAGTAGCAGGGACCTCATCACTCAGCTGAACATAGACTGTGAAGAGAGCAGAGCTGTGGGGAGGGGCCCAGCAAGCTCCACCCACTGCAGAAAACTACAGGAGAGGGGGCGGAGACAAGACCAGTCCCCCCTGCACAAGGAGAGAGAGCAGCAGTGAGCGGTCTGTATTACAGGAAAGTCTCACACTGGAATCTTACTGCACAGATCTGGAAGAAATACACAAAGCACACCGAGATTCATGAAGAATACACAAATATTTCCAACCCCCCCCCCCCCCTTCCACAGAAAATAACTTGCATTAGATGCAAAAACACACCTGACACGTGGTCTCATCTCACTAATCAAAGCTGCAGAAAATGCAAATTCAGGGGGAAAAAAAAGAAAAAGAAAGGTGGTGAAGCTTTGAAAATGAGTCACAATCCCGGCTGATTGACAGATGCATAGGATGTGCTTATGGAAGAGGCTGGCATCTCCCTTTGAACAAATCCCTTCCTGACAAGGTTTATAGAAAGATTCCAACGGAAGAATCACCAGTCAGCTCACATAATATCAGGTTATGTGCACTTAGAGCACACCTACATTCTAACATTCATTCACGTCCAAACAAATCACCCCATCCTATCATTTACAAAAGACGAGAAAGAACTTAAAGCGGTATTAAAAGTTCACTTTTTTTTTTCCCCTAAGGTTCAGCTCTCCCCTGTGTACCATTGTAGCATTAATGTAATTCTTTTGCAAAAAAAAATTAAAACAAAACAGCTTTCCATTTATTCTACACACGCTTGTCTCATTGTTTTCATGGCTGTTTAAAAACACTTCTCCATTACTTCTGCCTTACTTCCTGGTCAGACTTTAGGTCATGACACAGGAAGGAGTTAGCCAGCTGAGGGTAGATGATGCAGGGTGTGTGCTAATGAGATCATCTGGTCAACTTCTTCCTGTGTCGTGACCTAAAGTCTCACCAGGAAGTAAGGCAGAAGTAATGGAGAATGTTTTTAACCACTTCCCACCCGCCGGCCGTCATATGACGTCCTTGACTTTGCGTAGGTATATCTGAATGATGGGTGCAGCTACAGGCATCATTCAGATATCGGCTTTTTCAGCCGGCGATTCCCTACACCATAAGAATGATCATAGCGGCTGTTCCACCGCTTGATCGTTCTTACGGGCGGCGAGATGGGACGTGGTCCCCCTCCCCCCCCTTCGGTGTTTCTACCGACTCACCGCTGCCATCGGTGAGTCTGAGACAGGATCCGCCGGGCCTGTTTACCATGGAGATTTCCGGCAGGCCAGATGGTCGCCGGAGTCTCTATAATCGTTCGGAGGCCGGGCGCGATGTTATGACGTCACGCCCGGCTGCTCCATTCAAACAAATGGCGCCACCTCGGCTGGGGAGCCAGGATCTTTTTTTTTTTTTTTTGACTTCAGGCTTCCCAGCCTAGAGGTGAGATGTGGGGTCTTATTGACGCCCATATCTCACTGTGAAGAGGACCGATCATACCATATTCCTATTACAAGGGATGTTTACATTCCTTGTAATAGGAATAAAAGTGATCAAAAATACATATTTTTTTTAAAAAGTGTCAAACTTAAAAAAGAGAAGTAAAATTAACAATAAAAAAAATAAAATAATTTTAAGCGCCCCTGTCCTCGTGTGCTCGCACGCGGAAGCGAAAGCATACGCAAGTCCCGCCCACATATGAAAACGGTGTTCAAACCACACATGTGAGGTATCGCCGCAATCGTTAGAGTGAGAGCAATAATTCTAGCCCTAGACCTCCTCTGTAACTCAAAAGATGTAACCAGTAAAAATTGTTTAAAATGTCGCCTATGGGGATTTTTAAGTACCGAAGTTTGGCGCAATTCCACAAGCGTGTGCAATTTTGAAGCGTGACATGTTAGGTATTTATTTACTCGGCGTAACTTCATCTTTCATATTATGCAAAAAAAATTGGCTATTTTTAGTTTTTGGGGTTTTTTTTAACCACTTACCAACCTGGCCAATTCTGACACTCATCATTTTTTTGCTAGAAAATTACACAGAACCCCCAAACATTATATATGTTTTTTTTTTAGCAGAGACCCTAGAGAATACAATGGCGGTCATTGCAACATTTTATCTCGCACGGTATTTGCGCAGCAATTTTTCAAATGTGTTTTTTTTTTTGAAAAAAAAAAACAGTTTCATGCTTTAAAAAAAAAACAAAACAGTAAAGTTAGCCCAATTTTTTTGCATAATGTGAAAGATAAAGTTGCGCTGAGTAAATAGAAACCTAACATGTCACGCTTCAAAATTGCACACGCTCGTGGAATGGCACCAGACTTTGGTACTTAAAAATCCCCATAGGTGATGCTTTAAAATGTTTTACTGCTTACATGTTTTGAGTTACAGAGGAGGTCTGGGGCTAGAATTATTGCTCTTGCTCTAACGTTCGCGGCGACACCTCACATATGTGGTTTCAAAACCGTTTTCATGTGTGCGGGACTTACGTATGCGAGCACACGGGGACAGGGGCACTTTAAAATTTATTTTTTATTGTTAATTTTACTTAAAGAATTTTGACACTTTAAAAAAAAAAAAAAATATTTGATCACTTTTATCCCTATTACAAGGAATGTAAACATCCCTTGTAATGGGAATATGGCATGACAGGACCTCTTTACAGTGAGATATGGGGTCAATAAGACCCCACATCTCACCTTAGGCTGGGAAGCCTAAAAGCAAAAAAATAAATAAAACTATCACCGCTTCCTAGCCGAAGCGGCGCCGTTTTTTTTAATGCAGAGGCCAGGCGCGGCGTTATAACATCGCGCCCGGCCTCCATTTGGCCGCCGGAAATCTCTATGGTGGACATCCGGCGCCGGCGGATCTGTTCTCTGACTCACCGATCGCAGAGGTGAGTCGGTAGAAGCACCGGAGGGCGGCAGGTGGGGGGAGGGGGGACATCCCCTCTCGCTGCCCGTAAGAACGATCAAGCGGCTGACCCACCGCTATGATCATTCTTATGGTGTAGGGAATCGGTGGCTGAAAACGGCAATATCTGAATAATGTCTCTAGCTGCAAACCCAGGACGTCCTACAGTCGGCAAGTGGTTAAAGCACAAAAAAAAAAGCGTTTGAAAAATCGCTGCGCTGCGCAAATATTGTATTCTCTAGGGCAGGGATCCTCAAACTACGGCTCTCCAGCTGTTGCAGAACTACACATCCCATGAGGCATTGTAAAACTCTGACATTCACAGACATGACTAGGCATGATGGGAATTGTAGTTCCTGAACACCTAGAGGGCCGCAGTTTGAAGACCCTTGCTCTAGGGTCTTTGCTTAAAAAAACATATATAATGTTTGGGGGTTCTATGTCATTTTCTAGCAAAAAAATTATTTTGAAATGTCAGAATTGGCCTGGGTGGCAAGTGGTTAAACAGCCATGAAGACAGTGAGATAAGCATGTGTAGAATAAATGGAAAGCTATTTTTTTTTTTGCAAAAGAACAGCTTTCCATTTATTCTACACATGCTTACCTCACTGTCTTCATAGCTGTTTAAAAACACTTCTCCATTACTTCTGCCTTACTTCCTGGACAGACTTTAGGTCACGACACAGGAAGGAGTTGACCAGCTGATCCCATTAGCACACACCCTGCATCATCTACCCTCAGCTGGTCAACTCCTTCCTGTGTCATGACCTAAAGTCTGTCCAGGAAGTAAGGCAGAAGTAATGGAGAAGTGTTTTTAACCACTTCAACCACTTCATCTCCGGAGGGGTTTACCCCCCCTTCATGACCAGGTCATTTTTTGGGGGCGATACAGCACTGGGTTACTTTGACAATTGTGCGGCCGTGCGACACAGTAAACAAATACAATTATTTTATTTTTAAATTAGTAATGGCAGTGATCAGCGACTTTATAGTGGGACTGCGGCATTGCGGCGGACAAATCGGCCACTTTGTGGGGACCAGTGACACTAATATAGGGATCAGTGCTAAAAATATACACTCTCACTGTACTTATAACACTGGCAGGGAAAGGGTTAACATCAGGGGCGATCAAAGGGTTAAATGTGTCCCTAGGGGGTGCTTCCTAACTGTGGGGGGGGTTCTTTAACTGTGGAAGACAGAGATCCATGTTCCTGCTTAGCAGAAACACAGGATCTCTGTCTTCCCTTGTCACAGGATGACGAACTGCCTTGTTTACATAGGCAGATCGCCGTTCTGCCTCTCTCTCGGGAACGGAAGAGGCGATCACGTACATGTATATATATGTGGGGTATATGTACATGTGGCGGTCGAGTAGTGGTGAAGACAGCTATGAAGCGTGTGTAGAATAAATGGAAAGTTGTTTTTTTTGCAAAATAAGTACATATTGGTATATAGGGGAGCTGGAATTTAGAGAGAAAATCATCAAATGACGGATGGACGGTGCTATCTCGTTCTGGGTGGAAGTCATATGACGGTAGGGCTGGGGAAAAAAAAAATCGATTTGAATCTCTGAGTTGAGAGGTCAAATCGATTCAAATTTTCAGCAAATCAATTTTTGCTGAAAAGTGGATGCCGCGGACTAGACCGAAGCCGCGGCCTCGCCTAAAAACTCCTGCCCGCAGCTCCTCAGGACTGGCGCGGTGTCCATGACAAAAAAAAAAAAAACTTGATTCGAATCGTGAATCGAGTTTTTACTTTAAAAAAATCAGATTTTTTTTTTGGAGAAATTCGTCCAGCTGTATATGACGGTGCACCCGAACAGCCCTAGGACACGGCGCAACCCCGATCTCTGAAAAGGGCCGCTGTCGCGGCTCTTTAACCATGTGATCAGCTGTGTCCAATCACAGCCGGTCACATGCAAATACAAGAAGTGCCGGTAATCGGCTCTCATTACCTGACACTGATAGAGTGTGCAGCGAGGAGAGCCGATCAGTGCCATCTCTTCGCAGGAGAGAACAGGCGAGAGGACAGTAAAGCCCCAGAAGTGCCACCATTCAATGCCGATGAGGGCCTGGTATGGATTGAGGGGGGCAAGCTTTTTTTTTTTCCTTTATCAGTGCCAGCTATTTTGTTTACATTCATGACAGCAGGGTTGACTCTTAGTTGTTAGGAGGCCGGCGGGTGCCAGCTCCTTAAACATCTGATGATTCGTCCCTGCTGCTGACAGCAAGGATGAGTTGCAGTAGTAAAAACTCTCATTCAAAACGTATCCAAATTACATCAATTCGCACTGCAGCTGAACTCAAAATCACACTGCACTAGTGTGAACCTAGGCCAGTGATGGAGATGTTTTGGAACTACATTTCCCATGATGCTCATGCACTCTGCAGTGTAGTTGAGCATCATGGGAAATGTAGTTCCAAAACATCTGGGGGGCCAAGGTTCGCCATCACTGACCCTAGGCTTATTGTCTTTTGTATTCCTGTTGTACTTAAGGATGTGTGTATTTGTTGACTCACATGGGGGGGGGGGGGGGGAGTGAGGGGGGGGGTCTGGGGACCCCCCCCTTCTTACAGGGTGCTACCAGATTCTGATAAGCTACCCCGTTCCCCCGCACTGGCCACTGGGCCGGGGTTATGGGGAAGAGGCCATTTCCTTATCAACGTGGGGACAAGGTGCTTTGCGCAGGGGGGGGGGGGGGCGGCAAAGTGCCTACCACACGTTGAAGGCATATGGCCTGGTATGGTAAGGAGTGGGGGGGGACTAACTTGTCCCCTCCCCCCTTTCCTGGCCTGCGGGGCTTTTATTATATGGGACTTTATGTTGCTTTTAGCACATTATCTAGAGCAGCCTTTCTCACCCTTTTCAACACAGAGGAACCCTTGGGTTAGCGTTCCGGTCTCACGGAACCCCTGCTAAAAAGGGACTATATCTATGTAGCCATACCCCCCATAGGGGACCTGAATGTTGTGGTTCACCTGTCAACCTGCCCAGCCCAACATCCATCTCTCACTCATTCAAAGACACAGACCAACCAATAGCTTTGTTTTTGTTTTTTTAGGGGATTAAACTTGGATGGGGATTTGGGAATTATGGGATGCCCAGGAATTTTCAATGCAAACTTGCTTGGGACTCCTATATATACTCTAGTATATACACCTCAATCTTCTCTCCAGCACTTCCCTTGCTGCAGACTGTTCCTCCTCCAGGCTAGCTAGCACCGCATGGGTAGGCCTGACACTGCTTTAGCCAAGCCTTAATGAACTGCTTTTTGAGGACAGGGACCCCAGGCCCCTGTGGTGTAGAAAGAGCTCAGGTGCTAGCTATCCGCTATTCAGCTACCACTCCCAGATCGCTCTCTTCAGGCCCTGCTAGCCAGCCTGGCTACAATGACCTCTTTCCACAGTCCTCTCTTCTGGTTCTGCACCCATCTAAAAACTGCAATCACGCAGTTCTCTCAGGCGTGCCTCCCCGACGACTGTGCCCACTCACCAGCCCCCCCGGCTGCGACCAGTAGTCCTCCCTGGAGACTCCTAGAAGTGTTCTCTCCCGCTGTCCTCTGCTTGCTTTCTCATGTGCCTCTCCTTCCAGGATCTCGTCACTCCTCCTGGATGCAACCGAGCCCAGCCCAGCCCAGGGACACCCCCAAACCCCCCCCCCCCCCCCCCCAGAGAGGAGAGCTCCCCGTGGGCCCAGGCAGCCTCCATACTCTCTCACTCCAGCTCTTCCACCCGACAACTCCTCCCCAGCTGGGCTGACCCCAAGTATTAAAGGAGGCCTGCCCCCTGCCAATCCAAGTTGGAGATTGGTCAAGGCTCCTTAAGATGCCTCAGGCAGCTCTGCCTCTCTTCCCCTCCTCTCCTTCTAGCACCTTCTAGAAGGAAGAGGGAGGTGACAGTGAAGTGAGTCACCAGCCACTACTCTGAGCCACTCCTAGCCAGAATGAAACCAAACAGGCCTAGTCACCAGCTAGGCCTGCCTACATTTTCCTACTCTCCTGAAAAACGCTCACTCTAGCACCTACCCAACTAGAGAGTGCTACATCTACAACTCATGAAACATTAGTGGGATGGTCAGTGCAAAGAATGCTCCTTACACTTGTGGTCATTGGGAGGAATTACCTCCTTATAGATAACTACAAAGACCAATGGTGTCAGTGGAAGCTTATCTGAGAGGCAGAAATTGCTCATTGCTGAAGGAACCTCTAGCAACCTCTGGAGGAACCCTTGAGAACCATGGAACCTTGGTTAAAAAACCCTGAATCTTGATGTCCTGGGGATGAAGTCTCTGTAGCTGGTGTCACGAGGGCCCCGTACCTGATGTGAGACCGAAGTAGTGGGGAGGCCTCCCTTGCACCTTGGATCCTTGAAGCCTCTGGAAATGGAGACAGAGACACCAAGCGGCAGGGGTGCCAGGGGTGCAGACCACCGTGCAAGCTTTAGTCTGAAATCCGAGCCAAGGTCAACTCCAGTTGGGCAACAAAGCATAAAATGGTTAATCCGAAGAAGAATGGTTAAGATCCAAGCTGGGGTCGGTTCCAATCTGGCAGCTGAGTACAAAAGGGGCAAAGAAGTAGAATGGTTAAAAGGTACAATTCCGAGGTCAAGGGCAAACAGCAATCAAGAGTAGTCAAATAGGTTTCCAGGTCACAACAGGTTCAGACAGATCACACACTAGCAAGGGGGGACTGAAGATAATCCAGCAATTAGGCAGTGTCTGGGGGCTGGGCTTATATAGGGAAGTTTGAGGTCACTTCCTGTGCGCCTCCTGGGGATTTTCCCGCCTTTTTCCATCAGGCTGAGGTAACTTCCTGTGCGCCTCCTGGGTATTTTCCCGCTTTTTCCCATCAGGTTGAGGTCACTTCCTGTGCGCCTCCTGGGGATTTTCCTGCCTTTTTCCATCAGGTTGATGTAATTTCCTGTGCGCCTCTTGGGTATTTTCCCGCCTTTTTCCCATCAGGTTCAGGTGACTTCCTGTGCACGTCCGGGGCATTTTCATGCCCTATTCCATCAAGTCTTCTGCGCAAGTGCGGGTTGGCGCCCTGAGGCATCTTTAGCACATGCTCAGTTGGCACAGACTTCCTCTTGCGGCAACGCGCCATTGGTGCATGCGTAGTGAGCCCTGGACTCCCACAGCTGGCCAATCCTCGGCCAGGTTGCAGCAAACGGGTACAAAGCGCGGCTTCTCCTGCCCATCTCACACAACCCCATTGTTACTCTCAAATATGATCATACTATCCTGTTTGCTGGAAGAGATTGGCCGTGTTTTATAGTCACCGTTGTACCGGCATTAAAACTCCAGCAACACAGGAAAGGCGCTAATTATTATTATTAGTGTTTTATACTAACAATAAATGTCAAATTGAACCCGGCAAACAAATAGCTACCTGTCACTAAATGAATGCAAAAGCAATCTCGCCAAAGTGAATTAAAACCCAAACAGGGCAAAAAAAAAAAAAAAAGAAGGTGAGGCGGCGAGCTGCAGCGGCGGCCCCGGCGAGATAGTCAGCTCAGTCAGGGAAGATCACGGTGCCCTTGAGAGTGACAGGCCCCCATCCCGATGTCTCCGCATTGACACGTTGGGGCACCTGGCTGGTGGGAGGTGTGTGGAGCGGATATCACTTCAAGAGTGCGAGCTGCAAAAAAAACACTTCATCATTGCAAATGGAAATGGGATATCACCGCGGTGGGTGGGTGGGGAGCCGATCCGTGTGTTATATTGTACCAGCGCGGGACTGACGCCAAGACAGGAATTAACGTTGAGTGACGGGGAGAAGCTTCAAAGCCAAAACTTCACCTTTATACCGGAGAAAAGTAAGAATGAATAATACTTCCCATCCCATCATACCCTTTGTTCACATCATTTCATTTATTTATATAAAACATCTCCATTAAAGTTCTACTACAGGAGAACATTTTATTTTTTATTTTTTTGGTTAACAAATTTGTTATACTTTTCTGCTCAGCGACATCCTCACCGCCTGTCAATCCAAGCATTGGAGAGGCAATCCCTGCCGCACATGTGATCGAGCCGCAACATTCAAATGTAAATGGGATGTCACATGGTAATGCCTTTCTAAAAGTTCTTTCATCTTTTTTAACACCTTCCCGCCGGCCTATAACAGGATGACGGGCGGTGGCTTTACCATTCTGACTGGACTGTTCCTTCAGAACAGGCTGCTTGTGTGCGCCCCCCCGGGGGCCACGGGACGATCGGCGGGGAGCTGTGTCTCTAGGACACAGAGCATCACCGATCAGTGTAAAGATCCCATGACCGAGGCTCTTTACCATGTGATGAGCTGTGTCCAATCACAGGTGATCGCATGTAAACAAATGCTGGTTATCGGCATTTCCTTTCCTCGGTGCCGTCAGTGTCTGAGGAATGGAAAGCAGTGCAGTTACAGGGGACATTTACACTGATACCCCGTGCAGCCCCAACAGTGCAGCGTATCAGTGCCTGTCAGTGCAGCGTATCAGTGCCCGTCAGTGCAGCGTATCAGTGCCCGTCAGTGCAGCGTATCAGTGCCCGTCAGTGCAGCATATCAGTGCCCGTCAGTGCAGCATATCAGTGCCCGTCAGTGCAGCATATCAGTGCCCGTCAGTGCAGCATATCAGTGCCCGTCAGTGCAGCATATCAGTGCCCGTCAGTGCAGCATATCAGTGCCCATCAGTGCAGAATATAAGTGTCCATTAGTACAAAACATCAGTGCCCATCAGTGCAGCATATCAGTGCCCATCAGTGCAGCATATCAGTGCCCATCAGTGCAGCATATCAGTGCATATCAGTGCCCATCAGTGCAGAATATCAGTGCCCATCAGTGCAGAATATCAGTGCCCATCAGTGCAGCATATCAGTGCCCATCAGTGCAGCATATCAGTGCCCATCAGTGCAGCATATCAGTGCCCATCAGTGCAGCATATCAGTGCCCATCAGTGCAGCATATCAGTGCCCATCAGTGCAGCATATCAGTGCCCATCAGTGCAGCATATCAGTGCATATCAGTGCAGAATATTAGTGCCCATCAGTGCAGAATATCAGTGCCCATCAGTGCAGAATATCAGTGCCCATCAGTGCAGAATATCAGTGCCCATCAGTGCAGCATATCAGTGCCCATCAGTGCAGCATATCAGTGCCCATCAGTGCAGCATATCAGTGCCCATCAGTGCAGCATATCAGTGCCCATCAGTGCAGCATATCAGTGCAGAATATCAGTGTCCATCAGTGCAGAATATCAGTGCCCATCTGTGCAGAATATCAGTGCCCATCAGTGCAGAATATCAGTGTCCATCAGTGCAGAATATCAGTGTCCATCAGTGCAGAATATCAGTGCCTATCAGTGCAGCATATCAGTGTCCATCAGTGCAACATATCAGTGCCCATCAGTGTGGCATATTAGTTCCGCCTATCAGTCTCGCCTTATCAGTGTCCATCAGTGCAGAATATCAGTGTCCATCAGTGCAGAATATCAGTGCGGCCTATCAGTCTTGCCTTATCAGTGCAGCATACCAGTGTCCATCAGTGCAACATATAAGTGTCCATCAGTGCAGCATATCAGTGGCCATTAGTGCTGCATATCAATGCCACCTTATCAGTGTAGCCTCACCATTGCCCATGAGTGCAGCTTATCAGTGTCACCTCATCAGTGCAGCCTATCAGTAAAGGAGAACAAACAGGGGTGTTTACATGCTGCGGCCATGATGCTCTGCGGCCGTAGCAAAAACTGTCCAACATGCTGGATCATCAGGAGACAAGCCCGCCAAACGCAACCTTTTCAAGCGAATGGGGAAGTGCTGAAAACGCCAGCATGCGGTAATGCAGCACCAATGGGGTTAAAACAGGCAATGAGGAGGCATCCAAATGTGTATTGCTCTTCAGAGAAGCGGAGGGTTTGGACTTTGGATGCAGGTTTAGAACTAGCCTAAGGTTGTCGTTATGATAAGAGCAAATAATGCAACCTGAAATATGCAGCTCTGACAGCAACATGTTTCAGGTGGTGCAGTATGGAACTGCAGGCTCTACAATGGTGTCAAGCTCTGTAGTAATAGCAGCCAATGACTGATTTTTACCAGTACACAGTGACCCTTATGACATCTTAAATAGAATTTGTGTTTTGAATTCAGAGTTCCCCTTTAGAGACACATTTCCTCGGCATTATGTTGAGATGATGTTAATCACCAAATGGCCTGACAAATTTAGCTTTGACAATCCTGCTTTAAGAAACGCGTCTTATGGTATGTTATGTCAACTGTCTCAGATGGAACACGCAACATTTTCCTTAAATTAACAGCTTGGTAGGGCTGGTGTGAAGCGGGGAGCCGCTCCTCCGGTATCGTCTCTGATAAACAGTATGGGCTGAAGAGCTGTTCCCCATCTCCCTCGTGCGGTGACGAGAGCACGCCTGCTTCTGTTTAGCTCTGACATGTCAACAACATACCGCCGGAACGCAATCCAAAATATACACTTTGACGACTTTACAGGGGTTCCGGCCAAAAATGCAAATGGGGCTTTAATTAGTGACACAGAACAGGTTCACTGTTTCAACAAAAGGAATAACAGGATAACAAAAAACTATAATAATCAGCAGAGTTAGGGAAAAACTCCTCGAGAACCGGCACCGGCTACCGGTAAAATCTCTTCTCTATTCATCCATCCATCAGTACAACCGCTCCACCCTTCCCAAGCTGCATGGAGGAGAAAGAAGCTCCAGAACCTACATTAATCAGTCTACTGATCCTTCTCCATGTACGGTCCAAGCCTGTCTTTCTCAACCTTTTTACCCCAGAAGCCACCTTAAAATAATCTGCAGGTCTCAGGGATCCCTTACTAAAAAAAATTCATTCGGGGTCAATGGGAAGTGCCCCTTCCATTGGTGGCCATTGGGAAGAAAGACCCCTTTATAGTGATGGCGAAAATGGCATCCTTACAGACAGTTAAGGAGATCATTGGTGTCATACAGCTACTAGCTCTACCACGTGTCATTGACCCCAGACCTATGCAGGCACCATCCAATGGGAGGTCAATCAACCACAGCTGAAGGAACCCCTAGTAACCTCTGGAGGAACCTAGGAAATAGGAGGTCAGTCAGTCACAGCTCAATGAACTCCTTGTAACCTCTGGGGGAATCCTAGGAAACAGAAGGTCAATCATCCACAGCTCAAGGAACCCCTAGTGACCTCTGGAGGAACCATAGGAAATAGAAAGTCAATCATCAACAGGGGAACGCTTAGTAACCTCTGGAGGAACCCAAGGAAATAGGTCAATCATCCACAGCTGAAGGATCTTCTAGTAAACTCTAGAGGAACCCTAGGAAATAGAAGAAGGTTAATCAACTACAGCTCAAGGAACTACTAGTAACCTCTGGAGGAACCCCTAGGAAATAGTCGATCAATCACAGCTCAAGGAAGAGCTTATATTTATAACCTCTTGAGGAACCCTAGGAAATAGAAGGTCAATCAACCACAGCTCAAGGAACCTCTAATTATATCTGCAGGAACCCTAGGAAATAGAAGACCAGTAATCCGCAGCTCAAGTAACTCCTTGTACCCTCTAGAGCAGGGATCCTCAAACTACGGCCCTCCAGCTGTTGCAGAACTACACATCCCATGAGGCATTGTAAAACTCTGACATTCACAGACATGACTAGGCATGATGGGAATTGTAGTTCCTGAACACCTGAAGGGCCACAGTTTAAAGACCCCTGCTCTAGAGGGACCCTGAGAAATAGGAGATCATCCACAGCTCAAGGAACACCTAGTAACCTCTGGAGGAACCCTAGGAAATAGAAGGTCAATCAATCACATCTCAATGAACACCTAGTAACCTCTGGAGGAACATTAAGAAATAAAAGGCCAATCATCCACAGCTCAAGGAACTCCTAGTAACCTCTGGAGGAAACCTAGGAAATAGAACCTAGAGGGTACGACGTCACTGGTGGGTCGCGAGGACGTTTCGGAGCATACGCTCTGGCCAGCAAAAAAGTAAGGAGCTTGAGAAAGGAGCGTGCCCGTCTTACTGGCCAGTGCGCATTCTCTGAAACATCGTTGCCACCCACCAGTGATGTCATTGCGCCAGACGCCGCGTTCCAACACCGACCCACAGCTTCAACCAAGCCTCAGTCACAGCTCTTCAACCCTGCAGAGACCCTGCCGGTCAGGATCCCCAGGATGGACGCTACATTAGTATGGATAGGACATGTGCCAGACTTCTATAACTTTGATGCAAGTGGATATTTGCACCTGTAGTTTATTAAAATGCCACAAGTTCTAATCTAGAGGCACCTGTTCTCTTCTTTTGCCTAGGAAATAGAAGGTCAATCATCCACAGCTTAAGGAACCCTAGTAACCTCTGGAGGAACGCTAAAATTCAGTGGAACCATGGTTGAGAATGAGCTTGACCAAGATGTGTTTGGTTTTCGGCTAAGCCCAACCCCTGAAAAACAACCCCACACCATAATCTCCCCTCCACCAAATGATTTGGACCAGTGCACAAAGCAAGGTCCATAAAGACATGGGTGATCGAGTTTGAGGTGGAGGAACTTGACTGGCCTGCACAGAGTCCTGACCTCAACCCAACAGAAAACCTTTGGAATAAATTAGAGCGGAGACTGCGAGCCAGGCCTTCTCGTTCAACATCAGAGCCTGACCTCACAAATGCGCTTCTGGAAGAATGGTCCAACATTCCCATAGACACCCTCCTAAACCTTGTGGACGGCCTTCCCAGAAGAGTTGAAGCTGTTATAGCTGCAAAGGGTGGGCCAACCCAATATTGAACCCTACGGACTAAGACGCCATTAAAGTTCATTTGCGTGTAAAGGCAGGTGTCCCAATACTTTTGATAATATAGTGTATATTAGATTTTACCTATCTATTTCCACTTGTCTGGAGCTGTGCCATACCTGGGAGTACACCAATGGATTTACAATTGCTGCTTGTTCCCAATAATCCACCAAGATTGATCACCGCTCAGTGTCTGAGATCTGGCCATTTCACTTCCTTCGCACGCAAACCCTGCAGGCAAAATTGGAGTATATGATTATATTTTCTGTGCAACAAACAGCTTGAATGCCCCCAGATCGTCACATCGAAACGCATCGGCTCGATAAAGGGACAGTGCAGCGCCGCTGGGCCCAAAAGTGTGTTTCTGCGAAAGTGCTTTCACGGGATCGATGAGAAATACCTGTTCTGGTGACTTCTCAGGATCGGACTTGTTAATCGGTTTTTGGGTCCTCTCGAGGAATGGTGGCGGAGTTCCATCGCCAGCGCTACATGCTGGAGGGAATGAGTTTGGGCGGGCGGGGTGATTATTTCACGCACGGTACGGGACCTGCCGTTCACCAGGCATTAGGAAAGCTGCAACAATTACTGTTCTCTAATCTTTCTATCACCAAAAATCGCATAAAAGTATTGATGAGGTGTCAGATTGTTGGCGGACTTACCGCTTTGTGGACCGACGTGAGAGCTGTTCAGGGAGCGCTGAATTGATTGACCCCCAACTAAAAAAATACAAGACAATTCCCGGAAACAAACAAATATACCCGTCGATCGATATAATATACTGTATAATATAACATAAATATCTCAATATAATATAAACTGCTAATCATTAGCAGCTAATTTATCAATATAATATAATATGAATGTATCAATATAATATATACTGCTAATGTATCAATATAATATATAATAATAATATAATACGGATGTATCAATATAATATATACTGCTAATGTATCAATGTAATATTTAATAAAATACTGCTAAATGTATCAATATATAATACAGTATAATACTAATGATTCAATATAATATATACTTCTAATGCATGAATATAATATATAATATAAATGTATCAATATAATATATAGTGCTAATGTATGAATGTAATATACACTGTATAATACATCAATACATAATATATTATAATACAATATAAATATAAATGTATCAATATAATATAATACTATTTTTTTCATATTATATATACTGCTAATGTATCAATATAATATTTAATATAATATGAATGTATGAATATAATATATTATAAAATGTATGAAAATAATATAATATGAATGTATCGATATAATATATATTGCTAATGTATGAATATAATATACACAGTATAATATAATACTAATGTATCAATACATAATATAATTTATGAATGTATCAATATAATATAATACTGTGTCCTGTGTGTCCTGTGTCCTGAAAGCGCCCTGAGGCGATTCAGTTCGCATAGGTAGCGCTATACAAGTCACTCATTTATCATTCATATAATACTGTGTCAATATAATATTTAATATAATACTCATGTATGAATAAAATATATAATTATGAATGTATCGATATAATATATATTGCTAATGTATGAATATAATACTAATGCATCAATACATAATATATTATAATACGATACAATATAAATAATATGAATGTATGAATATAATATATAACACTAATGTTTCAATATAATATATTATAAATGTATGAATATAATATGAATGTATCGATATAATATATATTGCTAATGTATGAATATAATATACACAGTATAAAATAATACGAATGCATCAATACATAACATAATACAATATATTATAATATAATATAACATATAAATGTGCAATATTTTGGCTTTCTTAGATAAACAAACAAGCATGATAAACGCATTTGGTAGATTACAGTGGCGGCTGATGCTCAAAATTTTTGGGAGGGCGCAAAAAAACTGAAAAAAAAAAAATTGCAGCCACTGTGCCCATCAAACGCAGCTACTGTTGCCATCAAGCGCAGCCACTGTGCCCATCAAACGCACTGTGCCCATCAAGCGCAGCCACTGTGCCCATCAAACGCACTGTGCCCATCAAGCGCAGCCACTGTGCCCATCAAACGCAGCTACTGTGCCCATCAAACGCAGCTACTGTGCCCATCAAACGCAGCTACTGTGCCCATCAAACGCACTGTGCCCATCAAGCGCAGCCACTGTGCCCATCAAACGCAGCTACTGTGCCCAAACGCACTGTGCCCATCAAACGCAGCTACTGTGCCCATCAAGCGAAGCCTCTTTGCCCATCAAGCGAAGCCACTTTGCCCATCAAACGCAGCTACTGTTGCCATCAAGCGCAGCCACTGTGCCCATCAAACGCACTGTGCCCATCAAGCGCAGCCACTGTGCCCATCAAACGCAGCTACTGTGCCCAAACGCACTGTGCCCATCAAACGCAGCTACTGTGCCCATCAAGCGAAGCCACTTTGCCCATCAAGCGAAGCCACTTTGCCCATCAAACGCAGCTACTGTTGCCATCAAGCGCAGCCACTGTGCCCATCAAACGCACTGTGCCCATCAAACGCAGCCACTGTGCCCATCAAACGCAGCTACTGTGCCCATCAAGCGCACTGTGCCCATCAAACACACTGTGCCCAAACGCAGCTACTGTGCCCATCAAGCGAAGCCACTGTGCCCATCAAGCGCAGCCACTGTGCCCATCAAACGCATTATGCCCATCAAGCACATCCACTGTGCCCAAACGCAGCTACTGTGCCCATCAAGCACAGCCACTGTGCCCATCAAACACACTGTGCCCATCAAACGCAGCTACTGTGCCCATCAAACGCAGCTACTGTGCCCATCAAACGCAGCCACTGTGCCCAAACGCACTATGCCCATCAAGCACATCCACTGTGCCCAAACGCACTGTGCCCATTAAGCACATCCGCTGTGCCCATCAAACGCACTGTGCCCATCAAGCACAGCCACTGTGCCATCAAATGCAGCTACTGTACCCATCAATTGCCGCCAGTGTGCCCCATCAATTGCCGCCAGTGTGCCCCATCAATTGCCGCCAGTGTGCCCCATCAATTGCCGCCAGTGTGCCCCATCAATTGCCGCCAGTGTGCCCCATCAATTGCCGCCAGTGTGCCCCATCAATTGCCGCCAGTGTGCCCCATCAATTGCCGCCAGTGTGCCCCATCAATTGCCGCTACTGTGCCCCATCAATTGCCGCCAGTTTGTCCATCAATTGCCGCTACTGTGCCCCATCAATTACTGTCAGTGTGCATCGTTCGGGAGTCGGGACTTCTGTCTCGCAGCGGGTCACGGTGGTGTCCTCCACGTCGTACGCTCCTCGATGTCTCCGATCCTATCAGGCATCCAATCACAGCGCCTGTTGTTTCAGCCAGTCAGGTGACAGGTAACCAGACCCGAGCACCCGATTGGCTGAGAGGCGGGTCAGTGTGAGGAAAGCGATTTATCTGCTTTCCTAACACAACACAGAGTAAACATCGTACGCACATCATTGCGCCCGCTGTTTACCATTTTGGAAGCCCACAGCTCTAATCAGGTGCTTCCAAAAAAAAAAAAAAAAGCGGCTATAATTCAGGTGCCCAGCGCCCGACAAGGGGCTGGACACCTGAATAGGGGGCGGCGACCATAGATAGATTCATGACAGGAGAGAGGGGGCGGTGCTCCTGCGCCCTTTATGGATGCACCGCCACTGGTAGATTATCTTTGTCTAATCACATGTTCTGATTCAGATGCCAATCTGTACATTGACCTACCTCCATACCTCCGGTCTGTCCGCACAGTATGGTCTCCTGCTGACTTGGCACCATCCACAGACAGTTTAACTCTTCAATAAGACACAGAAGTTGAATCCAATTCAATTAAACGTCAGCTAATTGCAGTGCAGAGAAGGTTTTTTCCAGTCTTCTGAAGTGTAATAAGACAAGGACTTTCCTGAATCCTGTCTCTGCAACAATCTAACATTGACTGAGGGACACATGGAAGAAACAAGGGAGGGTTTATCTAGGACCATACTAATTAACACTAAACAGGAGGGGGGAAACAGAGGGTTGTACCAAATGGAGAAGTAAACAGGTTGTAGTGGCCCTAAACCACCATTAGATGTCAGCATACACCACTACAAGAATAACCTGATACAGTTCAGTGCAAACAGAAAAGTACATTGCAGGTGGGATAGAACTTCACTAATTAGACACTCATTGTAACTTGTTCAGGTCACATCAATGGCTCACCGGACCACCAGAAGACCCCAAATGTCAGCTCCGCCCTTTCTGCCTATAAGCCACATTAATATGTAGTGATAGGAGCCCAGCAGAATGTACTGCTGCCTGTTCAAGTATATGGAAGCCATAAGACTATGTGACCAAAAGTATTGGGACGCCTGCCTTTACACACACATGAGCTTTATTGGCATTCCAGTCTTATGCTGGCCATACACTATACGAAAAATCGGCCGAAAAATCGTTCGAATGGACACTTCGTTCGTTTTTCGGCAAGTTAGTGGGTACAAATCGATAATCGTTTGTGACGTTTTTGTGGAAAAAAAACGAACGGCATGTTTGGAAAATTTCTGCCGAACGTACGATAAATTGCAAGGTTAATGTGTTTCCCGTCCGAACTTTCTGCACTAGGTATATGTAAAAAAATGAACACAAAATTATTTATTCATGTCCACTGAACAGATTATCGGTCATTATATGATGGCACGATCGTTTGCGGTCACGGTCGAACGTTCGTTTTTCGAAAATGGGTTCGGCCGATTTTCTGTATAGTGTATGGCCAGCATATGTCCGTAGGGTTCAATATTGAGTTGGCTCCGCCCTTTGCAGCTATAACAGCTTCAACTCTTCTGGGAAGGCCGTCCACAAGGTTTAGGAGTGTGTCTATGGGAATGTTTGACCGTTCTTCCAGAAGAGCATTTGGGAGGTCAGGCACTGATGTTGGACGGGAAGGCCTGGCTCGCGGTCTCCGCTCCAATTCATCCCAAAGGTGTTCTATCAGGTTGAGGTCAGGTCATATGAAGTCCACTTGCAGGGCGGGAACCGGTTAAATAAGGTTGCACCGATGCAGTCCAGTCAAGTTCCTCCGCCCCAAACTCGCTCATCCATGTCTTTATGGATCTTGCTTTGTGCACTGGTGCTCAGTCATGTTGGAACAGGAAGGGGCCGTCCCCAAACTGTTCCCACAAAGTTGGGAGAATGAAATTGTCCAAAATGTCTTGGTATGCTGACGCCTTAAGAGTTCCCTTCACTGGAACTAAGGGGCCAAGCCCAACCCCTGAAAAACAACCCCCACACCATAATCCCCCCTCCACCAAATGATTTGGACCAGTCCACAAAGCAAGGTCCATAAAGACATGGATGAGCGAGTTTGGGGTGGAGGAACTTGACTGGCCTGCAGAGAGTCCTGACCTCAACCCGAGAGAACACCTTTGGGATTAGAGCTGAGACTGCAAGCCAGGCCTTCTCATCCAACATCAGTGCCTGATGTTAACCGGTTCCCACCCTGCAAGCGGACTTCATATGACATCCTCCTGGATCTGCGATCTGTTCACTGGTTGCGTCTACCGGGCTCATCCGATGACTGATCACTGTACCGGCCCGCTGCTGGTACCACGTGACTGCTGTAACCAATCACAGCAGGTCACATGACAGTTGTATACATTGGATGGCTTCCTTTCAAGCCAAATATTGTGTCGCTACAGTGCCTTGTAAAAGTATTCATACCCCTTGAAATTTTCCACATTTTGTCATGTTACAACCAAAAACGTAAATGTATTTTATTGGGATTTTATGTAATAGACCAACACAAAGTGGCACATAATTGTGAAGTAGAAGGAAAATGATAAATGGTTTTCCAAATGTTTTACAAATAAATAAGTGAAAAGTGTGGGGGGTACATTTGTATAGCGCCCAGGGGCGGACTGATAACTCATGGGGCCCCCGTGCAATAGGAGATTATGGGGCCACACAGTATACAATCACACAGTATACACAGACATGTTTCTATTGGCTGAGAAGGTACTGGAGAGGTGGGGCAGCTATAATCTTGGGATTTTTAGACCAAAAGGATGTCGGTAAGGGACATTTCAGAGACAGATGTAAAAAAAATCACAGATTTTTACATACTCTCCCTGCTTTTACTGAGGCTGGTAACCCTGATGGGGCCCCCTAGTGGCCCAGGGCCCTCGGGCAGTGCCCGAGTGGCTCAGTGGTCAGTCCGCCCCTGATAGCGCCCCCCCTATAGTCAATACTTTGTAGAACTCCCTTTCTCTGCAATTACAGCTGCAAGTCTTTTGGGGATGTCTCTACCAGCTTTGCACATTACCGGACCTTTCGGTAAGCCCGGGGCCGATCCGATCCTCTGTGTAGCTGGGCAGGACGCCGAGTGAGGGTGAGATAGTCCCAACTCAGCTCCATGGCCTTGGAGGAACAGAGCGATGTCACTTCTGCATTCCGCCCTTAAAAGGGATCATTTTTTTCATCTCTTAAAAAGCAAAACAATTTTTGTTTTTGTTTTTTTTTTTTGCTTTTAAAGTGTAAATGTGAGATGTGAGATCTTTTTGACACCAGATCTCCCCATAAAGAGGACCTGTTATTCTTATTTTTATAACAAGGGATGTTTACATTCCTTGTAATAGGAATAAAAGTGATCAAAACAAAACAAAAAAAAAAAAAAATGTAAAGGGACCGTGTAAAAAAAAAAATAAAATAAGGAAAAAAAAAATTTAAGCGCCCTGTTCCTCCGTGCTCGCGCGCAGAAGCGAATGCATACATAAGTCCCGCCCACATATGTAAACAGTGTTTAAACCACACATGTGAGGTATCGCCACGATAGTTAGATCGAGAGCAATAATTCTAGCACTGGACCTCCTCTGTAACTCGAAACAAGTAACCTGTAAAAATGTTTACCGCGTCACCTATGGAGATCTTAAAGAACTGTAGTTTGTCGCCATTCCACGAGCGCGTGCAATTTTAAAGCATGACATGTTGGTTATCTATTTATTCAGTGTAACATCATCTTTCACATTACACAAAAAAATTGGGCTAACTTTACGGTTTTATTTTATTTAAAAAAAGTGTACTTTTTTTTTTTTTTAAATTGCGTTTGTAAGACTGCTGCGCAAATACGGTGTGACATAAAATATTGCAATGATCTCCATTTTATTTGCTAGGGTCTCTGCTATATATATATATATATATATATATATATATATATATATATATATATATATATATATATATATATATGTTTGGGGGTTCTAAGTGTCAGGAATAGGCCTGGTCCTTGTTCAGTCATTTAGTGTGCCTCTCGGAGATTGCTTAACTTCATGTTCATTGTTTCGATGTTGCTATCTATCCATCTTGTTTTCTGTTGTCCTCTTCTCCTTTTTCCTTCCATGTTTCCCGGCATCAGGGTCTTTTCCAATGAGTCCTCTCTTCACATTAGGTGGCCAAAGTATTGGAGTTTTAGCTTCAGGATCTGTCCTTCCAGTAATTATTCAGGCTCGATTTCCACTTCAGGCCTGCTCCTTAAGGCCTCTTTCACACGAGGGATCCGTATGTCCGTTTTTCACCCTTCCGTTTTCGGATGAAAAACGGACATACATTCATCCCTATGGAGCGTCAGATGTCAGCGGTGACATGTCCGCTGACATCCGACCCGCTCCGATCCGAAAAGTGTAACGGAGGAAAAACCTACTTTTCCATCCGTTTTCGGATCGGATCGGATGACGACGGACACTACGGACCGTCATCATCCGATCCCCCCATAGGGGAGAGCGGCGCTCTGACAGGTCCGTCGCTGCACAGTGTGCAGCGATGCACCTGTCATCTTCCTGCTCAGCAGGGATCGGCGGAGCGATCCCCGCTGAGCAAGCGGATGTTCACGGGGCGGATCATCACTGATCTGCCCCGTGTGAAAGAGCCCTAAGAGGTTATAAAAAAAAAAACTATCCCAAGCTTTGAACATCTCACGGAGCTCTGTTCAATCCATCATCGGAAAATGGAGAGTATGTCACAACTGCAAACCTACCAAGACATGGCCGTCCACCTAAACTGACCGGCCGGGCAAGGAGAGGTCGGGGATAAAGTTATGGAGAAGTATAAAGCAGGGTTAGGTTATAAAAAAATACCCCAAGCTTTGAACATCTTATGAAGCTCTGTTCAATCCATCATCCGAAAATGGAAAGAGTAACTGCAGACCTAGACATGGCCGTCCACCTAAACTGACCGGCCGGGCAAGGAGAACATTCATCAGAGAAGAGCCAAGAGGTCCATGGTAACTCTGGAGGAGCTGCAGAGATCCACAGCTCAGGTGGGAGAATCTGTCCACAGGACAACTATTATGCCGCGTACACACGATCAGTTTTTCTGTCAGAGTAGACTCTGACGGCCTTTCCGACGGAGTTCCAATGGAGTTCCGCTGAAATGGACTTGCCTACACACGATCACACCAAAGTCCGTTCGTTTAGAACGCAATGACGTACGACGGGACTAGAAAAAGGAAGTTCAATAGCCAGTAGCCAATAGCTGCCCTTGCGTCTCTTTAGGTCCGTCGGACTAGCATACAGACGAACGGTTTTCCCGATAGGAATCGATGTCTGTCGGAAAGATTTGAAACGTGTTCTATTTCCAGGTCCGTCAGATTTTTAGAAAGAAAAAGTCAGATGAAGCCCACACACGACCGGAATGTCCGACGGAATGATTCCATTGGACCTTGTCTGCCGAAAAAGTCCGGTCGTGTGTACGCGGCATTAGCCGCGCACTCCACAAATCTGGCCTTTATGGAAGAGTGACAAGAAGAAAGACATTGTTGAAAGAAAGAAGACATAAGAAGTCCAATTTGTAGTTTGCGAGAAGCCATGTGGAGGACACAGCAAACATGTGGAAGAAGGTGCTCTGGTCAGATGAGACCAAAAATTGAACTTTTTGGCCTAAAAGCAAAACGCTTCGTGTACTGCAAGTGAAACTGCATTGGATTCATCTTCTGTAGGCCTGTGGATGGTGCCAAGTCAGCAGGTGACCATATTGTCTGGACAGACTGGGCCTATGGAGGTAGGTCAATGCCTAAAGCAGCATCTGAAACAGAACAGTCTGCTACCCTGTTTCCCCGAAAATAAGACTTAGCATGATAGTCGGTGATGGCTGCAATATAAGCCCTACCCCCCAAATAAGCCCTAGTTAACCACTTGACGACCGCCTCACGCCGATGTACGTCGGCAAAGCGGCACGGACAGGCAAAATCACGTACATGGTACGTGATTTGCCTTCCGCGGGTGGGGGGTCCGATCGGACCCCCCCCCGGTGCCCGAGGCGGTCGTCTTTTGTCCAGCGGCGATCAGAGGTGAGGGGGAGACCATCCGTTCGTGGCCCCCCCCTCGCGATCGCCGCCGGCCAATCGAATCATTCCTTTGCTGCTGTATGCTAAACAGCAGCAAAGGAAATGATGTCATCTCTCCTCGGCTCGGTAATTTCCGTTCCGGCCCGAGGAGAGAAGACATGTGAGTGAGTGCACAACACACTACACACACAGTAGAACATGCCAGGCACACTAAACACCCCGATCCCCCCCCCCCCCCGATCGCCCCCCCAATCACCCCCCCCCCCCTGTCACAAACTGACACCAGCAGTTTTTTTTTTTTTTTTTTTTTTTCTGATTACTGCATAGTGTCAGATTGTGACAGTTACAGTGTTGGGACAGTTACTGTTACCCCCCTTTAGGTCTAGGGTACCCCCCTAACCCCCCCTAATAAAGTTTTAACCCCTTGATCACCCCCGTCACCAGTGTCACTAAGCGATCATTTTTCTGATCGCTGTATTAGTGTCGCTGGTGACGCTAGTTAGGGACGTAAATATTTAGGTTCGCCGTCAGTGTTTTATAGCGACAGGGACCCCCATATACTACCTAATAAATGTTTTAACCCCTTGATTGCCCCCTAGTTAACCCTTTCACCACTGATCACCGTATAAGTGTTAAGGGTGACGCTGGTTAGTTCGTTTATTTTTTATAGTGTCAGGGCACCCGCCGTTTATTACCGAATAAAGGTTTAGCCCCCTGATCGCCCGGCGGTGATATGCGTCGCCCCAGGCAGCGTCAGATTAGCGCCAGTACCGCTAACACCCACGCACGCAGCATACGCCTCCCTTAGTGGTATAGTATCTGTACGGATCAATATCTGATCCAATCAGATCTATACTAGCGTCCCCAGCAGTTTAGGGTTCTCACAAACGCAGTGTTAGTGGGATCAGCCCAGATACCTGCTAGCACCTGCGTTTTGCCCCTCCGCCCGGCCCAGCCCACCCAAGTGCAGTATCGATCGATCACTGTCACTTACAAAAGACTAAAACGCATAACTGCAGCGTTCGCAGAGTCAGGCCTGATCCCTGCGATCGCCAACAGATTTTTTGGTAGCGTTTTGGTGAACTGGCAAGCGCCAGCGGCCTAGTACACCCCGGTCGTAGTCAAACCAGCACTGCAGTAACACGTGGTGACGTGGCGAGTCCCATAAGTGCAGTTCAAGCTGGTGAGGTGGCAAGCACAAGTAGTGTCCCGCTGCCACCAAAAAGACAAACACAGGCCCGTCATGCCCATAATGCCCTTCCTGCTGCATTCGCCAATCCTAATTGGGAACCCACCGCTTCTGCAGCGCCCGTACTTCCCCCATTCACATCCCCAACCAAATGCAGTCGGCTGCATGAGAGGCATTTTCTTTATGTCCTCCCGAGTACCCCTACCCAACAAACCCCCCCAAAAAAGATGTCGTGTCTGCAGCAAGCGCGGATATAGACGTGACACCCGCTATTATTGTCCCTCCTGTCCTGACAATCCTGGTCTTTGCATTGGTGAATGTTTTGGACGCTACCATGCACTAGTTGAGTATTAGCGTAGGATACAGCATTGCACAGACTAGGCACACTTTCACAGGGTCTCCCAAGATGCCATCGCATTTTGAGAGACCCGAACCTGGAACCGGTTACAGTTATAAAAGTTAGTTACAAAAAAAGTGTAAAAAAAAAAAAAAAAAATATATAAAATAAAAAAAAATAGTTGTCGTTTTATTGTTCTCTCTCTCTCTATTCTCTCTATTGTTCTGCTCTTTTTTACTGTATTCTATTCTGCAATGTTTTATTGTTATTATGTTTTATCATGTTTGCTTTTCAGGTATGCAATTTTTTGTACTTTACCGTTTACTGTGCTTTATTGTTAACCATTTTTTTGTCTTCAGGTACGCCATTCACAACTTTGAGTGGTTATACCAGAATGATGCCTGCAGGTTTAGGTATCATCTTGGTATCATTCTTTTCAGCCAGCGGTCGGCTTTCATGTAAAAGGAATCCTAGCGGCTAATTAGCCTCTAGACTGCTTTTACAAGCCGTGGGAGGGAATGCCCCCCCCCCCACCGTCTTCCGTGTTTTTCTCTGGCTCTCCTGTCTCAACAGGGAACCTGAAAATGCAGCCGGTGATTCAGCCAGCTGACCATAGAGCTGATCAGAGACCAGAGTGGCTCCAAACATCTCTATGGCCTAAGAAACCGGAAGCTACGAGCATTTTATGACTTAGATTTCGCTGGATGTAAATAGCGCCATTGGGAAATTGGGGAAGCATTTTATCACACCGATCTTGGTGTGGTCAGATGCTTTGAGGGCAGAGGAGAGATCTAGGGTCTAATAGACCCCAATTTTTTCAAAAAAGAGTACCTGTCACTACCTATTGCTATCATAGGGGATATTTACATTCCCCGAGATAACAATAAAAATGATTAAAAAAAAATAAAAATGAAAGGAACAGTTTAAAAATAAGATAAAAAAGCAAAAAAAAAAAAAAAAAAAAAAAAAAAAAAGCACCCCTGTCGCCCCCTGCTCTCGCACTAAGGCGAACGCAAGCGGCGGTCTGTCGTCAAACGTAAACAGCAATTGCACCATGCATGTGAGGTATCACCGCGAAGGTTAGATCGAGGGCAGTAATTTTTGCAGTAGACCTCCTCTGTAAATCTAAAGTGGTAACCTGTAAAGGCTTTTAAAGGCTTTTAAAAATGTATTTATTTTGTTGCCACTGCACGTTTGTGCGCAATTGTAAAGCATGTCATGTTTGGTATCCATGTACTCGGCCTAAGATCATCTTTTTTATTTCATCAAACATTTGGGCAATATAGTGTGTTTTAGTGCATTAAAATTTAAAAAAGTGTGTTTTTTCCCCAAAAAATGCGTTTGAAAAATCGCTGCGCAAATACTGTGTGAAAAAAAAAAATGAAACACCCACCATTTTAATCTGTAGGGCATTTGCTTTAAAAAAATATATAATGTTTGGGGGTTCAAAGTAATTTTCTTACAAAAAAAAATAATTTTTTCACGTAATCAAAAAGTGTCAGAAAGGGTTTTGTCTTCAAGTGGTTAGAAGAGTGGGTGATGTGTGACATAAGCTCTAAATGTTGTGCATAAAATGCCAGGACAGTTCAAACCCCCCCCAAATGACCCCATTTTGGAAAGTAGACACCCCAAGCTATTTGCTGAGAGGCATGTCGAGTCCATGGAATATTTTATATTGCGACACAAGTTGCGGGAAAGAGACAAATTTTTTTTTTTTGCACAAAATTGTCACTAAATGATATATTGCTCAAACATGCCATGGGAATATGTGAAATTACACCCCAAAATACATTCTGCTGCTTCTCCTGAGTACGGGGATACCACATGTGTGAGACTTTTTGGGAGCCTAGCCGCGTACGGAACCCCAAAAACCAAGCACCGCCTTCAGGCTTTCTAAGGGCGTAAATTTTTGATTTCACTCTTCACTGCCTATCACAGTTTCGGAGGCCATGGAATGCCCAGGTGGCACAAAACCCCCCCAAATGACCCCATTTTGGAAAGTAGACACCCCAAGCTATTTGATGAGAGGTATAGTGAGTATTTTGCAGACCTCACTTTTTGTCACAAAGTTTTGAAAATTGAAAAAAGAAAAAAAAAAAGTTTTTTCTTGTCTTTCTTCATTTTCAAAAACAAATGAGAGCTGCAAAATACTCACCATGCCTCTCAGCAAATAGCTTGGGGTGTCTACTTTCCAAAATGGGGTCATTTGGGGGGGTTTTGTGCCACCTGGGCATTCCATGGCCTCCGAAACTGTGATAGGCAGTGAAGAGTGAAATCAAAAATTTTCACCCTTAGAAATCCTGAAGGCGGTGATTGGTTTTCGGGGTCCCGTGCACGGCTAGGCTCCCAAAAAGTCCCACACATGTGGTATCCCCGTACTCAGGAGAAGTAGCTGATTGTATTTTGGGGTGCAATTCCACATATGCCCATGGCCTGTGTGAGCAATATATCATTTAGTGACAACTTTGTGCAAAAAAAAAATAAAAAAATAAAAATGTGTCACTTTCCCGCAACTTGTGTCGAAATATAAAATATTCCATGGACTCAATATGCCTCTCTGGAAATAGCTTGGGGTGTCTACTTTCCAAAATGGGGTCATTTGGGGGGGTTTTGTGCCACCTGGGCATTCCATGGCCTCCGAAACTGTGATAGGCAGTAAAGAGTGAAATCATAAATTTACACCCTTAGAAATCCTGAAGGCGGTGATTGGATTTCGGGGCCCCGTACGCGGCTAGGCTCCCAAAAAGTCCCACACATGTGGTATCCCCATATTCAGGAGAAGCAGCAGAATGTATTTTGGGGTGCAATTCCACATAGGCCAATGGCCTGTGTGAGCAATATATCATTTAGTGACAACTTTTTGTAAATATTTTTTTTTTTTTTGTCATTATTCAATCACTTGGGACAAAAAAAATAAATATTCAATGGGTTCAACATGCCTCTCAGCAATTTCCTTGGGGTGTCTACTTTCCAAAATGGGGTCATTTGGGGGGGTTTTGTACTGCCCTGCCATTTTAGCACCTCAAGAAATGACATAGGCAGTCATAAACTAAAAGCTGTGTAAATTACAGAAAATGTACCCTAGTTTGTAGACGCTATAACTTTTGCGCAAACCAATAAATATACGCTTATTGACATTTTTTTTACCAAAGACATGTGGCCGAATACATTTTGGCCTAAATGTATGACTAAAATTGAGTTTATTGGATTTTTTTTATAACAAAAAGTAGAAAATATCATTTTTTTTCTAAATTTTCGGTCTTTTTCCATTTATAGCGCAAAAAATAAAAACCGCAGAGGTGATCAAATACCATCAAAAGAAAGCTCTATTTGTGGGAAGAAAAGGACGCAAATTTCGTTTGGGTACAGCATTGCATGACCGCGCAATTAGCAGTTAAAGCGACGCAGTGCCAAATTGGAAAAAGACCTCTGGTCCTTAGGCAGCATAATGGTCCGGGGCTCAAGTGGTTAAAGTCCTTGTAGGTCTTATTTAGAGGATAGGGCTTATTTGGGGGGTAGGGCTTATATTGCAGCCATCACTGACAATCACGCTAGGTCTTATTTTCGGGGAAACAGGGTAAGTGAAACAACCAGCCGCCATAAAGGAAGTCCAGTGCAGAAGGTAGGTAGGTGTTTACACATCACTATGACATATTGGGCACAATGGGCTCTCAGAAGGGAGATATCGGGCTATTTTTTTTTTTTTATCTCCATGCCCCGTCAATAAAAAGTGGAGTTCATTTTTTTTTTTTTTTTTCATAACCCACATTGTTTACTTTAAAATATAGGCTGCCGGTGCCCCATTTATATTCAAATGTGAATGTATTTAGAGAATGCCGCCTTCCCATGCGAAGCATTAGATGTTATTTAAAACTAAAAGTCATCCGTAGCGTAAAAGTCCCCTTAAAGCAACTGTATAATAGAGTGTCACGGCTCTTGACATAAATCACAAGTAATTGTAGAGCGGCGTGTCACCGGGGCGGTGAGTCTAGGGGGTCCCTGTAAATGAAGTCTCAGGACTGCTGAATAAGCTGGGAAGGGGGTCCTGTTCTCTCCCCTCCCCCCCCCAGCTTCTCCCCGGTGCAGCTTGCCTGAAGGACCCCTCATGGTGAGAGAAGAGCGGGAGGGAAGCCATGTTAGCATGCAGCTGAACAGCCGAAATCGGTCAGAGAAACTGCTGATTTGTACTCGTCCTTCAAAGATTTTTTTTTTTTCCCACTGCAATTAAAGCAGACAGTTTGTGACCCAAAAATCCTGACAATCTGGAGGTTTTATGCAAATCAGCTTTCGCTCATCTCACAGGAGGAAACGCGAGAGCGTTCGGAAAGACGGGCTATTCTGCTGACAGCGGGAGCGAGTGCCCCAGGAGCCCCCCGCGCTGCTTCTACAACCAGCCTTCCCCCCCCCCCCCCCCAAGTCACTGCCAGGGACCGCCAATGCCAATCTGCCTCCCGTCTAGAGTTGCCACCTCATCCCTTTAAACCCCGAACACATATGAATTACACGGGTTCTGTGGGCGATTAAGGTGGTAATTAAACTCACTTGGTGCCTTTTCTGCATTCAATTAGCCTCAGAACCCGTGTAATTCATATGTGTTCAGGTTTAAAGGGATGAGGTGGCAACCCTACTCCCGTCTCGGGGAAAGTGCTCATGAAAAGTTTTCCTCATATTGGAAAACCTGCCCTGATCTTCTTAATGAAAATGGAGATGCAGCTCACAAACACTCTTGCTCTGGAATGACACCACCCTAGTAAGAACTGGTTCCAGGTGCTGGCTTTGCTGGTTTGCAGTGAGGTAGAAAGAAATCCTGGATAGCCGCACTCTGGGATAAGGACATCTTTATTTCAATAAAATCCAACAATACAGTCAATAGCAGAGACGTACAGGGTGGCAGACTGCTAACGCGTTTCACATCATTTGGATGCTTATTCGTAGCTACGAATAAGCATCCAAATGATGTGAAACGCGTTAGCAGTCTACCACTCTGTACGTCTCTGCTATTGACTGTATTGTTGGATTTTATTGAAATAAAGATGTCCTTATCCCAGAGTGCGGCTATCCAGGATTTCTTTCTACCTCACTGATCTTCTTCATAGTATCACTATGTTCTCATATACACTCACCGGACACTTAGGTACACCTAATAATTGCTTGGTAATACAAATTGCTCATCAGCCAATCACATGGCAGCAACTCCATGCATTTAGGCATCTAGACGTGGTGAAGGCAACTTGCTGAAGTTCAAACCGAGCATCAGAATAGGGGAAGAAAGGGGATTTAGGTGACTTTGAACGTGGCATGGTTGTTGGTGCCAGACGGGGCTGGTCTGAGTATTTCTGGGATTTTCACACACAACCATCTCTCTGGGTTTACAGAGAATGGTGGGAAAAAGAGAAAATATCCAGCGAGCGGCTGTTGTGTGGAGGAAAATGCCTTGTTAAAGTCAAAGGAGAATGGTCACACTGGTTCCAGATGATAGAAAGGCAACAGTAACTCAAATAATCCCTCGTTACAAACAAAATATGCAGAATACCATCTCTGAACGCACAACACATCCAACCTTGAAGCAGATGGGCTACAGCAGCAGAAGACCACACCGGGTGCCACTCCTGTCAGCTAAGAACAGGAAACTGAGGCTACAGTTTGCACAGAATCACCAAAACTGGACAATAGAAGATTGGAAAAACGTTGCCTGATCTGATGAGTCTCGATTTCAGCTGCAACATTCAGATGGTGGGGTCAGAATTTGGTGTAAACAACATGAAAGCATGGATCCATCCTGCCGGATCAGGCTGGTGGTGGGGGTGTAATGGTGTGGGGGGGGGATATTTTCTTGGCACACTTTGGGCCCTTTAGTAACAATTGAGCATCGTTTAAACCCCACGGCCTACCTGAGTATTGTTGCTGACCATGTCCATCTCTTTAGGACTACAGTGTCCCCATCTTCTGATGGCTCCTTCCAGCAGGATAATGCACCATGTCACAAAGCTCCAATCATCTCACCACTGGACAATGAGGTCACTGTACTCCAATGGCCTCCACACTCACCAGATCTGAGCCTCCACACTCACCAGATCTCATCCAATAGAGCACCTTTGGAACGGGGAATTCCAATCATGGATGTGCAGCGGACAAATCTGCAGCCACTGTGTGATGCCATCATGACTCTATGAACCAAAATCTCTAAAGAATGATTCCAACACCTTGTTGAATCTATGCCACCAAGAATGAAGGCAAAAGGGGGACCAACCCGGTACTAGCAAGGTGTACCTAATAAAGTGGCCGGTGAGTGCAAGTTTTACAATATTCATGGAGTTTTAAAAGTTTATTTTAACCTGTTGCTGACCATGTGCACCAGCAAAAGTGAAGGCTTTAAGGCCTCACAGGCCACACATATGCGCCACTAGGTGGCTCAGAGCACAGAGACAGTTCACAGTCCCCGCTAATGCGGGACCAGCTCATGATCATGTGACCAATGTGACAGCCAATCATAGTGATCAAATGATCACTGATCCTTCCCATCCCCATGGTGTACAGACCCTATTAATGGGAATCTGGGGTTAATCCTATAACATTTACAGCTTTCATCAAAATAATAATACCTAGGGATCATGCCATGAAAAACCTTGTGTAGGCACTTCCTGTTATGTCGGGACCACTGCATATCAGTTGTGCACCTGTGTTGTCACCCTGTCACATATAGTCCTGGTTGAGGCTACAAGTGACTTTGCTGAAACACATTGCACAAGCATAGCCCGCTTTTCCACTCCGATGCCCCTTGGAAGACGTCCCTTAAGACGAAACAAGTAGAGCGGAGCTTAGTGGTCATGTCATCACGTCCACTCGGATTAGTATCAGTGGGAGAAATAGTGCCCATCATTGGTGTCAATGGAAGGAATGGTGCCCCATCATTGGTGTCAGTGGAAGGAAAATTGTCCCATCATTCGTGTCAGTGGGAGGAATAGTGCTCCATTGTTGGTGTCAGTGGGAAGAATAGTGCCCCATTGTTGGTGTCATTGGGAGGAATAGTGCCCCATCGTTGATGTCAGTGGTAGGATATGGGCTCCATCATTGGTGTCGTGGGGAGGAATATTGCCCCATTATTGGTATCAATGGGAGGAATAGTGCCCCGCCAATTGATGGGATAAGGGCCCCATCGTTGGTGTCAGTGGAAGGAATAGTGCCCCATCATTGGTGTCAGTGGGAGGAATAGTGCCCCATCATTGCTGTCAGTGGTAGGAATGATGTCCCATCATTGGTGTCAATGGAAGGTATAGTGTCCCATCATTGGTGCCAGTGGGAGGAATAGTGCCCCATCATGGCTGTCAGTGGTAGGAATGATGTCCCATCATTGGTGTCAGTGGAAGGAATAGTGCCCCCTTATTGCTGTCAATGTGACGAATAGTACCCCATCAATGGTGTCTGTGGTAGGATAAGGGCCCCATTGTTGATTTCAGTAGTAGGATACGAGCCCCATCATTGGTGTCGGGGGGAGGAATATTGCCCCATTATTGGTATCAATGGGAGGATAAGGGCCCCATCGTTGGTGTCAGTGGGAGGAATAGTGCCCCATCATTGCTGTCAGTGGTAGGAATGATGTCCCATCATTGGTGTCAGTGGAAGGAATAGTACCCCCTTATTGGTGTCAGTGGGAAGAATAGTGCTCCATCAATGGGATCAGTGGTAGGATAAGGGGCGATATTTGTTGTCGTGGGGAGGAATATTGCCCCATTATTGGTATCAATGGGAGGAATAATGCCCCGCCAATGGCGTCAATGGGAGGATAAGGGCCCCATCATTGGTGTCAGTGGGAGGATAAGGGCCCCATCATTGGTGTCAGTGGGAGGAATAGTGCCCCATCGTTGGTGTCAGTGGGAGGAATAGTGCCCCATCAATGGTGTCAGTGGGAGGATACGGGCCACCTCATTGGTGTCGTGGGGAGGATTATTGCCCTATTATTGGTATCGATGGGAAGATAAGGGCCCCATTGTTGGTGTCAGTGGGAGGAATAGTGCCCCATCGTTGGTGTCAGTGGGAGGATAAGGGTCCCACCATTGATGTCAGTGGAAGGAATAATACCCCAAGGGCCAGATAAGGGCAAGCAAAGGGCTGCATCCAGCCCGCAGGCCGCAGCTTGGAGGCCCAATGGACTAGGACAGTGTTTCTCAACTCCAGTCCTCAAGGCGCCCCAACAGGTCATGTTTTCAGGCTCTCCATTATTTTGCACAGGTGATTTGATCAGTTTCACTGCCTTAGTAATTACCACAGCCATTTCATCTGAGGGAAATCCTGAAAACATGACCTGTTGGTGGCGCCTTGAGGACTGGAGTTGGGGAACACTGGACTAGGATATCAGCAACACTTGGAATTGTACAGAAATAGTCCTACAATGATTCAGACTGGTTGTGTCATCTGCGTCTATTTCAGTGGAAAAGTTTCATTAGAGAATCCTTTTATCTCCTTCCGTAAAGCGGCCCTGGCACACATTCCGGCATGCGACATCCGCATCATTCCTCTGGGCACACGAGACCAGACGCAAAACGGGCGAGTGGCAAAAGGGTTAACGGCGCTTTTGATTCGGAGCTGAAATATAAATAGCAAAGTGGCCGATTAAATATAAATTATAAGCCATTTCACAAGTGCTGCCCGTTTGTGGATGAGACGAAGGGAAAGGTCTCTTCAAAATGGAATTTTTTTTTTTTTTGCATGCAACATATTGTGCTCTTCGGAAGAGATAAATCTTATATAACTCATAAAGAGAGCTCATTTCCATAATTGTTTTCTTAAATTGTGTCCTGATTGAAAATCACTTCAGTGACAGTTAAAGAAAACAATGATACCTTCTGCCTAATAGCCGGAGTTAAATGTTTTTCTCTATTGCAATCAGGTAATTATGCAAATGAGAAAGTAGAAACAAAATATGCTGATTGACGAGACCGTGCCTAATTGAAGATGAACGGAGGCAGGCATGCGTGCAACACGCCACTCACCTCGTCCCGAATCTTATAGAAGTACAACTTCCCAGGCACCCCTTCGTGTCACTGGTGACATTGAGAAATCTTCCCTGAAGAACGGCGGCCGGCCGCCAATGTCACCGTGTACACAACCCCCCCCCCCAGTACTCAAGAGGCAGACCCTGCCCATACCAGGACCATACTGGAAATGAGCACAGATCACACACTCTGTCGAGGGTCCTATGTCTCTGTCGAGGGTCCTATGTCTCTGTCGAGGGTCCTATGTCTCTGTCGAGGGTCCTATGTCTCTGTCGAGGGTCCTATGTCTCTGTCGAGGGTTCTATAACTCTGTCGAGAGTCCTATGTCTCTGTCGAGGGTCCTATGTCTCTGTCGAGGGTTCTATAACTCTGTCGAGAGTCCTATGTCTCTGTCGAGGGTCCTATGTCTCTGTCGAGGGTCCTATGTCTCTGTCGAGGGTCCTATGTCTCTGTCGAGGGTCCTACGTTTCTGTCAAAGTTCCTATGTTTCTGTCGAGGGTCCTATGTCTCTGTCGAGATTCCTATGTCTCTGTCGAGAGTCCTATGTCTCTGTTGAGGGTCCTATGTCTCTGTCGAGGGTCCTATGTTGCTCTTAAGGTACCCATGTCTCTGTCAAGGGTCCTACGTCTCTGTCGAGGGTCCTATGCCTCTGTTAAGGGTCCTATGTCTCTGTCGAGGGTCCTACGTTTCTGTCAAAGTTCCTATGTTTCTGTCGAGGGTCCTATTTCTCTGTTGAGATTCCTATGTCTCTGTCGAGGGTCCTACGTCTCTGTCAAGGGTCCTATGTCTCTGTCAAGGTTCCTATGTCTCTGTCAAGGTTCCTACGTCTCTGTCGAGGGTCCTACGTCTCTGTCGAGGGTCCTACGTCTCTGTCGAGGGTCCTATGTCTCTGTCGAGGGTCCTATGTCTCTGTCGAGGGTCCTGTCTCTGTCGAGGGTCCTATGTCTCTGTTAAGGGTCCTATGTATGAGGAAAAAAAAGAAAATTATGTTAAATATTAATAAGAAATGGATCCAAATAACTGTCATAGCCACAGAGCAGTGGCAATTATTGATGCCATAACTGTAAAAACCTAGAAGGAATATCCGCGCTAAAATACTTAAAATATAAAATGACAAGGACAGCTGCTAGCACAGGTCAATAGATAAAAAAAAACAATAACAATGTGAAAATACAATAAATGCAGCGCTATCACTCAAAGAACGTACATAAACATGATCTCAAAATTGATTTAACATTGCAAAAATTAATATGATAAATAAAAAAAGTGAAATAATGAATTCAAAGAAGAAAGGAAGTCCATAGAGTATCCAAAGAACAAAAATCAATAAAAAGGAAGAAAAATATATATAAATTCCAATGTCCCAACAAATCATATCAAACAGGTGAGGGGTAAAACAGATGATTGTCTGTATAGGAAAAAAGACAGCTTCCCCAGATTCCCCCGTGTGAAAACACCTCCAATGTAAAAGATGGCAGCTTACCAAAAAGTGGTGGCTTTCAAACTAAAGGGAAATTCTATGACGAAATGCGTTGGACAGGACCAGAGGTGATGCTAACACGCTCCTCGGCCGTTATATTGTTTGCCCATGGAAATTGCTGCAGCTTTTTATGTTAACACGCTCGTTTATATCGATGATCATGTGAGTGCATCCTTTTTATTGAAATAAACCACCTTTATACAGTATCACGCCATGTTTTTTGTAAATGCACCCGATATGAGGTTGTGACTTTATGGATACACCTGGGAAAGGTTTTCTCCACTCCGCTGTTGGCTTTTCCATTCGTATGAAAGCCACCACTTTTTGGTAAGCTGCCATCTTCTACATTGGGGGTGTTTCACACGGAGGATCTGGGGAAGCTGGCTTTTTCCTATATACACAATCATCGGTTTTACCCCTCACCTGTTGGATATGATTTGTTGGGACACTGGAATTTATATATATTTTTCTTCCTTTTATTGATTTTTGTTCTTTGGATACTCTATGGACTTCCTTTCTTCGATTACCGTAATTCATTATTTCACTTTTTTTAATTTATCATATTGATTTTTGCAATGTTTAATCAATTTTGAGATCATGTTTATGTACGTTCCTTGAGTGATAGCGCTGCACTAATTATTGCTGCCATAGCTGCACAGAGATCACTGCCACAGCTGCCCAAGAATTTCTGCCATAACTGCCCAATTATCATTACCAAAATCCAGCACAGCTGTCCACTTTCTGCTATCAGAAATGCCCGATTATTGCTGCTACAGCTGCTAGTTTATTGGTGCCACATCTGTCTATTTATTGCTTCTGCAGTGTTACAGAGCCACATCTGCCCAATTAGCTTTACTGCCGCTGCCCAATTATCATCAAAGACGCTGCCCAATTATCATCAAAGACGCTGCCCAATTATTACCGGCACAACAGCCCATTTTCCAATGCCAGAACTGCTCAGTTATTGCTGCCACAGCTGCTTATTTGCTGGTGCCACACCTGTCCAATTATTGCTTCCACAACTTTACAGAGGTCGCTGCCACAGATGCCCAATTATTGTCACAACTGTGCGCAAATCAGTACCATGACTGCCCAATCAGTGAACAGATCATTGCCACAACTGCACAAAGATCACAGCCGCAACTGTAAGGAGATCCCAGCCACAGCTGCCCGATTATCACAACCACAGCTTGCACAGATCATTGCCTCAGCTACCCTATTATTGATGCCACTGTTCTACAGAGATCACAACCATAGATGTAAAGAGATACTTGACACAGCTGCCTAATTATTGATGCCACATTATACACAGATCATTGCCCCAGCTGTAAAGAGATCAATGCCAGGGCTGCCCAATTATTGTTAATGCCACAGGTGTGTATAGACCATTGCCAGAGCTGCCCAATTATTGTTGATGCCACAGGTGTGTATAGACTATTGCCAGGGCTGCCCAATTATTGTTGATGCCACAGGTGTGTATAGACTATTGCCAGGGCTGCCCAATTATTGTTGATCCACAGGTGTGTATAGACTATTTTGCCAGAGCTGCCCAATTATTGTTAATGCCACAGGTGTGCACAGACCATTGTCAGGGCTGCCCAATTATTGTTGATGCCACAGGTGTGCACAGACCATTGCCAGGGATGCCCAATTATTGTTGATGCCACAGGTGTGCATAGACCATTGACAGGGCTGCCCAATTATTGTTGATGCCACAGGTGTGCACACACCATTGCCAGGGATGCCCAATTATTGTTGATGCCACAGGTGTGCACAGACCATTGCCAGGGTTGCCCAATTATTGTTGATGCCACAGGTATGTATAGACCATTGCCAGGGCTGCCCGGTTTTTGTTGATGCCACAGCACAGGTGTGCATGGATCATTGCCACAGGTGTGCATGGATCATTGCCAGAGCTGCCCAATTATTCTTGATGCCACAGGTGTACACAGATCATTGCCACAGCTCTACATAGATCAGTGTCAATGCTGCCCAATTATTGTTGATGCCACAGCACAGGTGTGCATATATAATTGCCACATCTCTACATAGATCAATGCCAGAACTGCCTAATTATTGTTGATGCCACAGGTATGCATAGACCATTGACACAACTCTACATAGATCAATGCCACAGCTGCCCAATTATTGTTGATGCCACAGGTGTGCACAGATCATTGCCACAGCTGCCTAATTCTTGATGCCACAGCTGTACAGAGATCCCAACCATAGATGTTTGTAAAGAGATCCCTTACACAGGTGTCTAAGTAAGGATGCCACAGGTATACCCGATCATTGTCAGAGCTGCCCAATTATTGGTGCCACGGGTTTACAGAGATCACGTCCATAGATGTAAAGAGATCCCTGAAGCCTACGCCCAATTATCGATGCCACGGGTGTACACAGATCATTACCACAGCTCTGCATAGATTGATGCCAGAGCTGCCCAATTATTATTGATGCCACAGCTGTACACAGATAATTGCTCCAGCTGCCCAATTATTGATGCCACAGCTGTACACAGCTCACTGACACAGCTGCCCAATTATTGCAGCTAATAATTAGAAGAACCATATTGCACCCATCACCCGTGGTATGTCAGAAATTGCAGAAGCCTCCCACCGAACAATGTAATATTGCAGCACGATGACATCATTGCAGCAGGCTGATCATGACATCACAGGGGCTGGGAGGTGCAGCCTCCTCCCTCTCACCTCCTCGGTACACATGCAAGCTGCACTCCCCTCCCCAGGTGCTGCTGGAGAACACGAGGATTAATGGGAGCCATTTACAGTTGACGTTGCTGCGTTAAGAGGCTGAGAAGCATGCGAGGTTGTACAGATCGGCGGCTCTGTCAGGAGAGATCTGTTCAGACATGATTCCCAGCACAGCTTGGTGCTCTCATCCTCCAGCACAGCCAGCAATACCCCTATGAGGATGATGAAAGGAGACAAAAGCATACAGGCTGCTATGTATACCTGACTCTACAAACAATACGCCGCGTCTCCCCGGAGCTGCAACTCCACACGCCGCGCGCTTTCCTTCTCTCCACTCCGCCAATCCCAGTGTCTGGGCTCACATCTCCCAGTCTGGCCAACAGAGAACACAGGAGAAGAAAAGAGGCGCCACTACACTCTATACATCCCATTCTGTCTATGCCTGGGCCTAGGCCAGCAACACGGGGGGGTACCACGGCCACAAATACAGAACGCACTGTCGCTTGTTCATCCAGTTCAATGCTTGGTTATTTTTTAAACACGCAAGAAATGTGCAAAATAAAGCGATCGATAAACTGGCAATTAGCGGACAAACTAATTGTTCAAAAGGTAAAAGTAGATGTACAGCGCACCCGGAAAGTATTCACTATTTCCACATTTTGTTATGTTACAGCCTTATTCCAAAATGGGTTAAATCCATTATTTCCCTCAAAATTTCTGCAAACAATCCCCCATAATGACAACGTGAAAGAAGTTTGTTTGAAATCTTTGCAAATTTATTACAAATAAAACATGAAAAAAATCCCATGTACATAAGTATCACAGACTCCTCCCATGTACATAAGTATCACAGACTCCTCCCATGTACATAAGTATCACAGACTCCTCCCATGTACATAAGTATCACAGACTCCTCCCATGTACATAAGTATCACAGACTCCTCCCATGTACATAAGTATCACAGGCTCCTCCCATGTACATAAGTATCACAGGCTCCTCCCATGTACATAAGTATCACAGACTCCTCCCATGTACATAAGTATCACAGGCTCCTCCCATGTACATAAGTATCACAGACTCCTCCCATGTACATAAGTATCACAGGCTCCTCCCATGTACATAAGTATCACAGACTCCTCCCATGTACATAAGTATCACAGACTCCTCCCATGTACATAAGTATCACAGACTCCTCCCATGTACATAAGTATCACAGACTCCTCCCATGTACATAAGTATCACAGGCTCCTCCCATGTACATAAGTATCACAGGCTCCTCCCATGTACATAAGTATCACAGACTCCTCCCATGTACATAAGTATCACAGACTCCTCCCATGTACATAAGTATCACAGGCTCCTCCCATGTACATAAGTATCACAGGCTCCTCCCATGTACATAAGTATCACAGACTCCTCCCATGTACATAAGTATCACAGACTCCTCCCATGTACATAAGTATCACAGGCTCCTCCCATGTACATAAGTATCACAGACTCCTCCCATGTACATAAGTATCACAGCCTTTGCCATGACACTCAGAATTGAGCTCAGGTGCCTCCTGTTTCCACTGATCATCCTTGAGATGTTTCTACAACGTGATTGAAGTCCACCTGTGGTAGATTCAGTTGATTGGACATGATTTGGAAAGGCACACACCTGTCTATAGAAGGTCCCACAGTTATCGGTGCATGTCAGAGCACAAACCAAGCCATGAAGTCCAAGGAATGGTCTGTAGACCTCCGAGACGGGATTGTATGGAGGCACAGATCGGGGGAAGGGTACAGAAACATTTCTGTAGCATTGAAGGTCCCAATGAGCACAGTGGCCTCCATCATCCGTAAATGGAAGAAGTTTGGAACCACCAGGACTCTTCCTAGAGCGGGCCGCCCGGCCAAACTGAGATATCGGGGGGGAAGGACCTTAGTCAGGGAGGTGACCAAGAACCCCGATGGTCACTCTGACAGAGCTCCAGCATTTCTCTGTGGAGAGAAGAGAACCTTCCAGAAGAACAACCATCTCTGCAGCACTCCACCAATCAGGCCTGTATTGTAGAGGACGGAAGACACTCCTCAGTAAAAGGCACATGGCAGCCCGCCTGGAGTTTGCCAAAAGACACCTGAAGGACTCTCAGACCATTAGAAACAAATTTCTCTGGTCTGATGAAACAAAAGATTGAACTCTTTGGCCTGAATGGCGTCATGTCTGGAGGAAACCCGGCACCGCTCATCACCTGGCCAATACCATCCCTACTGTGAAGCATGGTGGTGGCAGCATCATGCTGTGAGGATGTTTTTCAGCGGAAGGAACTGGGAGACTAGTCAGGATCGAAGGAAAGATGAATGCAGCAATGTACAGAGACAACCTTGATGAAAACCTGCTCCAGAGTGCTCTGAACCTCAGACTGGGGCGAAGGTTCATCTTCCAACAGAACAACGACCCTAAGCACACAGCCAAGATAACAAAGGAGTGGCTACAGGACAACTCTGTGAATGTCCTTGAGTGGCCCAGCCAGAGCCCAGACTTTAGTTTTTTTTCATTTTTTATTCATAATCCATTTTGGAATATGGCTGTATCATAACAATATGTAGCAAGGTCCCGGGTCCCCTTTGGTCTAATGAGAAACTCCAGAGTTAGGGACAGCTGACATCCTTTTGTGTAGAGTGGGTTACAAGGCATGGTGGGTGTAATGCAAGGTAGATTCATGGGCGCCAGACACTTCTTGAATGCAAAGAGATTTATTTTCTCTTGAACAGAACTGTGGGAGAGAGGGTTAGGGCCAGGACACCCCTTAGTAGTTGCAATGGTAATTAGCAGACTCTGAAACTTCTATAGGTAGACAGCCATGCAGAGAAAGGCACCAGGTCTGACACCACGTCTGCATATGTAAAATTGCTGTCTCCAATGGCAACAGTTTTATAACAGTTTCTAACACAAGTTATAACAAACTTCTGTACTTCCTCTACAATCACTTCTTGTAGATCTTCCCTCCACTGAGTTCCGTGTCTCTTCTCACTAGACTTGCTGATCCACTGCCACTGGATCTCCTGAGCTCTTCCAACCTTCTCATTGAGTATCTTCCTCAAGCGTTACCCTCCGCTTCCCTGCTTGGTCCCTAGCTTCGCACTCACGGATACTCCTCAAGCTTCACCCCACTGGCCTGCTCGGTCTCTGGCTTGGCACACAAAGGCTGCTCTGCAATCCTCACCTCCACTGGCTGGGTCCCTGGCTTGACACCTGCTGAAGTTTCCCAATTCTTCTCCGGTTGGTGAGAATACTGCTCCGGTACTTGCTTCAGCTGCTCACAGTGGTCCCTGGTAATAAGGTGGATGGTTTCTTAGTGGCGACAAGTTCTCCTGCCGGCAGAACCGTCAATTATTATTGGACTGCAAGCTGCAATCCCAACCCTGCGCTGCTCTCCTGCTTCTGGATAGGCCCTCAGACAGCCTAGCAGACAGATGTTCCCCGGGATAGGCCTCAGGCTCTGGCCTAGCAGCACAACACACATCCACCTAGACAGCTGTCCAGGTGGCACAGAACCCCGATCACCTGACCTCACCCAAATATATAGGCTCTCCCAGCAGGCCAAGGGCCCAAGAAAATCCCTGCCCATTGGCCGAGATACCCCATCCATTCCTAATCTGTCCTTGCAATGCCCTTGTCTTATCCAATGTCACCAGATACCCGGCCACCTAGTGACAGAAGAGAGAAGTGCAGCAATTCCAGAATTAGGGTGGAATCAATTGATCTCCTATCAATTTACCAAGGCAGCTACACCTGGCAGGTAAATTTGCTAGCAACCCCGCCTAACCATCAGGGTGCTACATCTATGTGGAAGAAATGAAGCGTTGTGAATTCTTTCTGGATGCATTGTAAACCTTAAGGGCTCTTTCACACGGGGCGGATCAGTCATGATCCGCCCCGTGAACATCCGCTTGCTCAGCGGGGATAGCTCCGCCGATCCCCGCTGAGCAGGAAGATGACAGGTCTGTCTCTGCACACTGTGCAGCGACGGACCTGTCAGAGCGCCGCTCTCCCCTATGGGGGGATCGGACGATGACGGTCCGTAGTGTCCGTCGTCATCCGATCCGATCCGAAAACGGATGGAAAAGTAGGTTTTTCCTCCGTTACACTTTTCGGATCGGAGCGGGTCGGATGTCAGCGGACATGTCACCGCTGACATCCGACGCTCCATAGGGATACATGTATGTCCGTTTTTCATCCGAAAACGGAAGGATGAAAAACGGACATACGGATCCCCCGTGTGAAAGAGGCCTAAGGCTGCTTTTTATGTATATAGTTAATTCAAGACTGTAGCACTTTATTTTGATATTTCACCCACATTACAATTAACAACCTTGTATTAACCACAGACTGTGATCAGATCACTCACGTAATCAAAGAGACCACCATTTATTCTTTCTAGGCACACAGGAATTCTAATTATTCTTTACGGGTTGTTAAAGTTTATTAGTTATAAATATCACCTAAGAACCATTAAATACACAGAGTAACTGTTTACCATAAAATATTTTTTACTCCATTAGGACAGTGCCATATCTACTCTTGCTTTCCACACAATTTCCAATACACTCCACCTAGGTGGAATTGTATTCGTAGAGGCAGCAGCTCTATATTTTCAGGAAAGGTTCAACCACTGCGCAGATTTACCCCATACATGCTTTCACACTGAGGCGCTTTACAGGCGCGATAGCGCTAAAAATAGTGCCTGTAAAGCGCCTCTCTTGTCACTCCAGTGTGAAAGCCCGAGTGCTTTCACACTGGAGCGGTGCGCTGGCAGGATGCAAAAAAAAAAAGAAGAAGCATGTTTGGGGCGCTGTAGAGGCACTCGTAGGTATACACCGCCTCTAAAGTGCCATTAAAATCAATGGGCAGCGGCGAGCGCCAAAGTGCCAGCGCTTTTAATCCTTTTTCAGCCTATAGCGGGGGTTAAAAGCGTCCCGCTAGTGGCCGAAAAGCACTGCAAAAACTACAGTAGAGCAGCGCTAAAAAAAAACGACGCTTTACCGACGACGCCCGGGAACTGCCAGTATAAAAGTGCCCTAAATGACAACGGGCGGATTTACTAAAGGCAAATAGACTATGCACTTTGCAAGTGCAGTTTCTCCAGAGATTAGTAAATGAAGCAAAGCTTCACTTTTTAAAGAATGGCCAATCACATGCAAGGAAAATTAACCACTTGCTAACCGCCCGATAGCAGGCTTAATGCTACAGGGCGGCATCTGTGCTCTGAATCATGTGTGTGTGTATAATATATATATACACACACGTAATTCCATACTTCCGCCTGCAGGGGGCGCAAGCATGTCGATTTTGCTGCGATTCTTCACAGCAGAAGCCGATCTGCAGGTGCCATGCGCTTGATGTCTGCCGGCACCCGCCGATCGTCAGGCACAGACTCAGAACAGAGCTCTGCCTATGTAAACAAGGCAGAGCTCCATTCCGACAGGAGGGAAGGGATGGAGTTTGTGTTGCTGAGAAGCAGGGAATACATTCCATCTCTTCCCCTAGTAAAAGCAACGCATACAGTTCACAAAACACTGGCTAGGCACACAGTCTCCCCACCCTAGTGAAAGCACCTCCCACAGTACACACAAACACTGGCTAGGCACACATTTAACCCTTTGATCGCCCCCTGATGTTAACCCCTTCCCAGCCAGTGTCATTAGTACAGAGACAGTGCACATTTTTAGCACTGATCACTGTATTAGTGTCTCTGGTTTCCGCAAAGTGTCAAAAGTGTCAGTTAGTGTCCGATTTGTCCGCCGCAATATCGCAGTCCCGCTATAAGTCGCTGATCGCCGCCATTACTAGTGAATTTTTTTTTTTTTTTTTAATTCCAATGCATATCCCATAGTTTGTAGACAATATAACTTTTGCGTAAACCAATCAATATACTGCTTATTGGGATTTTTATTTTTACCAAAAATATGTAGCAGAATACAGATTGGCCTCAACTGATTAGGAAATTTTATTTTTAAAATTTTTTTATTGGATGCGTTTTATAGAACAAAAGTAAAAAATATAGTTTTTTTTTAAATTGGCGCTCCTTTTTTGTTTATAGCGCAAAAAAATAAAAACCGCAGAGGTGATTAAATACCACCAAAAGAAAGCTCTATTTGTTTTTTTTATGTACAGCGTCGCACGACTGCCCAACCTTCAGTTAAAGTAACGCAGTGCCGGATCGCAAAAAATGGCCTGGTCATGGGAGGGGGGGTAAATATTCCGGAGGTCAAGTTGTTAAGAAAAAAAAAATGCATTTCTGCCTGCACATGATTGGATGATGGAAGTCAGTAGAGCTTCCCTTCATTTACTAAGCTCTGGAGGAACTGCACTTTGCAGAGTGCACAGTCTATTTGCCTTTAGTAAGTCCCCCCCCAGGCTGTACACTTTGCAAAGCACAGCTGCACTAATTTTCTTTAGTAAATGTAACGCGGGAAACTTTTACTTTGTAAAGAATCCCCAATAAGTTGCAAGGAAAATTTAAAAAAAATATATATATATTTTTGCTTGCACCTAATTGGATGATGGAAATCAGCAAAGCTTTACCATATTCACTAAGCTCTGGGGGAAAAGAAGTGCAACCGGGTTTGCAAAGTTCACAGTCTATTTGCCTTTAGTAAATCCACCCCAATGAGTGTATAATAAATAATAATAATATATAATAAATAACTGCTTTAATCTCTTCCCGACTGTGCTATACCTGAATGATGGCTACAGCGCGGTCGCAGGTTTCGGGGAGGGCGTCTATTGACGTTCTGCCGGAACCCTGCTCTGCCGCGTGCACATCGGGCGCGCTTTCTGATCGCTGTGTTATTCGGACACAGCTGACTACAGATCATAGTAGAGGGCCAATCACAGCTCATCACATGCAAACAAATGGCAGTTATCAGCATATCCTTTCTTCAGTGCTGTCACTGAGGAAACAAAAGCCAATAACTGGCTTTCCTGTGACAGGGCATATTTACAATAATTATCAGTACCCATCAGTGCCGTCTCATCAGTACCCATCAGTGCAACCTCATCAGCGCTGCCTCATTAGCGCAGCCTCATCAGTGCCGTCTTATCGGTGCTCATCAGTGTCCATCAGCGCAGCTTATCAGTGCTCACCAGTGCCTTCGCCTCATCAGTGCAGCCTCATCCGTGCCGCCTATCAGTGTCCATCAGTGCTACCTCATCAGTACCCATCAGTGCAGTCTCATCAGCGCTGCATCATCAGTGCAGCCTCATCAGTGCCGTCTTATCGGTGCTCATCAGGGTCCATCAGCGCCGCTTATCAGTGCTCACCAGTGCCTTCGCCTCATCAGTGCAGCCTCATCCGTGCCGCCTATCAGTGTCCATCAGTGCTACCTCATCAGTGCAGTCTCATCAGCGCTGCATCATCAGTGCAGCCTCATCAGCACCGCCTCATTAGTGCAGCCTCAGTGCCATCTATCAGTGGAGCCTATCAGTGCCCATCAGTGCAGCCTTATCAGTACCCATCAGTGTAGCCTCAGTAGTGTTGCCTCATTAGTTCAGCCTCATCAGTGCCCATCAGTGCAGCCTCATCAGTGTACATCAGTGTAGCCTCATCAGTACCCATCAGTGCAACCTCATCAGTACCCATCAGTGCAGTCTCATCAGCGCTGCATCATCAGTGCAGTCTCATCAGCGCCGCCTCATTAGTGCAGCCTCAGTGCCATCTATCAGTGGAGCCCATCAGTGCCCATTAGTGCAGCCTTATCAGTACCCATCAGTGTAGCCTCATCAGTGTTGCCTCATTAGTGCAGCCTCATCAGTGTCGTCAATCAGTGCCCATCAGTGCAACCTCATCAGTGCCCATCAGTGCAGTCTCATCAGTGCTGCCTCATTAGTGCCATCAATCAGTGCCCATCAGTGGAGCCTATAAATGCCCATCAGTGCAGCCTCATCACCGCACATCAGTGAATAAGAGAAATGACTTATTTGCTTATTTGTCAAAAAAAAAAAGTTTTTTTTTGTTTCAAAATTTTTTGTATTTTTTTTCATTTGTTTAGCAAAAAATAATAAGCCCCCAGTGGTAATTAAACACCACCAAAAGAAAGCTCTATTTGTCTAAAAGAAAAATGATATGAGTACAGTGTAGTATGACCGCAAAATTGTCATTTATAGTGTGAGAGCGCTGACAGCTGACAATTGTCCGGGGCAGGAGGGGGGAGGGGGAGTGCCCAGCAGGCAAGTGGTTTTACCATTTCTTCAGTTTTTCTGGATTCTTACCTAGGCAAACCATGTCACACATCCCAGGAGTCTACAGATGGAGGAGGAGGTATTTTCTCAGCTATGCTTACCCCTCCTGCCTGCATGCCTGAGCTAAGGGCAGATGGATTCCAGGAAATAAATGCAACATGAATCATCTGCCCTTACTCAAGATGGCCAGGGCCAGAAATGCTACTGGGGGGGGGGGTTGTTTTTCAAAGTGATTTCTCAACAAAATAAAGCATGGAGACCTTGGTGGCTGGAGGGGAGTTTGTTTTGAAGATTAAGAATGAATTAAGTGATATTTTTTTGGTTTGTGGTGCTCAGTAGCAGTGAAGATCCGCTTTAGCGATGGATTTTGTTTTCCAAGTGAAGGATGGCCGGGGAATGGGAGGGGTGGACCGAAGTATGACCGAACGACAGAGAAAAGTCCGTCCCTGCCAAGACAGGACTGTGCTGTGTAGCAGAGCGATGTAAATCTCAGGACTGGATGGACGGGCGCATAAATCCTCTGGCAGCCCCCTTTATATGCATTTCATTTTCTGTATTTAGTATCTGCCTGGAGCTCATCTTTAATTTCATATTAATAGTTGCCAAGTCGTTAATTAATATGGAAAAATTCCAAAATACTTCAAATCTGACTTAATCCCCCTTCCTCCAGTGACTGGTGGGAACAATTTTTCAACTATAAAAAAAAAAAAAAAAAAAAAAAAAGAGAAAAACATGGAAGTGATGTGAACCCGTCTCGGTGTGACCCTACAAAGTCTGCCCGGGTTGGTTGGGGTTTTTTTACATCATTATCATAATAGAATTGTCTGCAAGAATGTGACCTTCTCCAAGGAGGGTAAAGATTTTCCAGCTGGGGAGTCTTCAAGTCATATTAAAGGTGTTTTTTTTTTACAAAACATGTCAGTTGTTTTTGCACAGAGCAGCCCCGATCCTCCTCTTCTTGAGTCCCTCCCCTCCTGGCCCCTCCCCCCTGCCTAGTGCCCCCTATAGCATGCAGCTTGCTGTGGGGGCACCCCGAGCAGGCTTGCACCCGAGCCGCCGGCCTGTGTGTCCATTCACACACACAGAACATGCCTCGGGCTCCACCCCCACCCTCTCCTAAATGGCTCACTGGCTGTGATAGGCAGTAGCAAGAGCCAATGGCTACCGCTGCTGTCTCAGCCAATAAGGAAGGAGAGACACCAGGAGAGCTGAGGCTCTCGTGCACATGGCTGGGGTGGAGCCTCTGGGGCTCAGGTAAGTATTAGGGGGGGGGGGGAGCTGCACACAGAAGTTTTTTTTACCATAATGCATACAATGTCTGAAGGTTAAGAAACCTTGAGCCTTTAAAGCCACTTTAAAGGCCCTGATCACATCTCTGCGTTTCTGCCGTACAGAAAATGTGTGCTTTGCCCAGCGTTTCCGAAACATGCTGTAAACACGCATTGCGTTTGCATGGCCATTAAATGTTAATGAAACGTTAATTGGAACTTCATCATGTGACATGTTAGGGGGAGGGGAGATACCACCCCGGATGTGAGTGAGTAATATTTCCTAGCAGTACTTCATAATTAGTAATATTTGATTAGTTCTTCATAATTACCGTAGTTGTATTTCGTAGTAGTTCTTCGTAATATTTCGGAGCAGTGCTTCATAACTAGTAATATTTAAGTAGTTCTTCATAATTAGTAATTAGTAATATTTCGAAGTACTTTTTCGCAGTTAGTAATATTTTGCAGTAGTTCTTCATAATTAGTAATATTTCGGAGTAGTACTTCCTAATTAGTATTTCGGAGTAGTTCTTTGTAATTAGTAATATTTAAGAGTAGTACTTCATAATTAGTAATATTTCAGAGCAGTGCTTCATAATTAGCAATATTTCGGAGTAGTTCTTCATAATTTTATAATATTTCAAAGTACTTTTTCGCAGTTAGTAATATTTTGGAGTAGTACTTCATAATTAGTAATATTTCGGAGTAGTATTTCGGAGTAGTACTTCATAATTAGTAATATTTCGGAGTAGTTCTTCGTAATTAGTAATATTTCAGAGTAGTACTTCATAATTAGTAATATTTCAAAGTAGTATTTCGGAGTAGTACTTCATAATTAGTAATATTTCAGAGTAGTCCTTCATAGTTAGTAATATTTGGGAGTAGAACTTCATAATTTTGTAATATTTCGTAGTAGTTCTTCATAATTTTATAATATTTCTTAGTAGTTCTTCATAATTTGTAATATTTTGTGGTATCAGTACAAGGGCCCTCTCATACTGGTGCACACAAAACATTGTACACGTTTTGCAAAAACACATATCGCGTTTTTTTTGCGTGTTTTCAATGCCTTTTTTAGTGCGTTCTCTGGATGCCTGTGAAACATGAAAATGTGACTCAAAAAACGCACCACGGGTTGATGTGTTTTTGGTGTGTTTCTTCCTATAGAAATCAATGGAAGGCGAGTTTTCGGTGTGCTTTTGAAAAGCGCGCCAAGAGATGCGGCATTCAGGGCTTTTTAAAACGCAGCGCAGCAATGTGAACAGTTACATAGTATTTAGGAGGGAATGCTTTGCATGCGCCTTTGTTGTCGTGCTGGAAAGGTGTATTTTAGAGAAAGGTCTCTCGGCCTGAATACGCTGTTCTCAGATTTGTGAGAGGAGAAGACATCTCGGGGTCTGAAGTGATATTCCACACATGTTATATTATGGCTAAAGGTTCAAGGACGTGTACATGTCAGGATGAGCAAAGTGGGGGGTGGGGGTTCACAAAATACGACTCGTTTAATTAAACCAGAGCACCTCGCCATACACCAGTGCAGATAAAATATTACCGCGGCTGGGTCTTCATCCCTCGCTCAGAGGAACCTTGTGACTACCGGCTGGCTGACACGTTAATGTTCACAAGCCAAGAGGGACAAATGTAATTGAGGGACTGTCACCCTCGCCGGCGTCTACATGATAACTGTCCCCGAGTCTTCCAATCACTGAGGAGGAGATGGGGAGTCAGGGCCGGGGGAGGGAATGGAGGAGGTAGTGAGGGGACGAGGAGAGTGAATTCGGCAATATCGCCGCCAAATGAACCCAACTTACAAAAATCCTTAATTTGGATAATTGGGATGCTTAGGTGGACATGTTTCATTTTGTTTTACTTTTTTTTAAAAATATTTTTTTACTAAGAAAAGCCATAAAATAATGAGACCAAAGAGGGGCGCTACAGGTCCAGGGTAGTTGTGGCAGAGCTTATATAATCTTCAGTCCTATTGTGAGCCTGCTTTGAAATTTCAGTTGGTGCAACTGTAGGGTGAAAACAGGACTGAGCAGTAGGGATGAGCTTCGTGTTCGAGTCGAACCCATGTTCGACTCGAACATCGGCTGTTCGACCGTCCGTCGAATTGCGAACGACATGGGCCGTTCGCGCCAAATTCGTGTGGCGCGTCACGGCCCATAATTCACTGCGACATAGCAGTGCATTGCTGGCTGATGATTGGCCAAGCATGCTCTATGACCCGCATGCTTGGCCAATCACAGCGCCCTCAGTAGAGAGAGCTGTAATTGGCCAAAGCCAGGGTGGCTTTGGCCAATTATGGCTCAGGGGATTTAGTACACGCCCCACACTATATAAGGCCGCCTGCACGGCGGCCCTGTGTAGTGTGTTCCGGTGTGCTGAGAGATAGAGAGAGAGAGAGACAGTGTCATTTGATTTGAGTTAGATAGATTAGGCAGAACAGTCAGTCAGTTAGCTGCACTTACAGTGTATTGTGTATATATATGCATCCCAGGTGTTGCATATATATATATACACTGTATTCAGTTTAGCTAGATCCGTTCCTGTTATCTTCTAGACCATTTACATTTAGTGCAGTGCGTCCTGCTCACAGTGTTCAGCTAGATCCGTTCCTGTTATCTTCTAGACTATTTACATTTAGTGCAGTGCGTCCTGCTCACAGTGTTCAGCTAGATCCGTTCCTGCTATTTACATTTAGTACAGTGCGTCCTGCTCACAGTGTTCAGCTAGATCCGTTCCTGTTATCTTCCTACTGACAGGCAGGCTTGTCTGGTTACAGTATATAAAGCTACCTGAAGAAAATTACAGGTGTTCTATTTGATCCTATTAGTACCACGGTCAGGCAGCTAGACCATTTACATTTAGTACAGTGCGTCCTGCTCACAGTGTTCAGCTAGATCCGTTCCTGTTATCTTCCCACTGACAGGCAGGCTTGTCTGGTTACAGTATATAAAGCTACCTGAAGAAAATTACAGGTGTTCTATTTGATCCTATTAGTACCACGGTCAGGCAGCTAGACCATTTACATTTAGTACAGTGCGTCCTGCTCACAGTGTTCAGCTAGATCCGTTCCTGTTATCTTCCCACTGACAGGCAGGCTTGTCTGGTTACAGTATATAAAGCTACCTGAAGAAAATTACAGGTGTTCTATCCCAGCTTAGTGCAGCTACAGGCAATTAGTATGTCTGGAAGGCCAAGAAGGAGAGGCAGACAGTCACAAGCCAATAAGAGAGGGCAAGCAGGCTCTGTGTCTAGTGCTGGTCGTGGAGACGGTGCATCCTCATCAGCACGTGGCCATGGGACACGCTTGGCCTTTTTTTCGGCAGCTGGCCGTGTTGAGCCGCAACATGCGGAAGACTTGGTCGAGTGGATGACCAAGCCGTCCTCATCCTCCTCATCCTCTCTCACCCAGGGTGCTTTGTCTGGCAAAGCAGCGGCCTCTTCCCTCAGCTCAATGTCATCAGTGACTCCTTCCCTAGCTCCACCATGTCCTCCTGAGGATTCCCTCGAACTGTTTGACCACAGTGTTGGGTACATGCTCCAGGAGGATGCCCAGCGTTTGGAAGGCTCTGATGATGATACTGAGCTCGATGAAGGCAGTAACATGAGCACGGACAGAGGGGGTGCCCAAGAAGGACAGCAATCTGGCAGTCATGCTCCCCCTGCTGCAGCATACTGCCAGGTTTGCTCCAGTGATGAGGAGGGAGGGGATGATGAGGTCACTGACTCAACGTGGGTGCCTGATAGGAGAGAGGAGGAGGAGGAGGAGGAGGAGGCGGCACATCACCAACGAGGCAGGATGCCCTCCAGGGGCCAGCCTAAGGGCAGCACATTGACTGCATCACACCCCAAAGCTCCACATGTGCAGGGCGCTGCAGTCTCTGCGCGTTATTCAAAAAGTTCTTTGGTGTGGGCCTTTTTTGAGACGAGTGCATCAGATCGCACCGCTGCTATTTGCAACATATGTCTCAAGCGTATCTCGCGTGGCCAAAACATCTCCCGCTTGGGTACCACATGCTTGACCAGACATATGTTGACCTGCCATGCAGTTCGTTGGCAAGCGTATCTAAAAGACCCACACCAAAGAACAAAGAGGATCTCTCCTTGCTCCTCATCAGCTGAGATTTCCAACCCCACTAGACCTCCAGTCCTCTCTGAGACCTGCAGTGAGAGGAATGAAGGTGTAGAATTAGGTGTGTCACAGCCAAGTACTTGTGGGCAATCTGCTTTTGGTACACCGACGTCAGATTGTACCAGGCAAATTTCCCTGCCCCAGCTGCTGCACCGCCGAAAGAAGTTTGCTCCCAGCCATCCACATGCCCAGCGGTTGAATGCTAGCTTGGCAAAATTGCTAGCACTTCAACTGCTGCCTTTTCAGTTGGTAGACTCTGCCCCCTTCCGTGAGTTTGTGGAATGTGCGGTTCCTCAGTGGCAGGTACCCAAACGCCACTTTTTCTCACGGAAGGCGATTCCAGCTCTCTACCGGCATGTGGAAGGCAATGTCCATGCCTCGCTGGACAGGGCGGTCAGCGGTAAGGTGCATATTACCGCTGACTCATGGTCCAGCAGGCATGGACAGGGACGTTACCTAAGTTTCACGGCGCATTGGGTGACTCTGCTGCCAGCTGGGAAGGATGCAGGACAAGGTGCAGTAGTGTTGGAGGTTGTTCCGCCACCACGCCTCCAAAATGCTGATTGTGACACACCTCTCTCCTCCACCCCCTCCTCTTCTTCTTCTTCCTCCATGGCCTCTTCCTCGGAACCAACGGTGCTCCGTAGGCGTTCAAGGGGCTACGCAAGTACGCAGGCCAAAAGATGCCATGCGGTGCTTGAGCTGGTGTGCTTGGGGGACAGGAGCCACACTGGGGCAGAGGTTCTGTCAGCTCTGCAGGGGCAGGTTCAGAGGTGGTTGACGCCACGCCAACTTAAGGCAGGAATGGTGGTTTGCGACAATGGCACCAACCTCCTCTCTGCCCTCCGACAGGGACAAATGACCCATGTGCCCTGTTTGGCTCACGTCCTTAACTTGGTGGTGCAGCGGTTCTTGGGCAGGTACCCGGGCTTACAGGATGTCCTGAGGCAGGCCAGGAAAGTCTGTGTGCATTTCCGCCGGTCATATAATGCCAGTGCTCGGCTGACGGACCTCCAAAAGGAGTTTAACCTGCCCAAGAACCGCCTAATCTGTGACATGCCCACCAGGTGGAACTCAACGTTGGCCATGCTGCAGCGGCTGCACACGCAGCAGAGGGCCATCAATGAGTACCTGTGCGACTATGGCACCAGGACAGGGTCAGGGGAGCTTGGTTTTTTTTCCCCACGCCAGTGGGCCATGATCAGGGATGCATGCACTGTCCTGTCACCATTCGAGGAGGCCACGAGGATGGTGAGCAGTGACAGTGCATGCATCAGTGACACTGTCCCCCTTGTCCACCTGTTGGAGCACACGCTGCGTGGAATAATGGACAGGGCACTTGAGGCAGAACAGAGGCAGGAAGAGGAGGACTTCCTTAGCTCTCAAGGCCCCCTTTATCCAGACAGTGTTCCTGCGTGCCCGCCGATCACACAGGAAGAGGACGAGGAGGAGGAGGAGGAGGAGGAAGATTGTGTCAGTATGGAGGTGGAGCCTGGCACTCAGCATCAGCAGCAGTCTTTAAGGGATCAGTCCCAAGAAACACATGGACTTGTACGTGGCTGGGAGGAGGTGGCTGCGGACGTTGTCGTCCTTAGTGACCCAGAGGACTCCGGACCGAATGCCTCAGCAAACCTACGCTGCATGGCCTCCCTGATCCTGCAAAGCCTGCGTAAGGATCCTCGTATTCGTGGTATCAAGGAGAAGGACCAATACTGGCTGGCAACCCTCCTTGATCCACGTTACAAGGGTAAGGTTGCGGACCTTATCTTGCCATCGCAGAGGGAGCAGAGGATGAAACATCTTCTGGAGGCCTTGCAGAAAGGTCTGTGCAACGCGTTCCCAGAGACTGGGAGGTTACAAACTCCTGTTTCTGGACAACGTGTTGCTGAGGCTTCTGTCAGTAAAAGAAGGAGCGGTGGAGAAGGTGGCCGTCTGACCGATGCGTTCAGACAATTTTTTGGTCCGCAGCCCCAAGGTATGATCGGTTCCAGCAACCATCGCCAGCGTCTGTTTTACATGGTGCAGGAATACCTAGGGGCAAGATCAGACTTGGACACCTTTCCCACCGAAAATCCTCTGGGTTACTGGGTCTTGAGGATGGATCACTGGCCAGAGCTTGCACAGTATGCAATTGAGCTACTGGCCTGTCCTGCATCCAGCGTTCTTTCGGAACACACATTCAGTGCTGCTGGAGGCGTGGTAACCGATCACAGGGTGCGTCTGTCCACCGACTCGGTCGATCGGCTGACCTTCATAAAAATGAATCAGTCTTGGATCACCACCAGCTACCAAGCACCTGATGCTGATGTAACCGAATAATTTTTTTTTGAAATCTCAGATCCCTTCAAAGACTGCCTATGCTGATGCTGAGTGACTATCCCTGAGTAATTATCCTCTTCCTCCTCAATCATCACGCTGATAGCTTGTAAGAACATTTTTGGTTCTGGGCGCCACCACCAGTGCCTAAGGCACAATTTTTCAGCCCCTGTCTAACAGGGGCGTGTAATTACAATTTTTGATGCAATACTTTGCAGCAGGGCTCGTTCCTGCATTCCAACTAGAGTGTCTGTGAGGGGTTGCAGTGTTGTGGCACCAGCACCAGTGCCTAAGGCCCAATTTTTCTGCCCCTGTCTAACAGGGGCGTGTAATTACAATTTTTGATGCAATACTTTGCAGCAGGGCTCGTTCCTGCGTTCCAACTAGAGTGTCTGTGAGGGGTTGCAGTGTTGTGGCACCAGCACCAGTGCCTAAGGCCTAATTTTTCAGCTCCTGTTCAACAGGGGCATGTAATTACAATTCTTGATCTAATATTTCACAGCAGGGCCCTGTGAGGGCTTACAGTGTTGTGGCCACAGCAACACCTAAGGCCCAAATTTCTGCTGAGTATATAGGGCAGGACCCTACTTTCAAACATCTAACTTACAAACGACTCCTACTTGCAAACGGAAGGAGACAACAGGAAGTGAGATGAAATCTACCCCTAGGAAGGGAAATTCTCTCCTGTAAGAGTTAATATGGGAAAACAATTTCTCCTTTCCACTGATGCTTTCCAATCCTTGTTCCACAAAAAAACCCAAATTTTCAAAAAACATTTTTCATTGGGACAAAAAAGTGAGGTGAAATCTTCTGAAGAGGAGGAAAGACAGCAAAACAAATGTCACAGGGGTGATAACCCTTCCCTATGTTTTCCAAAAAGCTTAAAAAAGATTTTTTGGCTGGAGCTAAACACGTTAAAAATGTTCAAAATTACAAAGAGATTCTACTTAACAACAAACCTACAGTCCCTGTCTTGTTTGCACCGCCTGTATACTGCTGTTCAGAGTATATAGGGCCTGGTGGCCCCACACCTTTCCTTATTTTAATTTGGGTGCGGGGTTCCCCTTAATATCCATACAAGACCCAAAGGGCCTGGTAATGGACTGGGGGGTACCCATGCCGTTTGTCTCACTGATTTTCATCCATATTGCCATGACCCGACATGACATTAAACCCGCAAGCAGTTTTAAATGAGATTTTTTCCTTTAAAAATGACATTTGGTGCAGGGACTGTTCTAAACACGGGAAACACGCGTCACTTTACAGGCATACTATAGACACCCCCCAGGTACGATATTTAAAGGAATATTTCACTTTTTTTTTTTTACTTTAACCACTTGACGACCGCCTCACGCCGATGTACGTCGGCAAAGTGGCACGGACAGGCAAAATCACGTACAGGGTACGTGATTTGCCTTCCGCGGGTGGGGGGTCCGATCGGACACCCCCCCGGTGCCCGAGGCGGTCGTCGTTTGTCCAGCGGCGATCGGTGGTGAGGGGGAGACCATCCGTTCGTGGCCCCCCCCTCGCGATCGCCGCCGGCCAATCGAATCATTCCTTTGCTGCTGTATGCTAAACAGCAGCAAAGGAAATGATGTCATCTCTCCTCGGCTCGGTAATTTCCGTTCCGGCCCGAGGAGAGAAGACATCAATGTGAGTGCACCAACACACACACAGTAGAACATGCCAGGCACACAAAACACCCCGATCCCCCCCCCCCGATCGCCCCCCGATCCCCCCCCAATCACCCCCCCCCCCCCCTGTCACAAACTGACACCAGCAGTTTTTTTTTTTTTCTGATTACTGCATAGTGTCAGTTTGTGACAGTTACAGTGTTGGGACAGATACTGTTACCCCCCTTTAGGTCTAGGGTACCCCCCTAACCCCCCCTAATAAAGTTTTAACCCCTTGATCACCCCCTGTCACCAGTGTCACTAAGCGATCATTTTTCTGATCGCTGTATTAGTGTCGCTGGTGACGCTAGTTAGGGACATAAATATTTAGGTTCGCCGTCAGTGTTTTATAGCGACAGGGACCCCCATATACTATCTAATAAATGTTTTAACCCCTTGATTGCCCCCTAGTTAACCCTTTCACCACTGATCACCGTATAACCGTTACGGTTGATGCTGGTTAGTTTGTTTATTTTTTATAGTGTCAGGGCACCCGCCGTTTATTACCAAATAAAGGTTTAGCCCCCTGATCGCCCGGCGGGGGTAATATGCGTCGCCCCAGTACCGCTAACACCCACGCACGCAGCATACACCTCCCTTAGTGGTATAGTATCTGAACGCATCAATATCTGATCCGATCAGATCTATACTAGCGTCCCCAGCAGTTTAGGGTTCCCAAAAACGCAGTGTTAGCGGGATCAGCCCAGATACCTGCTAGCACCTGCGTTTTGTCCCTCCGCCCGGCCCAGCCCACCCAAGTGCAGTATCGATCGATCACTGTCACTTACAAAAGACTAAACGCATAACTGCAGCGTTCGCAGAGTCAGGCCTGATCCCTGCGATCGCTAACAGTTTTTTTGGTAGTATTTTGGTGAACTGGCAAGCACCAGCCCCAGGCAGGGTCAGGTTAGCGCCAGTACCGCTAACACCCACGCACGCAGCATACGCCTCCCTTAGTGGTATAGTATCTGAACGGATCAATATCTGATCCGATCAGATCTATACTAGTGTCCCCAGCAGTTTAGGGTTCCCAAAAACGCAGTGTTAGCGGAATCAGCCCAGATACCTGCTAGCACCTGCGTTTTGCCCCTCCGCCCGGCCCAGCCCACCCAAGTGCAGTATCGATCGATCACTGACACTTACAAAACACTAAATGCATAACTGCAGCGTTCGCAGAGTCAGGCCTGATCCCTGCGATCGCTAACAGTTTTTTTGGTAGTATTTTGGTGAACTGGCAAGCACCAGCCCCAGGCAGCGTCAGGTTAGCGCCAGTACCGCTAACACCCACGCACGCACTGTACACCACCCTTAGTGGTATAGTATCTGAACGGATCAATATCTGATCCGATCAGATCTATACTAGCATCCCCAGCAGTTTAGGGTTCTCACAAACGCAGTGTTAGTGGGATCAGCCCAGATACCTGCTAGCACCTGCGTTTTGCCCCTCCGCCCGGCCCAGCCCAGCCCACCCAAGTGCAGTATCGATCGATCACTGTCACTTACAAAAGACTAAAACGCATAACTGCAGCGTTCGCAGAGTCAGGCCTGATCCCTGCGATCGCCAACAGATTTTTTGGTAGCGTTTTGGTGAACTGGCAAGCGCCAGCGGCCTAGTACACCCCGGTCGTAGTCAAACCAGCACTGCAGTAACACTTGGTGACGTGGCGAGTCCCATAAGTGCAGTTCAAGCTGGTGAGGTGGCAAGCACAAGTAGTGTCCCGCTGCCACCAAAAAGACAAACGCAGGCCCGTCGTGCCCATAGTGCCCTTCCTACTGCATTCGCCAATCCTAATTGGGAACCCACCGCTTCTGCAGCGCCCGTACTTCCCCCATTCACATCCCCAACCAAATGCAGTCGGCTGCATGAGAGGCATTTTCTTTATGTCCTCCCGAGTACCCCTACCCAGCGAACGCCCCCAAAAAAGATATTGTGTCTGCAGCAAGCGCGGATATAGGCGTGACACCCGCTATTATTGTCCCTCCTGTCCTGACAATCCTGGTCTTTGCATTGGTGAATGTTTTGAACGCTACCATGCACTAGTTGAGTATTAGCGTAGGGTACAGCATTGCACAGACTAGGCACACTTTCACAGGGTCTCCCAAGATGCCATCGCATTTTGAGAGACCCGAACCTGGAACCGGTTACAGCTATAAAAGTTAGTTACAAAAAAAGTGTAAAAAATATATATATATATATATATATATATATATATATATATATATATATAAAATAAAAAAAATAGTTTTATTGTTCTCTCTCTCTCTCTATTCTCTCTATTGTTCTGCTCTTTTTTACTGTATTCTATTCTGCAATGTTTTATTGTTGTTATGTTTTATCATGTTTGCTTTTCAGGTATGCAATTTTTTATACTTTACTGTTTACTGTGCTTTATTGTTAACCATTTTTTTGTCTTCAGGTACGCCATTCACAACTTTGAGTGGTTATACCAGAATGATGCCTGCAGGTTTAGGTATCATCTTGGTATCATTCTTTTCAGCCAGCGGTCGGCTTTCATGTAAAAGCAATCCTAGCGGCTAATTAGCCTCTAGACTGCTTTTACAAGCCGTGGGAGGGAATGCCCCCCCCCCCCACCGTCTTCCGTGTTTTTCTCTGGCTCTCCTGTCTCAACAGGGAACCTGAAAATGCAGCCGGTGATTCAGCCAGCTGACCATAGAGCTGATCAGAGACCAGAGTGGCTCCAAACATCTCTATGGCCTAAGAAACCGGAAGCTACGAGCATTTTATGACTTAGATTTCGCTGGATGTAAATAGCGCCATTGGGAAATTGGGGAAGCATTTTATCACACCGATCTTGGTGTGGTCAGATGCTTTGAGGGCAGAGGAGAGATCTAGGGTCTAATAGACCCCAATTTTTTCAAAAAAGAGTACCTGTCACTACCTATTGCTATCATAGGGGATATTTACATTCCCCGAGATAACAATAAAAATGATTAAAAAAAAATAAAAATGAAAGGAACAGTTTAAAAATAAGATAAAAAAGCAAAAAAATAATAAAGAAAAAAAAAAAAAAAAAAAAGCACCCCTGTCGCCCCCTGCTCTCGCACTAAGGCGAACGCAAGCGGCGGTCTGTCGTCAAACGTAAACAGCAATTGCACCATGCATGTGAGGTATCACCGCGAAGGTTAGATCGAGGGCAGTAATTTTTGCAGTAGACCTCCTCTGTAAATCTAAAGTAGTAACCTGTAAAGGCTTTTAAAGGCTTTTAAAAATGTATTTATTTTGTTGCCACTGCACGTTTGTGCGCAATTGTAAAGCATGTCATGTTTGGTATCCATGTACTCGGCCTAAGATCATCTTTTTTATTTCATCAAACATTTGGGCAATATAGTGTGTTTTAGTGCATTAAAATTTAAAAAAGTGTGTTTTTTCCCCAAAAAATGCGTTTGAAAAATCGCTGCGCAAATACTGTGTGAAAAAAAAAATGAAACACCCACCATTTTAATCTGTAGGGCATTTGCTTTAAAAAAATATATAATGTTTGGGGGTTCAAAGTAATTTTCTTGCAAAAAAAAAAAAACTTTTTCATGTAAACAATAAGTGTCAGAAAGGGCTTTGTCTTCAAGTGGTTAGAAGAGTGGGTGATGTGTGACATAAGCTTCGAAATGTTGTGCATAAAATGCCAGGACAGTTCAAAACCCCCCCAAATGACCCCATTTTGGAAAGTAGACACCCCAAGCTATTTGCTGAGAGGCATGTCGAGTCCATGGAATATTTTATATTGCGACACAAGTTGCGGGAAAGAGACAATTTTTTTTTTTTTTTGCACAAAATTGTCACTAAATGATATATTGCTCAAACATGCCATGGGATTATGTGAAATTATACCCCAAAATACATTCTGCTGCTTCTCCTGAGTACGGGGATACCACATGTGTGAGACTTTTTGGGAGCCTAGCCGCGTACGGAACCCCGAAAACCAAGCACCGCCTTCAGGCTTTCTAAGGGCGTGAATTTTTGATTTCTCTCTTGACTGCTTATCACAGTTTCGGAGACCATGGAATGCCCAGGTGGCACAAACCCCCCCCAAATGACCCCATTTTGGAAAGTAGACACCCCAAGCTATTTGATGAGAGGTATAGTGAGTATTTTGCAGACCTCACTTTTTGTCACAAAGTTTTGAAAATTGAAAAAAGAAAAAAAAAAAAGTTTTTTCTTGTCTTTCTTCATTTTCAAAAACAAATGAGAGCTGCAAAATACTCACCATGCCTCTCTGGAAATAGCTTGGGGTGTCTACTTTCCAAAATGGGGTCATTTGGGGGGGTTTTGTGCCACCTGGGCATTCCAAGGCCTCCGAAACTGTGATAGGCAGTAAAGAGTGAAATCATAAATTTACCCCCTTAGAAATCCTGAAGGCGGTGATTGGATTTCGGGGCCCCGTGCGCGGCTAGGCTCCCAAAAAGTCCCACACATGTGGTATCCCCATATTCAGGAGAAGCAGCAGAATGTATTTTGGGGTGCAATTCCACATAGGCCCATGGCCTGTGTGAGCAATATATCATTTAGTGACAACTTTTTGTAAATATATATTTTTTTTTTTTTTTGTCATTATTCAATCACTTGGGACAAAAAAAATAAATATTCAATGGGTTCAACATGCCTCTCAGCAATTTCCTTGGGGTGTCTACTTTCCACAATGGGGTAATTTGGGGGGGGTTTGTACTGCCCTGCCATTTTAGCACCTCAAGAAATGACATAGGCAGTCATAAACTAAAAGCTGTGTAAATTACAGAAAATGTACCCTAGTTTGTAGACGCTATAACTTTTGCGCAAACCAATAAATATACGCTTATTGACATTTTTTTTACCAAAAACATGTGGCCGAATACATTTTGGCCTAAATGTATGACTAAAATTGAGTTTATTGGATTTTTTTTATAACAAAAAGTAGAAAATATCATTTTTTTTCAAAATTTTCGGTCTTTTTCCATTTATAGCGCAAAAAATAAAAACCGCAGAGGTGATCAAATACCATCAAAAGAAAGCTCTATTTGTGGGAAGAAAAGGACGCAAATTTCGTTTGGGTACAGCATTGCATGACCGCGCAATTAGCAGTTAAAGCGACGCAGTGCCAAATTGGAAAAAGACCTCTGGTCCTTAGGCAGCATAATGGTCCGGGGCTCAAGTGGTTAAGCATCATTAAAATCACTGCTCCCGAAAAAACGGCCGTTTTTAAAAGTTTTTTTTGCATTGATACATGTCCCCTGGGGTAGGACCCGGGTCCCCAAACCCTTTTTAGGACATTACCATGCAAATTAGCCTTTAAAATGAGCACTTTTGATTTCGAACGTTCGAGTCCCATAGACGTCAATGGGGTTCTAACGTTCGTGTGAATTTTCGGTCCGTTCGCGGGTTCTGGTGCGAACCGAACCGGGGGGGTGTTCGGCTCATCCCTACTGAGCAGTTACTATACCAAGGTGGTGTTATATGCCAATGCAAAATGTAGTACATTGTAAGTACATCCGGTTACTGTATAGAAGACAAAAGTCACCTTTACAGTTACACCACCCCCCCCCCCCCCCACCGGACCCACCGCTAGACTTGCACCATATTATTCTGCTGCTTGGCTCCATCCATCACCATACAGATAAAATGATAAGGTACAAGTACCAAGTAGAGCCGTCTGAACTACACACAAATCATATTCCTGCTCATTCTACGGGTTGGGGTTAATTACAAGCATTGCTAATGGACAGGAGATACTGGTAGACTTTGAGCCGAACATCGTAAGAGCCCGAATGGCACTCCGAAATAAAGGAACCCTGGAACCTCTGTAGCAGAGCGTAGCTGAATTACAAAAGCCAAATTAAAGCCAATCCATATAAACAATCACTGAAACATTTCTTAAACTGTATAATCAACTGTAATCATTGTTCGTATGAAATTCCGCTTATTTTTCAAACAATATATATTGATTTTCTATAGAGTAAGCTAGCCTTTCTCCACCTTTTTTACCCTAGAGGAACCCTTGAGATAGTGTTCAGGCCTCAGGGAACCCCTGTTAAAATGAATTATGGGTCAGTGAGAAGAATGCCCCACTTACAGTCGTAGTCACCCTTACAGGCAGCTAAAAAGATCAGCCACGTGACATTAGACCCAGAATTATGGAGGCAACATCAGATGGAGGTCAATTAGCCACAGCTCAAGGCATCATCAGATGGGAGGTCAACCAGCTACAGCTGAAGGCACAATCAGATCGGAGGTCATATAGCTACAGCTCAAGACACCATCAGATGGGAGGTCAAATAGCTCCTGCTCAAGGCACCATCAGATGAGAGGTCAACCAGCTACAGCTCAAGGCATCATCAGATGGGAGGTCAACCAGCCACAGATCAAGGAACCATCAGATGGGAGGTCAACCAGGTAAAGCTTAAGGCACCATAAGATGAGAGGTCATATATAGTAGCTACAGCTCAAGGCACCATCAGATGGGAGATCAACCAACTACACCTCAAGGCACCATCAGATGGGAAGTCAACCAGCCACAGCACATGGCACCATCAGATGGGAGATCATATAGCCACTTCTCATGGCACCATCAGATGAGAGGTCAACCAACTACAGCTCAAGGCACCATCAGATGGGGGGTCGACCAGCCACAGCTCAAGGAACCTCTAGAAGCCTCTGAAGGAACCTTGGGGTTCCAAGATGCTTGAGGTGGTTGTAGCCGTATTCGTGCACTTGCAACCAAAACAATTGAGTACTGTCTGTGATACCTTTTTAATCTGCACTAACCTCCAAATTTGCAGTACAAGCTTTCTGGGTGTACTCCCTTCTTCAAGGTCCAAACAGTACACAACAATGCTTGGACTTTGAAGAAGGTGCAACTAAAATGCTTGTCCTTAAAATTTGGATGTCATTGCAGATAAAAAAAAGAAAAAAAAAAAAGTATCGCGGACGGTACTCAATTGTTTTAAGGGTTCATGGAACCCAAATTGAGAATAGCTGGAGTAGGTAATGGTTAAAACACCCTTTTCCACCTGTGTCCTACCTGTGCAGACACAACTGGAAATAATAAAAAAATCTCTCCAAAGTGAGGAAAATCCTCTCCTAGCTGTCATCAGAGCAACTGGAAGATTTCTCCTCTATTGCGGTCCTGGTGACAACTGAAAATGCTTGGTTTATCCCCCACTTTTAGACCTAGTGACCATGGCCCTCATGACCACTAGAAGAGAGTAAATCTCCCCATCAGGGACAAAGACAACAATAAAACAAAAAGGTACTTATCCTACACCATGCATTCCAAAACTAAAGTTTTTTCCTTAGATACACATAGAATATTTACCCATCTTCTTGAATATCTACCTATCTTCTTCTGGAGCCAAATATAGAAACACAGACTGACACTGCAGAAAAAAGATAAAGGGGTCCATCGCATCTGCCCCAATTTCTTTTTAACCACTTCAATACCGGGCACTTTCGCACCTTCCTGCCCCGGCCAATTTTTAGCTTTCAGTGCGGTCACTTTTTAAATGACAATTGCGCGGTCATGCTACACTGTACCCAAAATAAATTTGTATCATTTTGTTCCCACAAATAGAGCTTTCTTTTGGTGGTATTTGATCGCCTCTGCGGTTTTTATTTTTTGCTAAACTAATAAAAAAAGACCGAAAATTTTGAAAAAAAAAAAGTTTTTATTTGTTTTTGTTATAAAATTTTGTAAAGAAGTACGTTTTCTCCTTCACTGATGGGCACTGATAAGCTGCACTGATGGGCACTGATAAGGCAGCACCGATGAGGTGGTACCGTTGGGCACTGGTAGGCGGCACTGATGGCTGGCACTGGATTTCACTGATAGGCATCACTGGTAGGCCTTTTATAATGGCACCGATTGGCAGCTGCCTGGGCACTGATTGGCGTTTCCCTGGTGGTCTAGGGTGGCATACCTGGTGGTCCAGTGTGGTGGCCATCCAAGGGGGGGCTACGCTGATAAACAATCAGCACAGACCCCCATCCCTCCATCAGGAGAGCACTGAACGGCTCTCCTCTACTCGCATCTGTCAGACGCGAGTGAGGAAAAGCTGATCAATGGCTCTTCCTGTTTACATCGTGAACAGCCGTGATTGGACATGGCTGATCACGTGGTAAAGAGTCTCTGTCAGAGACTCTTTACCTAGATCAGAGTTGCAGTGTCACACTGACACACCGCAGCAACGATCGCCGCGATGTGCGCCCCCAGGGGCGCGCAGTGGCTTGATGTCCTGGCGATGTCATATGACGTCCGGTCAGGATTTCGCAACCACTTTGCCGACGTCATATTGCTATATGGCGGGCGGCAAGTGGTTAAATTATATACGGTTTATTGATTTTCTGTAGAGTAAACCAGCCGTTCTCAACCTTTTTACCACAGAGGAACTCTTGAGATAGTGTTCATGTCTCAGGAAACCCCTGTGAAAACGAGTGAATTGTGGGTCAGTAGGATGAAAGCCCCACTTACATTGGTAGCCACCCTTACAAACAGCTAAAAAGATCTGACAAGTGGCATTGGGCCCAGAACTATGGAGACACCATCAGATGGGAGGTCAACCAGCCACAGCTCAAGGAGCCTCTAGAAACCTCTGAAGGAACCTTGGGGTTCCATGATGCTTGAGGTGACTGTAGCCGTATTAGTACACTTGCAGCAAAAACATGGAATGGTTGTTTTTGATTTATGTAGTCCTGGTTGAGAATGACTGGAGTGAGGAAAGGTAAAACCCTCTTTTTCTCACCTTTAAACCCAACGACTATAGGCCTTATGACAATCAGAGGCAGTAAATTCCCCATCAGGAACAAGGGCAACCATGAAGATCAGACCGGGGTACTCATCCTACACCATTCATTCCAAAACGAAATAGTTTTGCCCTTGGGTACACATAGAATATCTACCTAGGCTTCAATCTCTTCCTAGGCTCCAAGATCACTGCAGATGGTGACTGTAGCCATGAAATTAAGAAATGCTTGCTTCTTGGGAGGAAAGCAATGGCAACCCTAGACAACTTTGTAAAAAAATCAGACATCAACCTACCGACAAAGTGTCGTATAGTCAAAGCTATGATATTCCCAGTAGTAACCTATGGCTGTGAAAGTTGGACCATGAGGAAGACTGGACGCCAAAGAATTTATGCTTTTGAACTATGGTGTTGGAGAAGACTCTTGAAAGTCCTTTGGATAGCAAGAAGATCAAACCTGTCAATCTTGAGGGAAATCAAGCCCGAATATTCACTGGAAGGACAGATCCTGAAGCTGAAACTCAAATACTTTGGCCACCTAATGTGAAGAGAGGACTCACTGGCAAAGATCCTGATGCTGGGAAACATGGAAGGAAAAAGGAGAAGAGGACGACAGAAAACAAGATGGATAGATAGCATCATCGAAACAATGAACATGAATTTAAGCAATCTCCGGGAGGCAGTGGAGGACAGAAAAGCCTGGCACGCTATGGTCCACATGGTCAGGAAGAGTCGGACTAAACGACTGAACAACAACACACGTAGAATATCTACCTATCCTCTTCTAAGGCTAAATATAGAAACATAGAAGAGGGACAGCAGAAAAAAGACCAAGTGGTCCATCAAAGCTGCCCCAATTTCTTCTTAATTTATGTTAGAACAATATTTATAGAACAAGGCTCTGATAGTCTTATATTTCAGGAAAGCATTAAGGTAGCTTCAGCGTTCAGCCCACAGAGTTATAATTGTCCCAGAAAAAATGCTGTTTGTTGGAGTAAAGTAACCACAACGCATGATGGACAGAACCCAAAACTATTTGTAGGGGAATAGAAGGGCAGACTCGAGTCCTCTCCCTTTGAACTGGAGTTTATCCATCAGAAAGGTCTGTGGAGAGGAAGAGATGTGACTCTAGGCGATGCAGCAACCACAGACCCGACTTATTAGGGGCCCCCGGCAGTCAGGAGGAGAAGACAAAGCGCCTGGCGATAGCGACTGGAGCCCATCCGGACCTGGCGGCTTCAAATTATTTTCTTGTTTACTCTTCTGCTCACACCTAATATCTTAACGAATCGTTATCTCGCTGGGAAGGCATTTTAATAATTCATAGGAGGTGCAAGGCAACTAAAACAAATCAATTTTTTAGCTGGTGACCTGAAATGGTTCTCATTGCATCGGTAATGTTCTCTCTACTCCTCACACAAGGCTTGTATAATTGGATTTGTATAAATTAGGTCAAATGACCAGTGATAATGCAAGAATTACTACCCGTGGCATTCTCAATTTTACCTGTACTTCATGGGTAATATATTTCAATGATTCTTCATTTTCATGAGCAATAAGAGGATGAAAATGGACTGTGCGGGGCCTGAAGTTCCAGTGCAGACAGGCGCACAGGGAGAAACGGGTTTAACACAATAGTGTCAGAGGATAATTGGGAAAGAACATCTGGATGTGAGGATGATGTGTATTGGGGGTTATTTGCTGCACCTTCATCTTCACTCCCAGCCCCTTTATCAAGGCCTACGTTTAGGTAACATTTGAGCACAAGGGACGGCACTTCCATTTATTGAGAAATGTCCCTTGTGCTGTTGGCAGCTGTCTTAGTTGAAATCCAAAGTCTTCTTCCCTCATCATACACCCCCAGGCCTAAATCTTTCGGTACTATGGAAGTTCGTGGCGGCTGGAGGAGGGGCACAAACAAAATTCTGAAAAATATTGAAACAAAAACATTAATTGCAGCCACTGTGCCCCATCAAATGCAACCACTGTGCTCATCAAATGCAACCACTGTGCCCCATCAAATGCAACTACTGTGCCCATCAAATGCAACCACTGTGCTCATCAAATGCAACCACTGTGCCCATCAAATGCAACCACTGTGCCCCATCAAATGCAACTACTGTGCCCATCAAATGCAACCACTGTGCTCATCAAATGCAACCACTGTGCCCATCAAATGCAACCACTGTGCCCCATCAAATGCAGCCACTGTGCCCCATCAAATGCAACCACTGTGCCCATCAAATGCAACCACTGTGCCCATCAAATGCAACCACTGTGCCCCATCAAATGCAGCCACTGTGCCCCATCAAATGCAACCACTGTGCCCATCAAATGCAACCACTGTGCCCCATCAAATGCAACCACTGTGCCCCATCAAATGCAGCCACTGTGCCCCATCAAATGCAACCACTGTGCTCATCAAATGCAACCACTGTGCCCCATCAAATGCAACTACTGTGCCCATCAAATGCAACCACTGTGCCCATCAAATGCAACCACTGTGCCCATCAAATGCAACCACTGTGCCCCATCAAATGCAGCCACTGTGCCCCATCAAATGCAACCACTGTGCCCATCAAATGCAACCACTTTGCCCATCAAATGCAACCACTGTGCCCCATCAAATGCAGCCACTGTGCCCCATCAAATGCAGCCACTGTGCCCCATCAAATGCAGCCACTGTGCCCCATCAATTGCAGCCACTGTGCCCCATCAAATGCAACCACTGTGCCCCAGCATATGCAGCCACTGTGCCCCATCAAATGCAGCCACTGTGCCCCATCAAATGCAGCCACTGTGCCCCATCAAATGCAACCACTGTGCCCCATCAAATGCAGCCACTGTGCCCCATCAAATGCAGCCACTGTGCCCCATCAAATGCAGCCACTGTACCCCATCAAATGCAGCCACTGTACCCCATCAAATGCAGCCACTGTGCCCCATCAAATGCAGCCACTGTGCCCCATCAAATGCAGCCACTGTGCCCCATCAAATGCAGCCACTGTGCCCCATCAAATGCAGCCACTGTGCCCCATCAAATGCAGCCACTGTGCCCCATCAAATGCAACCACTGTGCCCATCATATGCAGCCACTGTGCCCATGAAATGCAGCCTCTGTGCCCATCAATTGCAGTCACTGTGCCCATCAATTGCAGCCACTGTGCCCATCATATGCAGCCTCTGTGCCCATGAAATGCAGCCTCTGTGCCCATGAAATGCAGCCTCTGTGCCCATGAAATGCAGCCTCTGTGCCCATGAAATGCAACCTCTGTGCCCATTAAATGCAACCTCTGTGCCCATGAAATGCAGCCTCTATGCCCATGAAATGCAGCCTCTATGCCCATGAAATGCAGCCTCTATGCCCATGAAATGCAGCCTCTGTGCCCCATCAATTGCAGCCTCTGTGCCCATCAAATGCAGCCACTGTGCCCATCAAATGCAGCCTCTGTGCCCATCAATTGCAGCCTCTGTATCATATAGGGGACGGCATGACAGAGGAGGCGGCGCCCCCGTGCCCGCTAATGGACGGGCCGCCCCTGATGGGGGTTAATACGAGATCTGGACCCATCGCAGGCAATCGTCAAGAGTGCCAATCATGCCCGCTCTATTCCATTCCCCTCCTCCACTCGTAGAAACTGCACAACAGATTCCATGAATGAAAAGTGATCTATGAATGAAGGATGGGTGGATGAATGCACTCCATTCATAGAAAGCTTTACATTCATGGAAACTATAGTACAGCTTTCATGAATGGAGGCGAGGGTGGGAAAGGACAAGTATAGTCGGCACTCACATTTTTCAGTGGTATTAGTACTTGAGGTGACAACATAAAAAAAATAAATAAAAAAAATTAAAGAGTAATTCCGCTTTTGTTGAGAAAAAAAAACAGCCCCCCCCCCGGTGATCTAAAGATATTGCAGGGATTTTAACCCCTTGCCAACCGGTTCACGCCGATATACGTCGACAGAAGGGCTTGTACAGGCATATTAACGTACCTGTACATTGCCCTTTAAGACACGGCATTGTGGGCACGCGCGCGCCGCGAGCGTGATTGCGGGTCCTGTGGACTCGATGTCCGCGGGGATACCTGCGATCGTCTCCCGGAGAGGAAGAACGGGGAAATGCTGATGTAAAAAAGCATTTCCCCATTCTTCATAGTGACAGGACACTGATCACAGCTCTCTGTAATCGGGATCGGTAATCAGAGTCGCGTAACACATAGCCCCTCCCCCCCACAGTTAGAATCCCTCCCTAGGACACACTTAACCCCTTCACTGCCCCCCAGTGGTTAACCCCTTCCCTGCCAGTCACATTTACACAGTAATCAGTGCATTTTTATAGCACTGATCGCTGTATAAATGACAATGGTCCCAAAATAGTGCCAAAAGTATTCGATCTGTCCGCCATAACGTCCCAGTCACAATGAAAATCGCAGATCGCCGCCATTACTAGTAAAAAAAAAATATTAATAAAAATGCCATAAAACTATCCCCTATTTTGTAAACGCTATAACTTTTGCATAAACCAAACACTTATTGCGATTTTTTTTTTTTACCAAAAATATGTAGAAGAATACATATCGGCCTAAACTGAGGAAAAAAAATATTTTTGGGGGGATATTTATTATAGGAAAAAGTAAAAAATATTGCGTTTTTTTCAAAATTGTTGCTCTTTTTTTTTGTTTATAGCGCAAAAAATAAAAATCGCAGAGGCGATCAAATATCACCAAAAGAAAGCTCTATTTGTGGGGAAAAAAAGGACGTCAATTTTGTTGGGGAGCCACGTCGCACGACCGCGCAATTGTCAGTTAAATCGACGCAGTGCTGAATCGCAAAAAATGCTCTGGTCTTTGGGCAGCCAAATGGTCCGGTGCTGAAGTGGTTAACAAAGTTTATTGCAGATTCCTACCTTTTTGTTATTCTGAAGAAATAGCCGTTTCTCTGTGTCCATATGCTCAGTGAATCTAATAATTGTGTCTTTATCATTATCAATCAGCTGCTGCACCTGCGGGGTTCCAGTGAGGAAAGTGGCAGGGTCTGCATCCCCTTGGACGTGATTTCCCTTTGGGGGTATCTCACCAATAATGACAATTTTGTTGCAGGGGATGCCAAAAATCTGACTTGTATCTTGGTGCAGACTTCTGGGAAAATCAGTGAGCCAATCACACAAGCAGGAAATGACATTTCTAGGGGGCGTTCTCTATAGTATCTGTGTACAGAGCGCCTTCAGGTGGCCATATTGTTTTTCAGGGGTTGGGTTTGGCCCCTTAGTTCCAGTGAAGGGAACTCTTAAGGCGTCAGCATACCAAGGCATTTTGGACAATTTCATGCTCCCAACTTTGTGGGAACAGTTTGGGGATGACCCCTTCCTGTTCCAACATGACTGCCCACCAGTGCACAAAGCAAGGTCCATAAAGACATGGATGAGCCCTTTAATAAGTTAGAATCACTCCCCAGGACATACGTAACCCCTACACTGCCCCCTAGTGGTTAACCCCTTCACTGCCAGTGTCATTTACACAGTAGTTAATGCATTTGTATAGCACTGATCGCTGTATGAATGACAATGGTCCCAAAAATGTGTCAGAAGTGTCCGACGTGTCCGCCATAACGTTGCAGTCCCGATAAAAATCTCTGATCGCCGCCATTACTAGTAAAAAAAAAAAAAGAATTAGCAATAAAAATGCCATAAATCTATCCCCTATTTTGTAGACACTATAACTTTTGCGCAAACCAATCAATAAACACATTTTTTTACCAAAAATATGTAGAAGAATACGTATTGGCCTAAACTCAGGAAAATTTTTTTTTTTTTTTTTTTTTTTTATATTTTTTGGGGATATTTATTATAGCAAAAAGTAAAAAATATTGAGTTTTTTTTCAAAATTATCGCTCTTTTTTTGTTTATAGCGCAAAAAATAAAAACCGCAGAGATGATCAAATACCACCAAAATAAAGCTCTATTTGTGGGGGAAAAAGGGACGTCAATTTTGTTTGGGAGCAACGTCGCACGACCGCGCAATTGTCAGTTAAAGTGAAGCAGTACAGAATCGCAAAAAGTGCTCTGGTCAGGAAGGGGGTAAAATCTTCCGGGGCTGAAGTGGTTAAAGAAGATATCGGGGTATATTTTATACATAGCAGTATTACACTATACCAGCTTGGACCAATGTACCTTTGTATGTACCATTCCTTGCTAATGCTTCCTGGAAGCTGGAAATAACTTTTACTACACGGCTACTACAGTGATCTCCTCCGCCTTCCAGGTACAGCGCCAAGCGGCCGCACTCCTAATTACTGAACACAGAAGGTCGGCCGCTGGGCCCAGGCGTTATCCAGAGAAGACTTGGCGTTTTTCTGAATGAATGCAAAGCGTTATGATTGGACGAGGTGGAGAAGCGGGGCAGTGATGTCACACTCTCCACCTCATCCAATCAGAGAATGTTTTGCATTCATTCAGAAAATGCAAAGTATTCTCTGAATAACGCCTGGGCCCAGCGGCCGACCTTCTGTGTCATTGCATCAGGCCGGCCGCTCAGCACGGGACCTGGAAGGAAGCGGAGATCGTTGGAGTAGCAGTGTAGTAGCTGTGTATTACCGATGTAGTTGAGGTGTAGTAGTTGTGTATTAGCGATGCAGTAGCAGTGTAGTAGCGGTGTAGTAGCTATGTATTACCGATGTAGTTGAGGTGTAGCAGCTGTGTATTAGCGATGTAGTAGCAGTGTAGTAGCGGTATAGTAGCAGTGTAGTAGCTGTGTATTACCGATGTAGTTGAGGTGTAATAGCTGTGTATTAGCGATGTAGTAGCAGTGTAGTAGCGGTATAGTAGCAGTGTAGTAGCTGTGTATTACCGATGTAGTTGAGGTGTAGTAGCTGTGTATTAGCGATGTAGTAGCAGTGGTATGGTAGCAGTGTAGTAGCTGTGTATTACCGATGTAGTTGAGGTGTAGTAGCTGTGTATTAGCAATGTAGTAGCAGTGTAGTAGCGGTATAGTAGCAGTGTGGTAGCGGTATAGTAGCAGTGTAGTAGCTGTGTATTACCGATGTAGTTGAGGTGTAGTAGCTGTGTATTAGCGATGTAGTAGCAGTGTAGTAGCGGTATAGTAGCAGTGTAGTAGCTGTGTATTACCGATGTAGTTGAGGTGTAGTAGCTGTGTATTAGCAATGTAGTAGCAGTGTAGTAGCGATGAAGTAGCAGTGTAGTAGCTGTGTATTACCGATGTAGTTGAGGTGTAGTAGCTGTGTATTAGCGATGTAGTAGCGGTATAGTAGCGGTATAGTAGCAGTGTAGTAGCTATGTATTACCAATGTAGTTGAGGTGTAGTAGCTGTGTATTAGCGATGTAGTAGCAGTGTAGTAGCGGTATAGTAGCAGTGTAGTAGCTATGTATTACCAATGTAGTTGAGGTGTAGTAGCTGTGTATTAGCGATGTAGTAGCAGTGTAGTAGCGGTATAGTAGCAGGGTAGTAGCTGTGTATTACCGATGTAGTTGAGCTGTAGTAGCTGTGTATTAGCGATGTAGTAGCAGTGTAGTAGCGGTATAGTAACAGTGTAGTAGCTGTGCATTACCGATGTAGTTGAGCTGTAGTAGCTGTGTATTAGCGATGTAGTAGCAGTGTAGTAGCGGTATAGTAGCAGTGTAGTAGCTGTGTATTACCGATGTAGTTGAGGTGTAGTAGCTGTGTATTAGCGATGTAGTAGCAGTGTAGTAGCGGTATAGTAACAGTGTAGTAGCTGTGTATTACCGATGTAGTTGAGGTGTAGTAGCTGTGTATTAGTTATGTGGTAGCGGTGTAGTAGCGGTATCTACATCAGTGATTTCCAGCTTCCAGGGGCATTGGCCAGGTATGGTATATACAGAGTTAGATTAGTCCAAGCTGGAACAATGTAACTATGTGTAAGATATCCATAGCTGGAAAACTTCTATAAACACTTTACCCCCCCCCCCCCCCCTTCATGACCAGGCCATTTTTTTGCGATACAACACTGCGTCGCTTTAACTGACAAACAGTCGTGCGGCGATGTACCCAAATAAAATTGATGTCCTTTTTTCCCCACAAATAGAGCCTTCTTTTGGTGGTATTTGATCACCTCTGCAGTTTTTATTTTTTGCGCTATAAACAAAAAAAGAGCGACAATTTTGGTAAAAAAATAAATATATATATTTTTTACTTTTTTGCTATAAAACATATCCAATAAAAAAAAATGTAAAATGTCTTCATGAATTTAGGGCAAAATATATTCTACTAAAAAATATAAATAAATAATAATAATAAAAAAAATAAATCCCAATAAGCGTATATTGATTGGTTTGAGCAAACGTTTTCACGTCTACAAATGATGGGATATATACTAGAATTTTTTTAATTACATTTTTTGCAGGGACACAAAATCCGTTACCCCCCTGTCAGAACAGAGCACTGCCTTGTTTACATAGGCCTCGCCTCGTTCTGTGCCTCAACGATCGGCGGGTGCTGGCAGACTATAGAGTGCCCGGCACCCGCAGATTGGCTTCTGCTGTGAGTCCTCACAGCAGAAGCGGCTCGCCAGCAGCATGTGCAGCGCCCCCTAGGGGGAAGCGCAGAATCACATATAAATACCGGATCCTGCACACGAGGGCCGCCCTGTAGCAATATATCTGCCACGGGGAGGCCCAGAAGTGGTTACCTTTAAACTGCACCCCCCAAAACCCACCGGAGGAGAATAACTAAAACTGGTGCCCACAGAATCTGGTGCAACTCCGCATGGTGGCCAATCAGCTCCTGACTTCAGCTTGTTCAATTAAAGCGTAACTCCACTTTTGTTGAGGAAAAAAAAGACCTTCCCCTCTGGGTGATCGATGTACATTGTAAGGATTATAAAAACCTTTGTTGCAGATTCCTACCTTTTGTTATTCTGAAGAAATCCGTCATTGTAACGGTGTATAGCCTAGATTCACCGCGCCGCCCTCCCAACACCCGATCTTCTGAATTCTCCGATCACTACACTACGACCACAGCTGCCAAGTCTCCAATACCTCTAGGTGTCCCCTTTCCGTTTTTTTTTTTTTTTGGGCTGGGTTCCCAATCCTCCTGTACCTGTGTACAGCCCCCCATCTGTCCTTATTAGCACGGTGCTATATAATTATAATAAAGCAGGAAGACCGGACTACGAGAGGGGCTATATAATGAATTAATGTGTTTTCTTCCAGTCCTAATGACGGCTGCAGAAGGAAGGAACAAAAGACATGAGTGAATACACAGAAGCCTGTAGCCTATACACCGCGCTACGTGACACCATCATACATCCACTGACAACTAATTACCATGCCAGCTATTTTAAGGACTTGCATAAACACCTTTGGGTGACAAATTCCTCGTCAGCGAGACCTCTATGTATGCAGAAAAAGAGCCGGCCTGACTCTACACTGCTGCTCTTACGAACATTCTGTTTTGCGTCTTTACATTTGTTTCTGCATTAAATGTGCAACGTCTGCTTATTTACACAAACGGCTCCATCTGCTGTGGGCGGTGGGCCAGCTAGCCAGGTGTTCCCTGGGCTGGAGCCTCTGTAGCACCCTGTAGTTTAGGCAGGGATGCTCCTCACAACATTTAGTAGTTATCCTGGTTGACTGATGGGAAGAAATCAATAGATCCCTAAGTTTGGCCTTGTTGCACTTTTCTCTTCTACCACTGGGTGGCCGGGTACTTGGTGGTACTAGGTATGAAAAAGGGCAACCCAAGGTCAGGTTATGGGTATATGGGGTATCTCAGCCAGTGGGCAGGGGTTTTCTTGAATCCCTTGGCCTGCTGGGAGAACCTAGATATTTGGGTGGAGTCAGGCGATCGGGGTTCTGGGTGGACGTGTGTCGTGTGCCCCGGGCTGCTAGGCTAGAGATTGGGCCTATCCGGGGGCATCAGGCTGCCAGGCTGTGTGAGAGCCAGAAGTAAGAGGGCAGCGCAGGGTTGGGATTGCGGCTTGCAATCCAACCAAAAGTGAAGGTTCTGTCGGCCAGAGAACCTGTTGTGGTCGGACGTAGAAGGGGAGCTGTCACTACTGAGGGACCAACCACCTTGACCAGGGACCACAGTGAGTAACTCAAGCAAGTCCCGGAGCAATATTCTCACCAAACGGGCAGGGTGGAGAATCGGGAAACTTCAGGCGGTGATCAAGTCAGGGACCCAACCAGTGGAGGTGACGCTTTCAGAGCAGCCTTGTGTGTCAAGCCAGGGACCGAGCCGGTCAGCAGGAGATTGGGCCTATCCAGGGGCATCTGGCTGCCAGGCTGTGTGAGGGCCTATCCAGAAGTAAGAGGGCAGCGCGGGGTTGGGATCACGGCTTGCAATCCAACCAAAAGTGACGGTTCTGTCAACCAGAGAACCTGTCGTGGTCGGAGGTAGAATGGGAGCTGTCGACCACTGAGGGACCAACCACCTTTACCAGAGACCACAGTGAGTAACTGAAACAAGTACTGGAGCAATATTCTCACCGAACGGGCAGGGTGGGAAATCGGGAAACTTCAGGCGGTGATCAAGTCAGGGACCCAACCAGCGGAGGTGACGCTTGCAGAGCAGCTTTGTGTGTCAAGCCAGGGACCGAGCCAGTCAGCAGGGGTGAAGCTTGAGGAGCATCTGGAGTGCCATGCTAGGGACCCAGCAGAGAAGCAGGGGTGACGCTTGAGGGGATACCACCGCAAATCAAGGGATTCAGAGTCAGTGAATCAGAGGGTTAAGAACTGCAAGAGGCAGTTGTAGTGAAGCTGAAAGGACTGTTACGTTTGAGTTAGGAACTGTTAAAGACTGTTGCCATAGGAGACAGCATTCCTGCATGTGCAGAAGTGGCGCCTTGCTGGGGCCTTTCCCTGTATGGCTGTCCTCCTATTGAAGTCTCGGAGTCGGCCAATTGAATCTACAACTACTTAAGGGTGTCCTGGCCCTAACCCTCTTTCCCCCAAGAATACAAAAAGGACTGTTAAAAGAAATAAAACCTCTTTTACATCCAAGAAGTGTCTGGCGCCCAATGACTTTCACCATCTTTGTACCCACTATGTCTCACAACCCACCACATATTAAAGGATGTCAGCTATCTTTGACCTTGGAGGTCTTCATTAGGCTGGAAGAGGCTAAAGACTTTGCTACACCTCATATTCAGCACCTCTTGTGTGGAGGATAAAAGGACCAGGAGATCACCTGTGTGGAAGAAGCATGATGTGAACGTGTGACGGCGATGTATGTGCTATAACGCTGGAGACCCAGAAGAGGGAAACACAAACTTGATATTGTTACACATGGAAGGTAGAACTGTGAAGAAGGGATGTTTTGGGTTGGAACCCCTGAAGTCACCAGTCTTAACTTGGTAACTCAAGGTTATTTGGATTAGCGGCCCTGCTAGACTGTCACAATCAGGGGTCAGGCTCAAAGACCAGTAGCTATAACAGTAGGAGGGCTACCACCAACTAGCAGGATAGGTACACAGGCACTCACCCTGGCGGATGACATGGGCTCACTCGAGGTGCGGTGTCTAAGCAATAGCCAGTATTCACCAAAGCTCCTGACGGCGGAGAAAGATTTTGCTGCGTGTTAGTAGCAGGTCACGGTCCTCAGGATTGACCCACCAGCAGGTGAGCAAGCCAGGGTCCAGTAGTAAAGATCAAACAGAAGCGTAGTCAGTAAACAAGCCAAAGGTCAGCAACGAGTAGTTGCAGGTTGGGATCAGCAGAAGTGTAGTTGAGAAACAAGCCAACGGTCGATAACGAGTGGTAGTGAAGATACGGGCGACAGCAGGGAAGGCAAGAGCGAAAACACTGCCTGGAGAGAACACAATAATCTGGCAAACAGGAAGTGCAAAGACATGGCTTAAATAAGGAAGTTCATGGGAGGAGCTAAGAGTTCAAGGATCAGCAGAAGTCCAGGCAGAAGGTTGGGTTGTCCAATAGATCAGACAGGGTGCAGCATCTCAGGTAGCTCAGTGAGAGGAGTCATTGCCAAACACAGCAGGTCCCAAAATTTAAATTTAAGTCCAGGCCCTGACATAGAGACACACTTGACTATGAAGTTTATACAAGGGCTGTACTGACCATATGCAAAAGAGGCCATAACTTTTTTATTAACTTACATAGGTCGTTCAAATTTCACATGTTGGGAGTAACTCTTCCTCTGTAGTAACTCTTCTTCTTCAGTGCAGGTCAATAATGGATTCTAAGCAGAAGCAATCTGCAGTCATTGATGTAGAAACCTCCTAGTTCAGACTAGGCTGCTAGGTAAATGTAGTTAGGTCCTCTGTAAACAATGGAGCAAGGGTTGATTACTTAGGCTGCTGTTTTTCTACTCCCCCTATCTTCTAGACTTCTGGAAGTAAAGTGGGGGGGGGGGGAGAGAGCAGAACAGACAGTCTTAATATTGATGTTACTCCAACCCCAAACCCTGGAGAAGTGTGCCCAGAAGGCGGGGGAGCGAAGGAATATTCTGAGTCCTGAGCAGCAGAATGCAGAGTTCCTGGGCCCGGTTCTTCAGGAGGAGACTCCTGTTCAGGGGGCTCTGTCCCTGGGGCAGAGAGAAACAGAGAAGAAGCTTGAGGAGCCTTTGAAGACATTGAGGTCCCAGCTAGGCTCTTTATTGGAATTCAGCCACTCCAATATGGCGCTAGTTTGTCAGCAGCGGCCACTGACATGCAGTGATAAGAATTCCCATGTAGAGGCCATTGCTGTGGAGTGCAAGGGAGATTCTTAATTAATAATTAAGATTGGCAACTAGGGAGACTGCATACCATAGGCAGGGAGATCGAGATATGTATTGTACCTGTCAGGTATTCTTTGCTATCTGTGTCCCATTGGGGAGACACTTTTAGACCCGATGACAATGGTCACCAGCACCAAGAGAGAGGAAAAATGTCCCTAGCAGCTTTAAAGAGGTTATGACCCCTGCACCACCCTATACAACTAAACAGTTTTAGCTTTAAGCACTGGATGACCATTATTGTAAAGTGGATTCTTCTGTCCATCGCTGAAGACAATTTCTGGCCGCCACACATTTACTCCTACTTATCATAGAAAGATGTGACATTTTGTAGGCAGGTGCAGTCCATTTTCTCCACTGCAGGTGGCGCTCAACTGCAGCGGCAGTGCAGAGGGAAAGGAAGTCAGGAAGAACATGGTCCCTCTATGGTTTCCTGAGTCACTGGGGCAGTGATCCGATTGGATGCTGGCCACCCATGTGACTTTGGCGGGCCATCTTAGGTGTGGCAGAGCGTATTTAAGAATCTGGTTCCTGGGTTTGCGCGAGCATTTGCGTATGGGTAGTGTAGGGACAGTTCATCCATCTGTCAGGGACAGTATTAGCGGCAGGGAAAGGTGCTAGACGAGTAGGAAAAGTTTAGGGCAGTCTTTTTAAACTTTTCAAGATGGAGGAACCCTTGAAAAAAAACATTCTGGTCTCAGGGAACCCCTGCTAAAAAAATGTCCCTAACAGCTTTAACAATGGGGCACTATTCTTCCCACTGACACCGATGATAGGATACTATTCCTCCTATTGGCATCAATATTGGGGCCCTATTCCTCCCACTGACACCAATGATTGGGTAATATTCCTTCTCCTGATACAAACAACGGGGCCCTATTCTTCCCAACACCAATGATGAGGCACCATTTCTTCCCCTAATACCAACAATGGGGCAATGTTCTTTCCACTAATACCAATGATGAGGCATTCTTTACTCCCATTGACGCCAGGGCACTTTCTACTCACACTGACCACAGTCCGGCCCCCTCTGGGTCTGAAGGACAGTAAACTGGCCCTTCGTTCAGAAAGTTTGGAGACCTCTGGTCTAGACATTACAATTTGGCCCTTGTCAAAGTTGCTCAAATCATTACGCTTGTCCATTATTTTTTTGTAATTCTATCAAGCTTGTCCATTTTTAATACTTTCAAAAACTCAACTTCAGGGACAACATGCCCACTTACTGCCTAATAGATCCCACCCCCTTTCAGGTGCCATTGTCACAAGATAATCAGTTATTCACTTTACCTGGCAGTGGTCAGAATGCTATAGATCTGGGGTCTCCACACTTTCTAAGCAAGGGGCCGGTTTACTGTCCTTCAGGCTTTAGGGGGGGGGGGGGCGGGCTGTGGCTAGTGGAAATAGAAGATGCCCCTGCATGAGTGCACCATCATTGGTATCATGGTAGGAATAGTGCCCCATTGATGGTATCAGTGTCCAGGGCTTGCGACGCATGCACCAATGGCGCGTTGCCGCAAGGGGAAATCCGTGCCAACTGAGCATGCGCCAAAGACTCCTCAGTACGCCAACCCGCACCTGCGCAAAAGACTTGATGGAAAAAGGCAGGAAAATGCCCAGAAGGCGCACAGGAAGTGACCACAACCTGATAGAAAACGGCAGGAAAATCCCCAGGAGGCGCACAGGAAGTGACCTCAACCTGATGGAAAAAGGCGGGAAAATGCCAAAGAGGCGCACAGGAAGTGACCTCAAACTTACCTAGATAAGCCCAGCCCAGACACTGCCAAATTGCTGGATTATCTTCAGTCCCCCCTTGTTCATGTGCTAGTGTGTGATCTGTCTGAACTTGTTGTGACCTGGAAACCTATTTGACTACTCTTTATTGCTTCTTGCCATTGACCTCGGATTTGTACCTTGATCATTCTACTTCTTTGTCCCTTTTGTACTCAGCTGCCAGATTGGAACTGACCCCGGCTTGGATCTCGAACATTCTTCTTCTGATTAACCCTTTTATACTTCATTGCCAAACTGGACTTGACCTCGGCTCGGATCTCGAACTAAGGCTTGCACAGTGCTCCGCACCCCTGGCACCCATGCCACTCGGTGTCCACCTAGTCTCTGTCTCCATCTCCACAGGCTTCAAGGACCCGAAGTGCAAGGGAGGCCTTTCCACTACTTCGGTCTCACATCAGGTATGTGGCCCTCGTGACAGTCAGGAGGAATCATGACCTATCATTGGTGTCAGTTGGTGGAATATGGCCCCAAGGGCCAGATAAAGGCAAAGAGACACATTTATGAGACCACTGCTGTAGATAAGTGTACATCTGATGAGGAGTTCCACTATAGGGCAAACATCTACTTTCCCTTTAACTGCACCAATCAGTAGGTAAAGGGCCACCATCCTGCTGGTATTCATACACAGGTGCCCATTACTCCTTGTTTGTTTTTTCTGGAAACTTCTTGGAGACTTCTCTGCTGATTTTGCCATTTCGGCCAGATACTCTAATGACAATTTTTTTTTTTTTCAAGGTTAACGAGCTGATCCCCTCATCCAATATTTATTTAACCGAGATGACGGAAGCTTCAACGTCTTCTTTGCCTTCTTATCCCCTGTAAAGTCGTTTTCTTCATCAAAGTGACAAGGACGCCGTCCGATCGCATAGCGGCCTGATTCATCAGGAATTAAAAACGAGCATTATTAATCAGGAGGTGCTCATTAATTATTATTAAACTTTGCTTATACATTATAGAACGTTTTCATAATTCCTGCGCCAAGCCAACATTGTCTTCCGTACACTTTTTTTTAAAAAATTTTTTTTTTATTTCTTGCAAAGTCACAATAACTCTTGCAAGGATAGTCCTGTTTTTTTTTCTTTTTTTCTATCAATCTGTCAGAGAAGGAAAAGCGTCTTTCCCCCCCCGCCCCAGAATTTCTCATTTATAATTTATCATTTGCATACAAAGTAAGGAAGAGGAATTGGCAGGCTCATCAGTTTTCAGAATACCAGGGGACCCCAGTGTGATTAATAGCAGCTTGTGTTATCTAGTTCATAAAAGTGAGGAAGAGAGATTTATTAAGCAGCAATTGTTTGGTCTTGGAAATTCAGCTGCTGCGACTCCAGCTCCCGCCCCTGACAAACGCACAGCGGGGATAAAGGAAGCATGGCCAGGAAGGAGTGAGGCAGCCTTTGCTTGCCACACGTCTGTACTTTAGGTGGCCTGGTGTGCAAGGATTGGCTTGCCTGGTCGGTTTTGGGTCTCCTACAGTCCAACCCCATCTTTTATATCCAGACGGTGACTTATATCTTTCAACTAGATTTTTTTTATTCTGCCACTTGCACAAATGAATGGATAGGGGGCAATGAAACTGATTTCACCCCATACATATGTAGATTAGTAACATGTGTAAGCAACCCTGTCAGTCACATACAAAAATCCAATTGGACGTTCCCTGCGGTAGAAGAGGCCTTCTACTCACATCTCTGATGGCCTATTCCTCCTACCTTCTGTCCATTCCAGCATGGCAGCTCCCACTAGACGCTTGGACATTCAACACTTCCAGGGGGTGTCCGGTGCCTGTGTCCTCCACTGGCACCTTCTTTAACTCCTAAACCAGTGGTTTCCATAATGTGGCCAGGGGGGGGGGTTCACATGTGGCCCTTTGCTTGACTTTATCTGGCCCTCCCACTGACACCAATGATGGGACACTATTCCTCCCACTAAAATTAATGATGGGTACGATTCCTCCCACTAAAACCAATGATGGGGAACGATTCCTCCCACTAAAACCAACAATGGGGCATTGTTTACCCCCTACTTGATCCTAATATTTTCTACTCCCACATTCTTACTCCCTAAAGCCAGAAGGACAGTAAACTGGCCCTTTGTTTAGAAAGTTTTGGAGACCACTGCCGTAAACCACTACAAGATGTGGATCCATTCTCCGACCCCTACATCACTACAGAATGTGGCCCCATCTTCTGTCCATACATCACTGCTGTGTCCTGCAGATTTTGAAGAAATGTGTTAAATGTAGAAACTTGTCCCTTACATTAATGATCTGGGGGGATGCTCCCTTATTATTTCAAAATGGAGGAAGAATGCCCCCTTACATTGGTGGTCGGTGAAAATTTCCAATATGTTGGTGGTCAGTGAGGAGAAAAAATGCCATTTGCATTGGGGGACAGCTGGGAGAAGAATGTCCCTTACGTTGGTGGACAGTGGGAAGAGTGTTCCTTATTTTGGTGGGGAAGAAAGGAAGAAAGCTCAGAACATTGGAGGTCAATGAGAAGAATGCCCTTTACACTGAAAATCAGCAGGGGAAAGAATGTCTAGTACACAGGGGGCCAGTTGGAGAGAAGAATGTCTCTTACATTGGTGGTCAGTTGGGGGAAGAATGTCCCTTACATTGGCGAGAATAATGTCCCTTACATTACTGGTCAGTGGGGAAGAAGCGTGCCCCTAAAATTGGTGGTCAGTGGGGGGATTAATGCTCCTTCCATTAGTGAGAAATGGGGGTGGGGGGGGGGTATGCCTTTTATATTGGTGGTCAGTAGGGGGAGGAAAGTTCCTTACATCGGTTCTCAGCGGGGGGAAAGAATGTTCCTTACATTGGGGATCAGCTGGGGGAAGAATGGCCCTTTCATTGGGGAGAATAATGTCCTTTACATTAGTGTTCAGTGGGGTGGTCAGTGGGGGATTAATGCTCCTTCCATTAGTGAGAAATGGGGGTGAAGTATGTCTCTCATTATGGTGGTCAATAGGGGGAGGAAAGCTCCTCACATTGGGGACCAGCTAGGGGAAGAATGGCCCTTTCGTTGGGGAGAATAATGTCCCTTATTTTAGTTCTCAGTGGGGGTAAAGAATGCCCCTTAATTATTGGGAAGTGTGTGTGTGTGTGTGGGGGGGGGCGGGTAGTCAGTGGTGGGAAGAATGCCACTCTTAAATTGGTGATCAGTGGGGGATAGAATGTTCCTTTATTGCTGGTTAGTGGGGGGAAAGAACGCCCCTATTTTGGTGATCAGTGGGGGGAGAATGTGGCGTACACTGGTGGATAGTGGGAGAAATACTGGCCCATTAACCATCAATAAAGTGGCATTGTTCTACACACTGACCACTAGACATGTGCAATTAGTTTCGTTCTGAAACCCGAAAAATTCAAAAATCTGAAATAACTAACTAATATTAACTATTAAATTATATGTTCTAGAATATCCTTTCAAATTTGGCTGTTAGTGAATGTAATAAATACGAATTTATCCGAAGTTACGAAATAACGAATACCACATCTAAACGAATGGAACGTAACCAATTATTATTAACAATAATAATAAACTTTTGTATTATTATTTATTAATAATTTGTTCCGTTCCATTTGTTTAGATGCGGCATTTGTTATTTCAGATAATTCGTAACTTTGGATTCATTCACTAACAGCCAAGTTTGAAAAGAAATTCGACTACCTATAATTTAATAGCTAGTTATTATTTAGACTTTTTCGGATTTCAAATTTTTTTATCTTCTTTCTTATTTCCGGATTTTCGAATTTCCGGATTTTTGAGTTTCTGAATTTTCGAATTTTCCAGATTTTTCGAATGATCAAATTACCGGATTTTCGAACTACCAAATTTAAAATTTACGAATTTTTTAATTTATGAATGTTTGAATTTACGACTTTGCATCATAACGAATGACCCGGAAAAAATAAATTAAAAAAAAACAATGAAACGAAAACAAATTTTTCAGCAGTGCACATGTAACTCCAGGAACATGTAGGCAACATCAGAATATTAATCTGCCCACCCTGACCCTGGTTATACTGGAGGCAGAGCTTAACCGCTTGCCGACCAGCCGCCGTCATTATACAGCGGCAGGTTGGCACGATCCCGCGAGCCGTCGTAGCTATACGTCGGCTCCTTTAAGCGGGATAGCAAGCGCGTGTGCCCGCTGCACTCGGGGGTGCCGATGCTTGTGATCGATGGTTGCGATGACTGCCGGCCGCGAGCGATCGCAGGCATGAGAGGCAGAACAGGGACGTGTGTTGTGTAAACACACAAATCCATGTTCTGTTCTGTGAGGAGAGACAGATTGTGAGCTCCTAAATAGCTAGGAACCACGATCTGTCATTTCCTCTAGGTCAGTCCCCTCCCCCTACAGTTAGAACACACGCACAGGGAACACAGTTAACCCCTTGATCGCCCCCTAGTGTTGACCCTTTCCCCGCCAGTGACATTTTTACAGTAATCAGTGCATTTTTATAGCACTGATCGCTGTATAAATGACAATGGTCCCAAAAATGTGTCAAAAGTGTCCGATGTGTCCGCCATAATGTCGCAGTCCCGATAAAAATTGCAGATCGCCTCCATTACTAGTAAAAAAAAATATATAATAATAAAAATGCCATAAATCTATCCCCTATTTTGTAGACGCTATAACTTTTGTGCAAACCAATCAATATACGGTTATTGCGATTTTTTTTTTTTTTTTTTTTTTACCAAAAATGTGTAGAATAATACATATCGGCCTAAACTGAGGGAAAAAAAATAGCTTTTTTTTTTTACAGAAAAATGGAGATATTTATTATAGCAAAAATACAAACTATTGTGCTTTTTTTTTCAAAATTGACGCTTTTTTTTTGTTTATAGCGCGAAAAATAAAAACCGCGGAGGTGATCGAATACCACCAAAAGAAAGCTCTATTTGTGGGGAAAAAGGACATCAATTTTGTTTGGGTGCAACGTCGCAAGACCGTGCAATTGTCAGTTAAAGCGACGCAGTGCCAAATCACAAAAAATGGCCCGGTCATTGAGCAGCCAAATCTTCCGGGGCTGAAGTGGTTAAAGTAAACCTGTGCCAAAGTCATGCAAACTACAGTATTTAAATATTCTAATGTCCTCATTTTTATTTTTATTTTGACTTATGCTTGACTGCTGTACGGTGTCTTGCTTAGGTAATAGCGGTGTCTTTTTTTTTTTTTTTTTATGAAAATGCACTGAACCTATTCTATTCTATGTGGCCAGTTTAGACGCAAACAACGCTCAGCGCCTTTCTTAAAGTTATCCTTCTGTTTAGTCATCTGGTGCAGGGCGGGGGGGGGGGGGGGGGGGTCTCCAAACTATGTCCCCTCCAGTTGTTCAGGAACTACAATTCCCATCATGCCGAGTCACGTCTGTGAATGTCTGAGCTTTACAATGACCTAATGGGACATGTAGTTCCGCAACACCTGGAGGACCTTAGTTTGGGAGGCCCTTGATTCTGGTGGTGGTATCCTTGCTATCTGCTAAAATAGAAAACCTGTAATGAGGATTAAAAAAAAATGGTGGTTAACATTCAGAATTTTAGAGCTGGAATCCTAAAAAAAAATTAAAACTTCGAAGTGGTGGGGGGGGGGGGGGGGGGGGGTACGACGACTCTCGGTTCTGGGGAAATCGCTAGCGCTCCAGGTAAACAGCTAATGAGACGCCTGCCAGCTTCGTTCATATCAAGAGACCTTGGAGACCGTTCCAAGCCATTTCATAAAATATGCAGATGATTGTAGAAGGAGAATGGCAAGGGCTTTGAAAATGATTCGCACAACCTGAAAATGATGTTGAAAAGGAGGGAATTAAATATTCACAAAGTGAAAGAAATTAAGGCATGTTAACCGTTTGAATGTGGTGATCTGAAGAGCAGGTTGGGGAGGCGCCGATTAGAGAGGGCACCGGAGCGCGAGGAGTCAAGGTGCGAAGCCGGGGTAGGAAAGGGCGGTAGAGGCGGTGGTATACATGGCACAGGCCGTGGCAGGATCAGAGCCGGGTGCCAGGGAGGCAGTGTAGTCATTATCCCCGGGTCCTCGTGATGCCGGCTAGGTGAACGCACGTTTGATTCCGAATGTTAATCCAGGCGGCTTCGGGAAAAAAAAAAAAAACAGGGAGAGGAGAAACGCAATTCCTGAGTGCATTCTAGGAGAATGCAGCAATTACTGTGTGCCAGCTATTATTCTCATCTTCATTTTTCCCGGGCAGAGAACACGGAGGGAGACGGTAATATGCTGCACAGGTAACAATCGTCAGGAGTGCGATTTAACTCCCCCCCCTCCCCCGTCTTACCGCGGGTCGAGAGTCTTGCTAATTATATTACATGGAAAATGCAATTATGGGGGATTTCAGAGAATTCTTGTTGCTCCTCAATATCGGAAAGACTGGTCGTCTCTCTGTGGTGTCTGATATCATTCGAAAACAACGTTCCAGTATCTGCCACACATTTTTATATCAACTTAGGCATTCGATCCCTGTCTTTCTTGGCACATGAATACAAAATATATAATCCATGCTCCTATACCTGTACCCTCTTGCCGGTATCACTTATTGTGCCTCGTATCCATTGACCTTGAGCATGTTTCAGTCCAATATGAATATATTAACTCAAATATTTACTGATATTCCTTGTATAAGATGTATTCCTTGGTAAAGTACTCCTAATCCACCAGAATAACCCTGAAGTTGCCTGTACTACTGGTTGGGCGTCTTGCTTGTAGCACCTAAAACAGATACCAGTAGCAGAATGAATCACTACATAAGTGCGGTCACTGGTGGTCTGCAGTTCTGGCACCTCCAGCGGTGAATGTATGTATTGGCAAGGGGTGCTGGGCTGTGCTAGAGGGTCTATTAATGCTGGCTACTGGGGGGGGGTATATTGTTGCTGGGGAAGATCTACTGTTGTGGGAGGGGGACCTACTGTTTAGGGAGGGGGTCTATTGATGCTGGCTGCTGGGGATCTGTTGTTGCTGGTGGAGATCTATTGCTGCTGGTAGGGGATCAATTACTGCTGGGGGGTGGTCTATTGTTGCTGGGGGGGGCGAATCTGCTCTTCAGGAAAGGGGTCCATTGATGACAGCTGCTGGGGATCTATTGCTTCTAGTGGAGGATAGACTATTGCTGGGGGGAATGTTAGGAGCGTCTAGCGAGCCTGCTCCTCATTCCAGCATCCTGGTTTTGGCTGTGGCATTCTTCTTGTCTGTCTGTCCACCTGCAAGGCGATTTAATGTGGTCAGTCTCTGGGTGGAGACCAAACCTGATCTGAGCCAGCCAAGCCTGCAGTCTCATGCTTATGATAGTGTTTGTTACACGTGTTCCAAGCTCCCGTTTTGTCTGCCCTGCTCTGCTAGACTGGATTCCCTCGTTAATGACCTTGGATCGGATATCAGCTATTCTCTGAACTCTGCCTGCCTTTTGACTATTGATTGTCCCTGACTATTCTGAACCTTGCCTGCCTTGTACCTGGACTGTCATTGAACCCCTTTGCCTGTCTGCCAACCGCAAGTACCCGTTTGCTTTGCTTAATGCGTGGTGGCCAGGCACTATAGCATTGTGTATAAGTCCTGGGGGCAATCGCGTACCGGTAGGCCTGCTTGCCTTATGGGAAAAGGGGCTGCTATAGGTGAAGAACACAGAAGCTAGCTATAGTGTCTGACCACTTGCATTAGGGGTAAGCGTGACAGTGGGTATATTATGTTATGGGGGTGGTCTATTTTTGCTGAGGGAGGGGATGGTTATTGTTGCTAGATGCAGGGGATCTATTTTATTCTTGTTATTAACAAATTCCATACTACCTAGCAACATCAATTTAATTCTTGCTTCTGTGTTCTGTAAAGGGGGGGTGGTACTGGGAGATGGGTAGGGAATGGAGAAAAGGGATGGTGCTCAGAGGTGGGAGGGAACAAGGGGGTGACTCTGAATAATACCTGCACATATCCTCTTAAAAAAAGCCTTAGTTGTATGTCTACAATCCTGGCGGGACCTTCACCACCCTAATAGAAAACGGACCTTCTGAATCTGGTTTCCCGGAACCCAAAATTAGACAGGACATGTAGCACACTTTCCCGTATTTACAACTGGATTTAGTTTTTTTACCTGGGGTTGCCCACTGACGATAAAACATTTTTTTTCCCAGTGTTAAAGCCTGCAGTAGCTGAAGGTTTTCCTCTGTTACGCCAACATTTTAATCTCAGCTGTTACTAACAGGCTAACATGTTAACCAATCCGCCAGCAGGTTTAATCCCTGGATAGATTACTAGGCTGTACGGATGAGACAGAAAGGCAAATCCAGGCTGAAATTACATGCAATTATTATGTGATACGTAATTACAGTGCTGAATGGGAGATGCCTTCTCTGGGCTCGTATCATTTAGAGATGGCATGAATTAAGAAGCTGAATTAATCTTCCTGCGTTTCTTGCAGGCGGCTAAATGTAGTCACGTGACTAAGCCTGACAAAGTCATCAGGCCTTGGAATTAAAACAAAAATTGAGCTTGCATTCTAGGTTGGGCGGAAGGTGCAGCTTGGTGAAGCCGTAGCAGTACGAAAGGGTAGTGAAAAATAGTTTTTACCAGGTGATGAACAATTACCTGGTACAGTTACTGAATAATGGGCACCTGTGGATATCAAGTACAAATCACCACATTTCTGAGAACAGAAATGAGATCTGATGGGTCGGATGATAAATGAGGGGTTACTGCCGCCTCAAGAGAAGGCACAGCATCCCCCCCCAGTAATGGCATAGCTTTAGCAATGATGACACAACTTACCCCAATGGTGGCAAATCCAACCCCAATGATGGCAAGTCTTCCCCCAATGATGGAACAGCTCCCCCATCAACAATGGCAGCGATTTACCCAATAATGACACAACTTTCCCCAAAATGGTACATCTACCCCCAATGATGACAAAACTTCCCCAATGATAGCTCAGTTCCCCCCAGTGATGGCACGGTTATGTCCGATAATGCTACAACTTCCCCCAAGAAGATGGCAATGATGGTGCATCCACCTCAATTAATGCACAGCTACTCCCAGTGATGGCACAGCTAGCCCAAGTGATGACATGGCTAGTCCAGTGATGGTACAACTACTCCCAATAATGGCACAACTTACCCCAATGACGGCAAAACTTCCGCCAATGGTGGAACATCTTACCCAAGTGATGAATTAGCTCCCCCATCAAAATTGACACCACGTTCCCCAAGGATGACAAAACTTTTCCCAACAATGGTACATGTGCTGCCAATGATGGCACATATAACCTCAATGATGGTGCAGCTGCTTCCAATAATGGTGCATCTACCCCCAGTGATGACACAACTTCCCCAAATATGGCATAGCTAACCCCAATGATGGCACAGTTATGTCTAATAACTCCCCCCAAGAAGATAGCACACTTACACTCAATGATGGAGTGTCCACCCCAAATATGACACAGCTACCCCCAATGATGGAGCATCTATTCCCAGTGATGGTACAACTGCTCTCAATAATGGCACAGCTCACCCCAATGATGGTAAAACTTACACCAATAATGGAACATCTTACCCACGTAATGCATCAGTTCCCCCATCAACAATGGCACCACTTTTCCCAATGACAACACAACTTTCCCCAAAAATGGCACATATACCATCAATGATGGTGCAGCTGCTCCCAATAATGGTGCATCTACCCCCTGTGATGACTCAACTTCCCCAATGATGGCGCAGCTACTACCAATGATGGCAATTATGTCAAAAAATGCTACAACTTCCCAAAAGAAGATAGCACACTTATCCTCAATGAAGGAACATCCACCCCAATTATGGTGCAGCTACTTTCAGTGATGCATCTATTCCCAGTGATGGCAAAACTTCCCCCAATGATGGAACATCTTACCTAAGTGATGGATCAGCTCCCTCATCAACAATGGCACCAGTTTTCCCAATGATGGCACTAATACCACCAATGATCGCACACTTACTCCAAATAACGGTGCATCTACCCCCAGTGATGACACAATCTCCCCAATGATAGCCAAGCTACCCCAATGATGGCACAGTTGTGTCCAACAATGCTACTACTTCCCTCAAGAACATGGCACATTTACCCTCAATGATGGAGCATCCACTCCAATTTTGATGAAGCTGCTCCCAGTGATGGTGCATCTACTTCTAGTGATGGCACAACTAACTCAAATGATGGTACAGCTTCTCCAATGATGGTACAACCACTCCCAATAACAGGACAGGTTACCCCAATGATGGCACAGCTACTCTCATTGAATGCACAGCTTCCCCCATGATGGTACATCTATCACCAATGATGACACAGTAACCTCTAAAGATGACACTGCTCCCCCATTGATGATACAGCTTTCCCCCAATAATGGAAAGGTTTCCCCAGCGATGGCACTCAATACTATTCTTGTAAGGACCCTTTGTGGAAAATAACTGGGGGATACAAGAGAGTTTCCATATTGTATGACCACAACATTGCTATCTGTATGAAGCAATGCTATCGCTGATGTTGCATGGTGGTGGATAGGACAACATTGGGCCTCAGCCCTCATATATAAAGAAAACAGTCATATTCAATCTCTATTGGTTGCATAGACACAGGGATACTTTTCCCTTTAAAAACTTTTATCCATAGGGCCCATGGCTTGGCTCCATGGCTTAGTATGTGGGCGGTATTCTGGAATTGTGTGGCATCATGGAGACATGAGGAGGCAACTATGACCATATGAGTCTTCTACAGCAATGTGAGACAATATGGCAACATCACAAGTCTAATATGGGGTAATACAATAACATTATGAAGTCTTGTGAGGCTTTCCAAAACAATCGAATGTCATTATGAGGCTGTAAGGTGTCATTTTAAGATCACATGTGTAAGAGGGGCCATATGTTTGGTACCCAAGTGGAGTCAATGCACATGGAGGCCAAGGAATGTAGCACAATGTATTAACTCAACGTTTCAAGAAGGTGGCAACAGGGTCTGAATATCAATGGCTGAACCCAGTATGACAGAAAGACTTGTAGAACACACTAGAACACACACTAGAACTAGAACATGCTATACTGTAGAAGAAGACACACATTAGCAGCTTTACAATACCCAACAGCATCTGACAAAAAAGTTGACTGGTAGGAGGTGTGGTGACAAGGGCACCCAAGAGGCAGAAGAAAAAAAGGTCCTAGGTAGCGGCTTAGGCATAAGGTCCCTGCATTGTCCCCCCTCCACCAGAACCTTTTCCTATGATACACACACTGTCCCTCACCAGCGGGTTCCTGCTCCTGACCTAGCCACTTCGCAAAGGCACGCCCAACTACAGTGGGTCAGTGCTACTTATTAGCACTGCCCTCACTAAAGATGGCCACGGAGGTCATTCAGCACAGCAGACAAATTAGTAAAAATTAGCTGCACACCAACATCCGTCCAACAGGTTTATTGAAAGACTGCCACCAAGAATACTTGGTTTGAAGAAGCACAATGTATGTGTGAAACGTCGTCACCCCTTGGTCCATTTTCATAGTCCTGGTGGCAGTCTTTTAATAAACCTGTTGGACAGATGTTGGCGTGCAGCTAATTTTTACTATTTTGTTTACATGTTCAAGGTTGCGAGCCAGTGCTAGCACCCAGCCCTTCCTTTCTGGTGGATTATCATACTCCCCTGGAGCAGCGATTCATTTCATTGTTCCATTCAGCACAGCAGCATCCAATTTGACCCTTGCTCCGCTAACGATGCCTACAGAGAAACGAGAGGTCCTCTTCTCCTCAATTCTCTCTGCATAGCGGCTGCCGTAACAGCGCCGCCTGTGCAGGGAGGTTGAACTACACCTACCTACTGTCAGGGCTGGGCTTTCCATCTCTGAGCTGGCCACTCAGCTGTTGGCTAATTGCAAGCTCCTATCTCTCCACAGTTACTCAGCTTTTGATGATCCTGCTCGTCAGTCCTGCCTACTTTAGCCATCCAGTCCAGAGGGTCTCTGCCTTCGCCTTGGTCAACTTCACAGAAACTATCTCCTGCATTCGTGTTTAAAGACTGGCTTTGCTGACATCCCTTCTGGCTCCAGATCCTGCTTGCTGTTCCACTACATTACTCCCTGACTTCTGGCTTGACTGACTATCCATTCCGGTTACTCAACTTTGGCTATGTTTTGACTATGTTTGTTCTTTTTACTTTTATTATTAAACAAGTGTGATTTAACTGTACTTCTGTCTCGGCCTGATTTCATGGTTTCTGACACCTACACAAGGAACATTAGGAGTCTGTAAACCACGTTTTTGGCGTATTTATGGGACAACCACTATTGTTCACCAAACGGAAGCAATTGATGCCAAAACACGAAACATTCAATTTTATTTTCAGCACAAGGATGCCATTGGTTTTCGATGGGGGAATTTCACTTTAATACTGTTTATATTGCCCAGATGTTGATCAGAATAAAAAAGGGGTAAATTATTTTTCTTTGGGGCTCCCGGAGCTTTCCAAGGTATGCATTTACTTGACTTGACCTACTTTCCTAAACCGGTACCTTCTGGGGGTAAAGTCTCTTTAACATCTCCGACTGGTAATTTAGCCGACTCTGCATTTTCCCAAGGCTTCAATTTCTGTGCGTTTCCACCTGCATCTCACTCACTTTTGTTTTAACCGGAGACATAAACCCTCAGTGTACGACGTATTTGTCACAGTGCCTTTTTTTTTTGTGTATTTAAGGCGCACGCAGTGAACGCTATTAAAATAGCCATGCAAATAGGTGTAATCTCCACTTTCCTAAACAATCTATCAAAAGGCGATCATCTTCTCAGCGATGAGTAATGATGCCGCTTGCTCCAATTCCCAGTAACATATGCTCGGCGTGGTCTGATCTGTATTAACAAGGCGTTTGGTGTACTTTTCTGACCGATTTCAGACACCGCTTTACCATAATTGAATGGGCGGCATCTGCTTTACTGCGGATTTTCGTGTTTTTTTTTTTTGTTTTTTTTTTTACAAGGCTCCGGAACAATCTGTACGTCCACAGCGGATGGTTTTAAGCGCTTTTAAAGTCGCAGGGCATGAATATTAGCCAACCGATGCCGTAGAGCTACGCGATTCTGGGAAAAAATGAGAATCGCAATTTTTTTTTATTAGAATAAAGATCACGATTCTCACGGCGTAATCATCATCTTTCACATTATACAAAAAAAAAAATTGGGCTAACTTTAATGAATTAAAAAAAAAACAAAAAAAACAGTAAAGTTTTTTTTGTTTTTTATCTAAAAAAAAAAATACATTTGAAAGACCACTGCACTGAACAAAATAGTGTCTGTTGCAATATTTTATGTCACACCGTATTTGCGCAGCGGTCTTTCAAATGTTTTTTTTTTTAAATAAAAAACAAAAAAAAAACTTTAATGAATTAAAAAAAAAATGTAATTATATATATATATATATATATATATATATATATATATATATATATATATATATATATATATATTTTATTTTTATTTTTTTGGGAAAATGCAGAGTCGGCTAAATTACCAGTCGGAGATGTTAAAGAGACTTTACCCCCAGAAGGTACCGGTTTAGGAAAGTAGGTCAAGTCAAGTAAATGCATACCTTGGAAAGCTCCGGGAGCCCCAAAGAAAAATAATTTACCCCTTTTTTATTCTGATCAACATCTGGGCAATATAAACAGTATTAAAGTATTATTTTTTATATATATATATATATATATATATATATATATATAAATAAATAATGTTTGGGGGATTCTAGATAATTTTCTAGCAAAAAATTATGATTTTAACTTGAAACCAACAAGTGTCAGAAAAAGGTTTAGTCTTTGAGTGGTTAAACTGACGTCATCTACAGACTGAAGTTCATTCCTTTCATCTAAAGCAGGGGTCTCCAAACTTTCTAAACAAAAGGCCCAGTTTACTGTCTTTCAGACTTTAGGGGAGGGGGGGGGGGGGCGGACCGTGGCAACTGGGGGTAGAGAAGGTCCTGATGTCAGTGAAGAAAAAAAAATAGTGCCCCATCGTTTGTTTTAGTGCAAGTAATTGTGCCTCATCATTGGTGTCAATGAGGGGGATTTGTGCCCCATTGTTAATGTCATTGTGCCCCATTGTTGGTTTCATTGAGAGGAATAGGGCCCCATTGTTGGTGTCATTGGGAAAAATGGTGTCCCAGCATTGGTATTCGTGGGAGGAACTGCGCCCCTTCATTGGTGTCAGTGGACCCCATTGTTGGTGTCATTGGGAGAAATTGTTGCCCCATTGTTGGTCCCATTGAGAGGAATAGTGCCCTATCATTGGGTGTCATTGGGCCCCATTGTTGGTGCCATTGGGAAAACTTGTGCCCCAGCATTGGTATTAGTGGGAGGAATTGTGTCCCTTCATTGGCGTCAGTGGGGGGCAATTAAGGCCCCAAGGGCCGGATAAAAGCAAGCAAAGGGCCGCAGTTTAGAGACCCCCCTGACCTAAAGAACAAAACGTTACAATGTTTATAGTTAGCTCATCCACTGAGGAATGTTGTGAAACTTTGCAGACCGCCTGTTTTTTTTTTTGACAGCGGTCGGCTTGAGCAGAGAATCCTGCATAGAATCGGGAAAATGCTTTGTTAAGATCGCAAGGGGGAAAGAATCGCGATCTTGATTCCTAACGATTAATCGTGCAGCTCTATGCTGCCGCTTCCAGTTGTGGTCCTTCAGAGAGGCAACCTTTACCGCTCAGTAATTAGCATCCTGCGCATACCCTCTACCCATACCACAGACATCCAACCAACGTACGATCGTTTTCTGAAACATATATGGCGCCAATAACATTTTGTAAGCATTAACACGTCAATGTAATTTTAAAAAAAAACCTTACATACACTATATTACCAAAAGTATTGGGACACCTGCTTTTACACGCACATGAACTTTAATGGTATCCCAGTCTTAGTCCGTAGGGTTCAATATTGAGTTGGCCCTCCCTTTGCAGCTATAACAGCTTCAACTCTTCTGGGAAGGCCGTCCACAAGGTTTAGGAATGTGTCTATGGGAATGTTTGACCATTCTTCCAGAAGAGCATTTGTGAGGTCAGGCACTGATGTGGGACGAGAAGGCCTGGCTCGCAGTCTCCGCTCTAATTCATCCCAAAGGTGTTCTATCGGGTTGAGGTCAGGACTCAACTCAGGTGTGCAGGCCAGTCAAGTTCCTCCACCCCAAACTCGCTCATCCATGTCTTTATGGACCTTGCTTTGTACACTGGTCCAAATCATTTGGTGGAGGGGGGATTATGGTGTGGGGGTTGTTTCTCAGGGGTTGGGATTGGCCCCTTAGTTCCAGTGAAGGGAACTCTTAACACGTCAGCATACCAAGACATTTTGGACAATTTCATGTTCCCAACTTTGTGGGAACAGTTTGGGGACGGCCCCTTCCTGTTCCAACATGACTGCTCACCAGTCATGTATAAGGATACACTTTGTTCATGTTTTCAGGTTTGCAACCAATAAAAGGGGAACTCCACTTTCGTGGGGGAAAAAAAAGAAAAAAGCAAATAAAGAAAAAATAATCTAGCGTGTACAACTGCGATACAAATCATATTATAATTGAATGTTCTTTAAAATTACCTTTCCTTTTCAATCTCATTTTCTATAAATGCAAAGCAACATGGCTACCTGGAGTTGTTCTGTACACAGTGTGTACTGACCAACGACCAGAAACATCCTTTCCTGCTTGTGTGATTGGCTCACCAATTTTCCCAGAAGTCTGCACTGAGATACAAGTCTGATTTCAGGCATCCCCTGCAACAAGAATGTCATTTTTGGTGAGATACTTCCAATAGGAACAGGTCTAAAGGGATGCAGGCCCAGCAGATTCCCTCATTAGTGCTCTGCAGCTGCCACAGCTGACTGATAATTATGATGCCACTCCCATTAGACCCACTCCGCACAGAGGCACAGACAAACACACAGGGATTTCTTCAGAACAACAAAAAGGTAGGTATCTGCAACAAAGGTTGTTATAATCCTTGTAATGTACAGAGATCACCTAGAGGGGAAGGTTTTTTCTCTCAACAAAAGTGGAGTTACTCTTTAACCTTTTTAAATCTGCAGCTTTCGATAAAATAATATCTACTGATCCTGCCCTGAAAGTTCAGGCACTTCCTGTTATAGGGGTGAGGACACCCCTGTCTCCCAAATATGCTTCTGCCCTATCAAAAGGGGCTGAAGTAATCCTTGTGTGTTTCTCTGTGTCAATGTGCTAAGTGAATGTGAATGGAAGTGATTTTATAATCATCAACCAGCTGCTGCACCTGCAGGGCTCTAATGAGGAAAGTGTCAGGGTCCGCATTACTTTAGACCTGATTTCCCTATGTTGGTATCGCACCAAAAATGACATTTTTGTTGCAGGGGATGCCCAAAATCTGACTTGAAAAATAGTGTAGACTTCTGGGGAAATCAGTGAGCCAATCACACAAGCGGGAAACGACATATCTGGGGGGGGTCTGTATACCATCTGTGTACAGAGCGCCTCCAGGTGGCCATATTGCATTTTACAGAAAATGACAGAGCTGCAGATTGAAAACGAAAGGTCATTTTTTAATAACATTCAATTACAATATGGCTTGTGTTGCAATTGTATATTCTATATTAGCTTTTTTTTTTTCTACTTGCTATTTTTTCCCTCACAAAACTGGAGTTACCCTTTAAGTGGGTAAAGAGCTGTAGTAGCCTCCAGCATCAAATCAGACACAATCTTTTACTGTTCTGCCTCCTCCTGGTTGGTAGGAGGTATTACACTTTGTGTATCATCACGGATCTCTGCGCTGCTTTATTAAGAAAACCAGTACTGCAGGAAATATTGGCTGCTATTGCCGACATGTGCACTCCCGAAGAATTTGTTGGATTCCATTTCATTTGTTTTTTGTTTTTTTTTTTCGTTTTTCGGGTCATTCGTTCTGATCGAAATTCGAAAACTCGAAAATCCGAAAGAAATAAAATCCAAAAATTTGAAATAACTATTAAATTATAGTTATTGGAAATTCCTTTCAAATTCTGCTGTTAGCGAATGAATACGAATTTATCCGAAGTTACGAATTATCCGAAATAACGAATGCCGCATCTAAACAAAGGGAACACAACAAATTAATAATAAATAATAATAATAAAAAGTTATTATTATTGTTATTTATTATTATTAAATTTGTTCCGTTCCCTTTGTTTAGATGCAGCATTCGTTATTTCGGATAATTCGTAACTTCGGATAAATTCGTATTCGTTACGTTCACTAACAGCCAAATTTTATATTTACTATAACTATAAAATGTAATAGTTGGTAATTCTTAAGTTATTATTAGTTATCATTTCAGATTTTCTAATTTTCAGGATTTTAGTTCTTATTTTCGGATATTCGTTCTTTGAATTTTCAAAACTTCGAATTTCCCGATTTATGAATTACGAATTTACAAATTTCGAATTTACGAATTACGAATTTACAAATTTCATAATTTACGAATTATGAAATTACGGATTTTCAAATTTACGAATATTCGGAAAAATTCACGAAACGGGTTTTCGTTAATTCGGATACTTCCGAATTAACGAATTTGTCAAAATTTGTTAAAAAAACTAATTTGGAACTAAACTAATTGCACATGTCTATTACTGACTTCACTTCTGACAACACTTGCCGTCCTCCTCTCAGGGTAATCCTCAGATTTAGTTGCTTTCTGAATTGTAGTCCAAGAAGAAGTCTGCGGGGAGTTTCGCCTTCTCTGCCCGCATGCTTGGCCTTGGCCAGCAATGCTGAAAGCTATTCAAGGGCAGCCAGGCAATAGCCGAAAAAAAGGTCACAATGGTCACCCCAGCAGATGGACGACGCATACATAGCTACTGAAACCTACTGCATGTTTTAGTCATGTAATAATTTTTTTTTACGTATTCAGACAGGTTTTTTATCCAGTTTACCTGTCTGTTCTTAGCTGCTCTGCTGAAGAAAGTTTTTTTTTTTTTTTTTTTTTTACACAGCCCACTAGCTCAAGGTAAACTACACACACATGTGAAAGAGTCAAAGCAGTGATTCCTCCCACCCGCCCAGCCTGCTCCGTTCAGATGGGGCCTTATGGAGTTTCAATCAAAGTAAAAAGTCTAAAAGCAAAAAAAAAAAAAAAAAAAAAAGTGTTCTGCTTCCAAAAACCTCCAATATATTTTGTGTCATGGGTACGCCCTGAATTAAATATTTACGAAAAAAAAAGTTTTCTGCAGTCGGGAAATAATTTAATAGTTTTTTTTTTTTTTCATATTCAGCCAGCAGGCAGTGCTCCTAGTTTTTTTTTAAACGTTTACCTGTCTGTTCTTAGCTGCTCTGCTAAAGGAAGCCTGTTTTTCGTTTTCTTTTCTTTTACACAGCCCACTACCTCAAGGTAAATTCTACACCAGGGGTCCCAAACCTCCAGCTTTTGCGAAACTACAAGTCCCCTGAGGCATTGCAGTTACAAGCATGACTCCCACAGGCAGAGGCATGATGGGACTTGTAGCTTCGCAAAACGGCTGGAGGGCCGCCAGTTTGAGACCCCTGCTCTACACACAGACATTAATAAGTCAGAGCAGGGACTTCACATTGTAAGCTCCAGGAGCAGAGCCCTCCTATTCCTTCCGTATTGAACTGTGTTCTAAGTGTACTGTCCCTCTTTATATTGTAAAGCGCTGCGCAAACTGTTTGCAATATACACTCACCGGCCACTTCATAAGGGGGTTACCTTCGTTTTATTATATATATATATATATATATATATATATATATATATATATATATATATAGCATTTACAAAAAATTACAGCAGCTGCAGATTGAAAAGGTGATTTTTTTAATAACATTCAATTACAATATGACTTGTGTTGCAATTGTATACGTTAGATAAATTTTTATTTTATTTTATATGCGATTTTTTTACCCATGAAAGTGGAGTTACCCTTTAAGTGACTTTGAACGTGGCATGGTTGTTGGTGCCAGACGGGCTGGTCTGAGTATTTCTGGGATTTTTTCACACAACCATCTCTCGGGGTTTGCAGAGAACCCCCTTTCTCTGCAATTACAGCTGCAAGTCTTTTTGGGGATGTCTCTACCAGCTTTGCACATCTAGAGAGGGACATTTCTGCCCATTCTTCTTTGCAAAATATCTCAAGCTCTGTCAGATTGGATGGAGAGCGTCTGTGAACAGCAATTTTCAAGTCTTGCCACAGATTCTCAATGTGATTTAGGTCTGGACTGTGACTGGGCCATTCTAACATATGAATATGCTTTGATCTAAACCATTCCATTGTAGCTCTGGCTGTATGTTTCGGGTCGTTGTCCTGCTGGAAGGTGAACCTCCGCCCCAGTCTCAAGTCTTTTGCAGACTCTAACAGGTTTTCTTCTAAGATTGTCCTGTATTTGGCTCCATCCATCTTCTCATCAACTCTGACCAACTTCCCTGTCCCTGCTGAAGAAAATCATCCCCACCACATGATGCGGTCACCACCATGTTTCACGGTGGGGATGGTGTGTTCAGGGTGATGTGCAGTGTTAGTTTTCCCCACACATAGCGTTTTGCTTTTAGGCCAAAAAGTTGAATGTTGGTCTCATCTGACCAGAGCACCTTCTTCCACATGTTTGCTGTGTCCTCCACATGGCTTCTCACAAACTACAAACAGGACTTCTTATGACTTTCTTTCACCAATGTCTTTCTTCTTGTCACTCTTCCATAAAGGGCAGATTTGTGGAGAACACGACTAATAGTTGTCCTGAGGACAGATTCTCCCACCTGAGCTGTGGATCTCTGCAGCTCCTCCAGAGTTACCATGGACCTCTTGGCTCTTCTCTGATGAATGCTCTCCTTGCCCGGCCGGTCAGTTTAGGTGGACGGCCATGTCTTGGTAGGTTTGCAGTTGTGCCATACTCTTTCCATTTTCTGATGATGGATTGAACAGAGCTCCGTGAGATGTTCAAAGTTTGGGATATTTATTTATAACCTAACCCTGCTTTATACTTCTCCACAACTTTATCCCTGACCTGTCTGGTGTGTTCCTTGGCCTTCATGATGCCGTTTGTTCACTAAGATTCTCTAACAAACCTCTGAGGGCTTCACAGAACAGCTGTATTTATACCGAGAATAAATTACATACAGGTGGACTCTATTTACCAATTAGGTGACTTCTGAAGGCAATTGGTTCCACTAGATTTTAGTTAGGGGTATCAGAGTAAAGAATACAAATGTACCCCACACTTTTCACATATTTAAAAATGTTGAAAACCATTTATCATTTTCCTTCCACTTCACAATTATGTGCCACTTTGTGTTGGTCTATCACATAAAATCCCAATAAAATACATTTACGTTTTTGGTTGCAACATGAAAAAATGTGGAAAACTACAAGGGGTATGAATACTTTTTTAGGACACTGTATTCAGATCACCGTTCTGCCTGTCTCCATAAAGGTTTCTTGGGTCTCGGCAGACATCGGGTACGCCGGATCCACTGACTGGCTCCCGCTGTGTCCAATCACAGCAGGAACGGGTCACCGGCGGCGCGCCCCAGACCTGGAAGTGCAGAAATACATACAGGTACTTGATTCTACCCAGAGCTGTTGCCCTGCTGCAATAAATGTACGTGGTGTGGTTGGCATCTGGCTAGATGCCTGAATGCATTGGGTTGCTGCCATGTGATTGGCTGATTAGCAATTTGTGTTACCAAGAAATTGAACAGGTGACAGTGGTGGCCCGTGCATTAGGGGCGCATGGGCGCCACCCCCTCTCTCCTGGCACCCCTCTATCACCAATAGATAGATTCATGCATTGCATGAATCTATCTATCATGAATCTATCTATGGCCGCCGCTACCACCCCCTATTCAGGCGCCCGGTCCCTTTTCGGGCGCAGGGCGCCTGAAGTACAGCGGCGGGGGGTGTTTTTGAAGCACCCGATTAGAGCCATAGGCTCGAATAGGCGTCAAAAAAGGTGACCTGCGAGCTCCATGCTGGGCACTCGCAGGTCACTCAGCTGTGTTAGAAAAGCGAATGAACTATTCGCTTTCCTAACACTAAACCGCCTCTCCGCCAATCAGGTGCTCGGATCTGCTACCCGTCACCTGATTTGGCTGAAACGACAGGTGCCGCTATTGGACGCCTATCAGGAGGAGAGGACGGTAGATGAGGACGTCGGGAGACGCATAGAGGACCCCGCTCGTCGCCATCACCCGCTGCCCCACCAAGACAGGGTAAGTGCCGGGCAGACGGCGAGCGGGTGGGGGTCACACTGGGGGCATTCAAGGGCACACTGGCAGCATTTGATGGGCACACTGGCAGCGTTTGATGGGCACACTGGCAGCGTTTGATGGGCACACTGGCAGCGTTTAATGGGCACAGTCGCAATGTTTGAGGGCACAGTGGCAGCATTTGAGGGCACAGTGGCAGGGTTTAATGGGCACAGTGGCAGCGTTTAATGGGCACAGTGGCAGCGTTTAATGGGCATAGTGGCTGCAACTGATGGCACAGTGGTAGCATTTGAGGGCACAGTGGCAGTGTTTGATGGGCACAGTGACAGCGTTTGATGGGCACAGTGGCTGCAATTCATGGCACAGTGGCAGCGTTTGATGGGCACAGTGGCAGCGTTTAATGGGCACAGTGGCAGCATTTAATGGGCACAGTGGCAGCGTTTAATGGGCATAGTGGCTGCAACTGATGGCACAGTGGTAGCATTTGAGGGCACAGTGGCAGTGTTTGATGGGCACAGTGACAGCGTTTGATGGGCACAGTGGCTGCAATTCATGGCACAGTGGCAGCATTTGATGGGCACAGTGGCAGCGTTTAATGGGCACAGTGGCAGCGTTTAATGGGCACAGTGGCAGCGTTTAATGGGCACAGTGGCAGCGTTTAATGGGCACAGTGGCTGCATTTGAGGGCACAGTGGCAGTGTTTGATGGGCACAGTGGCAGCGTTTGATGGGCACAGTGGCTGCAATTCATGGTACAGTGGCAGCATTTGATGGGCACAATGGCGTTTGATGGGCAAAGTGGAAGTATTTGAGGGCACAGTGGCAGCGTTTCATGGGCACAGTGGCAGCGTTTCATGGGCACAGTGGTCGTTTCATGGGCGCAGTGGCAGCGTTTGATGGGCACAGTGGCAGCATTTGAGGGCACGGTGGCATTTGATGGGCACAGTTGCAGCATTTGATGGGCACAGTCGCAGCATTTGATGGGCACAGTCGCAGCATTTGATGGGCACAGTCGCAGCATTTGATGGGCACAGTGGCTGCAATTGATGATTTTTTTTTTTTGAGCCCCCCAAAAATTTTGAGCACCAGCCACCGCTGGTACCTAATAAAGTGGTCGGTGAGGGAATAAATCCTGAATAATAATAATAATAATAATAAGAGAAATTTGAGAATGGCGTCACATTCCTCAGCCATTTAGCGTAGGGGGAACTAATAAAAATTTGCCGGTCACACAAATATAAAAAAGACAATTTTTCCTGTTATAAGTGAAAATATATATATTTTCTACTCCTTTGAATATACAGTGCTTAAAATGTTATTTTCAGAGTGAAAATGAACCTTCTCCTCTCCCACCAGAAAGCGAAGGCCTTTTAATTTGAATCCAAATCTTTAATTGGAGACGCCTCGTCTCTCTCGCGAGTCACGCCGCGGCACAGAAAAAAAAAAAAACCCGCCACAAACTCTCTCCAGGAAAACAAAAGCCTCTCCTGTGATGTTGATAAGAAACAGGACAGTCACTCTCCCTTGACATATCTGTTCTTTAAAAAAAAAAAAAGGAAGAAAAAAAAAAAAACAAAACAAATCAATAGTCGTGCGGTCTGGCACCTGCATACAGAACAACGGCTGATGGAGCAAAGATTGTCTTCATTAAATTCATTAATATTCATAGAGAGTAGAAAATCTGACACCGTCGAGGACTCACTAACCTTTCCTCATATTAGATTTTTACTTCTTAACACAATTACAGTCCGGCAATGACTTAATTAATGCTGCTTTTCGTCAGCTGCTTTAAAGAGCTGTCAATTCGCTCGTGCCGCGGCTGTCATTGAAAGAGAAAGACAGTCATCCGGGCTAAAGAGAAATAGGACGGAATTCAAACACTTAATAAGATTCAAAGTGCCATGAAACCACATATCAAATCGCATTAGGTGCCCCCCCCCCTTCCCTTCTCCGCTTTATAAATACATTGCTGCTACAATCAGTATGTTTCTCGTACCGGAGGGGTAAAACTGTTATTAGTTGTATGGAGGGGGGGCAGAGCGGGAGGACCTTCTCTGGGGATCCATTGTGGAAGAATGTGATCAACCCAAACACCTACAACTCAACATGCCGTCACACACGTTCCCGTAATGTCAAAAAAGTGTTGGAAAACCTCCATACTTACCTTTTTTCTTGCAATGTTAAAACCAGTCCGGTAAGGTCACAGGTTCTCATAGGCATGCACACAAGGTGCGCCGGGTGTGTCTGGGCACACCCTAATAATCCTGTGCAGTGCCCACTTCCCCTGCTGGCGCCCCCGTCTCTCCCCCTGCAGTGTTGCCATCGTCCCGCCAGCTGCTGCGGGGGATGTTTCAGGATAGAGAGTGGGGAAAGGGGCCAGTAAATATTTAATTTACCGGTCCCTTCCTTTTCTGAACAAACACAGCGAGTGATCTTTACCATTTACTCTTGTGTTCATTCTTAAAAGCGGTTGTATGCCCAGAAGAAAAAAGAAAAAAAAAAAAAACCTATAAAAAGGCAAAAGGCATAATGAGCTAGTGTGCACCGCATACCTTACATTACCTTAGAACAAAGCCCCTGTACCGTCTCCCGGTCACCACCAAGGGAGCTGACATTTTGCCTCTGCGATTCTTCCGGGTTCGTGGCTCCGGCGCTGTGAGTGGCATGTGCGTAGGAGTCTTCTTTCCGGCAAGGAGCTCTGATTTTCCGGCAGCACCCGCCGGACCTTCAGAGCGCATGCACCGCTGACGTCAGCAGCTGCATGCAAGGTGAAAAATGTGCTAAAGGGTATACAACCACTTTAACTGAAGCATAGTAAACTAGGATTACTATTGTAAGAGAAGCTTAGTTGGAACCAGAAGGCCATTACATGCTCATAATTATGAGCAAAGGCTCAATACAGAACGGGCATGGGCACGCATGCGCAAACGTATTAGCATCTGCACAAGAAGAAATCGCACACACGTGTACGCACTAGCGCCAAACGGCCCATTTAGGCTGAACCATCGCATGAACAGATTGCGGGGTGGTCTTCATCTAGTTCCTGTTTACCTGTGCCTTGACCTGCTATATCTGCCTACCTCTGCTTGACCTATCTCTGGATTCCCACCTGCCTATTGTGACCTCGGCTTGTACTCTGACTCTACTCCTGTCTTGTGGTTCTATGCTCCGCTCCCCGACTGTGTACCAATTTCAGCCTGTATCCCGATTCTACTTCTGTCTTATGTTCCTGTACCTTCGCTGCCTGGCTGTTAAGGACCTTTTGGCTTGTGTCCCGACTACGCTCCTGCCTGCTGATCAAGCTTCACCATGTTCCAGTTCCTGGTTCCTGCCTGGTGATTTGCGGTCATCTGTTTCTTGCAAACCTCAGCTGGTGCTGCCTGTGATACCGGCCGCTCCTGCCACTCTGTGTCCTCATACTTCCTGTCATCACTACCAGGGGTGTTGGACAAGAGGTGCAAGAGCCCCCTCTACAGCTCGATCTCCACTAGGTATGTGACAACTATGCTTTAGTTTGTAAATGAACAGGAAGCCTCAACACAGAGCACTTCCCATTAGTTCACTGTCCAGTGCAGCTGAGGCTGCAGAGAAAGGGACTGGGGAAGCTCTGTCCTCTTTCCCTTTATCTGTCTCAAACGTGAGATATCAAAGAGGTGTGTTTGTGCTCTGGGGTGCACACCCTAATGCAACAGGCTGTGCATACCAATGCAGGTCCTTCAGCTTCTTCCTAGGTGGCAGCAGTAGGCAGGTCCTCTTCCTGGACTACTGGGAAGCTAGGCTGCTTGATGATACACCCCCAGGGGGTGTGTCCATGACAGCCTGGGCCTACAGGAAGTAGGTTGTGGGACCTTGGCCATCATTCCACCAGAAATATACCTGGGTTAGTCGTGCTGATAACAACAAGGCAGCACCACATCCTCATTTGAATTAGAAATATTTTATATAGAAAATAATGGATATTTGAGGTGCCACCCTGTGTAAATGTTAAAATACACTTTTATTTCATAGAAAATGTAATAACAACATAGAAACATACAAAAGTGGCGGCAGAACAAGACCGAGTAGTCCATTGAGTCTGCCCATTTTATTTTATTTTTTGTTAACTTTATTGTCTGACTATAGATCTACGTTTGTCCCAAGCATGTTGGAAACCATTTAAAACCAAGCATATTGAATAATTAAAAAAAAACAAAAAAAAACCCTGTCACAGACAGGTACGTTCCAAGTACCTACAAGAATGATTGCTTTCACAGTGGTACACCTGTATAATAATAGAATACAGAGTCAGTGTAGTCAGTACTATCACAAGCCACCCCAGTTGCCCAATGGGTACGGCACCGGCTTCCTAAGCTTGGCATTGTGGGTTTGTGTCCCATCTGGGGTGCCAAAAAAAAAAAGAACTATCACAAGCCCTTGTGATGATCAAATTGAGCACCACATAAATGTTTGCCAATTAAGCCTCGTGCCTATCAAAAAAGATGCCGCCCACCACTGTCCATGTGGATGGGTACATAAGCCAGCGTTGTCTGAACATCACTGCGATGACTATGGCAGAATGTGTCACGTTGCTCAGACAACGCTGGCTTATGTTCCCATCCACATGGACAGTGGTGGGCGGAATCTTTTTTGATAGTCACCATCCCTAAATGGTTAGCATTGCTGTGGTGCTCTATTTGATCATCACAAGCCAAGGGCTCTGGGCTTGTGATAGTTCTGACTACACTGGCTCTGTATTCTATTCTTGATTCTGACCTTAACTACCCTAACAAGTCTGCTGCCTACCCTGACTTCAACCTGTGCCTGGATTACTCTGTTCTCTGCTGCCTGCCCTTTGCTTGTCTCTGAATTATGCCTACCATCTGCTGCCTGCCCTGACCTTAGCCTGTTCCTGCATTACTCTCGTCTAGAGCCTTCCCTTAATCTCAGCCTGCCTTTGATTACTATCTTGTCTGCTGCCTGTCCTGACCTTTGCTTGTCTCTGGATTACATTTCCTGTCTTCTGCCTGCTCTGAGCCTCTAGCTGTATTAGTCTCTTGTCCTCTGCCTACCCTGACCTTAGCCTGTTCCTAGATTACTCTTTTGTCTGCTGCCTGCCCTGATCTTTGCCCGTCTCTAAATTGCGCTTACTGTCTGTTGCCTGCCCTGGTCTCTATCGGTCCCTGTGTCACGGTCAGGGGTCAGGTTTGGAGACCAGTAGCTACAGCAGTAGAGAGGCTTCCACTGACCAAAAGGATAAGTACATCAGCAGGTCACCCTGGCAGTTGACGTGGGCTCACCAGAGGCGCAGAGTTTAAGCACTAACCGGCTATCAGAAACCATGAAATTAGACCGAGGCAGAAGTACAGTTAAATCACACTTGTTTAATAATAAAAGTAAATAGAACAAACATATTGTAAAGCAGTTGACCTGATTGGGCCCCACAATTACCATAACCATGTCTCCATCCCTGTATATACATTAAAAAGAAAAAGAGAGGGGCAGTGGGACTTTAAATGAGGCATGGGTAGGTCTTTGAAAAAGTCTAGGATACCTTATGTTAAATTAACTATCACCACCCCTTAAGGGGCTTAAAAGCTGTATAGCCATAGAGAAATGCTAATCAAAGAAATGCATAGACATCAATTCATGAGTAATATAATAATAATAATAATAATAATAATAATAATAATAATAATATAATGCATCATAATATACAATACATAAATCATGCACATCGAGGCACAATAAAAATAGTAGTCATGTTGATAGAAACGTTGTTTATAAACGCTGTTTGAAAATAATTGATACAAGCAATCACAGTTCTAAAATGGGTATACAAAAAAGGTGAACAAGGTATTCCGAATAACAATGTTAGTAAGTATAAATGGTATACGATAGAATTCATAGATGAACCAAACTTGAAATGGCAACCCTGAGTGTAGACTCTACGCGTTTCATGGCGTTTAAAGCCAATCATCAGGAGTGGGATGCATCAAGAGATGACTTTTGGCAACAACCCAGTACATAACCCAACAGTCCAATTGTGGAATAATGAAGGTGGCCCTGAGAGAGCTGTCTCCCCCGGGGTTGAGGCCAAGGACACACAAGGCTAACCCCCAAACCGAAAGTCTCCATGGGGGCTGGAGAATCGGAGAGGGGGTAGAGAGGAACAGCAGCCAGGGAGAGAGCCAGACAGCCAAAACACACTTCCCAAGTAGGAGGCATACATGTATGGGCCACAGATGAAGTTCTGAGGTGTGGATGAAGACCCATATATCCTCTCCTCCTGAGAAAAAAGTGTGGGGATAGATAAATAGATAGATAAATAGAACAAACATAGTCAAAACATAGCCAGAGTTCAGGAACCGGAACGGATAGTCAGACAAGCCAAACGTCAGGGAGTCGGAGATGAGCGTAGTAAAACAGCAAGCAGGATCTGGAGCCAGAAGGGATGTCAGCCAAGCAAGTCTTTTAACAGGAATGCAGGAGAGCATCTCTGTGATGTTGACCAAGGCGAAGGCAGAGATCCTCTGGGCTGGACGGCTTAAGTAGGCAGGACTGACGAGCAGGATATCATCAACAGGTGAATAACTGTGGAGAGATAGGAGCTGGCAATTAGCCAACAGCTGAGCGGCCAGCTCAGAGAAAGAAGGGCTGAGCCCAGCCCTGACACTGGCTTTCACCAAAGCTCCTGATGGTAGAGATGGGTTTAGCTGCGTATTAGTAACAGGTCACGGTCCTCAAGAATGCCCCACCAGTAGATGAAAAGGCTGGGGTCTAGTAGCAGATATCGCTGGTAGGGCTCAAGCAGAAGGGTAGTCAGTAATCAAGCCAAAAGGTCGGTAACAAGTGAATGCAGGTTGGGATCAAGCAGAAGCATAGTGGAGGAACAAGCCAAGGTCAGTAACGAGTGGTATTGAAAATATAGACGGCAGCAGGATCGGAAGGAGCAGGATATGGGCTAGAGAAGAGCACAATAATCTGACAAACAGGAAGTGCAAAGGCATGGCTAAAAAAATAGGAAGTTATTGAAAGGGGCCAAGAGTTCAAGGTTCACCAGAAACAAGATAGAAAGCATGTTTGTCCAAGGCATTAGGCAAGGAGTTGTCCAGCATCTCAGGTGGCGCAGCAAGAAGATCTACGGTCAGATGCAGCAGAGGTCATGGATTCAATCCTGGTTCTGACACCCTGGATGATGCTGACACTGGATTTTGTTATTTACTGGTCTCTTTTCTTCTGCTGCGACGTCTGACACCCCCGATTATCATAGGTATCCCTTGAATCTTGGTCTAACTTTAATGTTGATTGGCCAGGGATTATAACATTGCGTAACAAGTGCTGGAGGCAACCAAGTACAGGTAGACCTATTTGCTTTATAGGAATAGGGGCTGCCAAAAGGTGAAGATATGGTTGCCACCTTTTGTGCTGGGACGAGCATTACAGTCAGGCCATCAGGAGAAGAGATGTCAGGTATTTTGTCTCATACCTACATGCACTCGTCTTTACCTATCCTTACCAAAAGATATTTGCATAGACTGAAAACGATACTTCATGCCTTAAACAAACAACATTTTTTAATTCCCAGAAACTGTGGCCGATTCTTGCTGTTGCAGAGGTAAACAACAAATTTGCACTGTTTCTACACTTTGACCATCATACTGCAAGCAGGTCAGCCTTAAATTGCATCTAAATCCAAAACTTTTTTTCAGTGTGGGAGGGTTAGACCACCTGTCAGGCTTTTTCTGCTGTGGTCCGTGTTCCATGATGGGGAGTTTTTTCCTATCTTTATGTCCTGGTGACCACTGTCACTGGGCCTGAAAGTGATAAATTCGCAAATATTTGAGTTGTCACTATTATAGGAGTAGTGGGGGACACATTCCAGTGACTAGAGGGGATTTTACTATTATGGAAAGGTTTCCTCTTGTTGTGTCTGCAGGATAGGAAGTTAAAGGGTAATTCACGTCATTGTTACCCAGATGGCAAAAATCTGGTTCTTAAGCCATTCCCTACACTATCCTGGGATTTATACAACTGCATCTCAAAAAATTAGAATATCATCAAAAATTTAATTTATTTCAGTAATTCAATTAAAAAAGTGAAACTCCTATTATATCGATTCATTACACACAGAGCGATATATTTCAAGCATTTCTTTCTTTTAAATTTTGATGATTATGGCTTACAGCTAGTGACAACCCAAAATTCTGTATCTCAGAAAATCTGAATATTACAGAAGAACAATAAAAACAAGGATTTTTGATACAGAAATGTTGGCTTAGTGAAAAGTCTGTCCATGTACAGTATAGTATGCACTCAATACTTGGTCGGGGCTCCTTTTGCTTGAATTACGGCATCAATGCGGCGTGGTATGAAGGCGATCAGCCTGTGGCACTGCTGAGGTGTTATGGAAGCCCAGGTTGTTTTCATAGCGACCTTCGGCTTGTCTTCATTGTTGGTTCTGGTGTCTCATCTTCCACTTGACAATACCCCACAGATTCTCTATGGGGTTTGGGTCAGGAGAGTTTGATGGCCAATCAAGCGCAGTGATAGCATGATCATGTGACCAGGTATTGGTACTTTTGGCAGTGTGGGGAGGTGCCAAGTCCTGCTGGAAAATGAAATCAGCATCTCCATAAAGCTGGTCAGCAGAGGGAGGCATGAAGTGCTCTAGAATTTTCTGGTAGAGGGATGCGCTGAGTTTGGACTTGATAAAAGACAGTGGACCAACACCAGCAGATGACACGGCTCCTCAAATCATCACTGACTGAAAACTTCACGCTGGACCTCATTAAACTTGGATTCTGTGCCTCTCCACTCTTCCTCCAGACTCCGGGACCTTTGATTTCCAAATGAAATGCAAAATTTATTTTCATCTGAAAAGAGGACTTTGGACCACTGAGCAACAGTCCAGTCCTTTTTCTCTTTGGCTAAGGCAAGACTCTTCTGATGTTGTTTTTGGTTCAGGAGTTGCTAGACAAAAGGAATGTGACAGTTGTAGCCCATGTCCCGGATATGTCTGTGTGTGGTGGCTCTTGAAGCACTGACACCAGCCATAGTCCATTCCTTGTGAATCTCCCCCAAATTCTTGAAGGGCCTTTGCTTCACAATCCTCTCAAGGCTGCGGTTATCCCTGCTGCTTGTGCACCTTTTTCTACCACACTTTTTCCTTCTACTCAACTGTCCATTAATATGCTTGGATACAGGACTCTGAACAGCCAGCTTCTTTAGCAACAACCTTTTGTGACTTGTGGAGGGTGCCAATGACTGTCTTCTGGACAACGGTCAAGTCAGCGGTCTTCCCCTTGATTGTGTAACCTACTGAACCAGACAAAAGAGACCATTAAAAAAGTCTCAGGAAACCTTTACAGATGTTTTGAGTTATTTAGCTGATTGGAGTGTGACACCATAAGTCTACAATATTCAACTTTTTCACAATATTCACATTTTCTGAGATACTGGATTTTGGGTTTTCACTAGCTGCAAGTCATAATCAACATTAACCACTTCTAGACCGCCGCATGCCGATATACGTCCTAACTTTGAAGAAGAATATTGTTGTTATGGCAGCTAGTTCAGCTGGCAGTCTGGTTTTCGATAATCGTGGTCTCTGTGGCGGATTCACCGCAAGATCACTTTTATCGGTGGTGGGAGAGGGGATCCCGCCGCCCTCCGGTGCCCTCTGCCGCTTACCGGTGGCGATCAAATCCTTTCTCCTCTGTGGTATGGAAACAAGTGAGGGGAAGATGGTCTCCCTACTACTGCAGGGCGGAAGCGACGTCACTTCCGCCCATAGCTCTTAAAAGGTCATTTTTTATTTTTTTTTAAATGACAACATTTTTTTTTATTGAATTTTAGTGTAAATAGGAGATCTGAAGTCTTTTTGACCCCAGATCTCATATTTAAGAGGTCCTGTCATGCTTTTTTTCCTATTACAAGGGATGTTTACATTCCTTGTAATAGGAATAAAAGTGATACCATTTTTTTTAAAAAAAGAACAATGTAAAAATAAAAAATAAAAGGTAAAATAAATAAGAAAAAAAAAGATCTTTTTTTTAAAGGCGCCCCGTCCCGCCAAGCTCGCGTGCATAAATTAACGCATACGTGAGTAGCGCTCGCATATGAAAACGGCGTCCAAACCACATATGTGAGGTATCGCCGCGATCGTTAGAGCGAGAGCAATAATTCTAGCCCTAGACATGCAACCTGTAGAATTTTTTAAACGTCGCCCATTGAGATTAAGGGTAAAAGTTTGTCGCCATTCAGCGAGCGGGCGCAATTTTGAAGCGCGACATGTTGGGTATCAATTTACTCGGCGTAACATTATCTTTCACAATATAAAAAAAATTGGGCTAACTTTACTGTTGTCTTATTTTTTTAATTCAAAAATGTGTATTTTTTTCCCAAAAAAGTGTGCTTGTAAGACCGTTGTGCAAATACGGTGTAACAGAAAGTATTGCAACGGCCGCCATTTTATTCTCTAGGGTGTTAGAAAAAATAATGTATAATGTTTGGGGGTTTTAAGTAATTTTCTAGCAAAAAAAAAAAAACGGTTTTTAACTTGTAAACAACAAATCTCAAAAAGAGGCTCGGTCCTTAAGTGATTAAAAGAAAGAAATGCTTGAAATATATATCAATCTGTGTGAAATTAATCTATATAAATATAGGAGTTTCACTTTTTGAATTGAATTACTGAAATAAAATGAACTTTTTGATGATATTCAAATTTGAGATGCATCTGTATATGTATATATATATATATATATATATATATATATATATATATATATAATGTTGGGGTTGATTCACTAAAACTGGAGAGTGCATAATCTGGTGCAGCTGTCCATGGTAACCAGTCTCTAACTTTTGCGTCATAAAAAAAGTCCTGCCGTTTTATTATTATTACACTTTTCCTTTATTTTCCAGCACAAGTGCAGTTTTTGGTTTTTAAGACAGTAACTCATTATTTTAAAAAAGATCAGCTGCAGGGAACTTTTGGAAATACTGATGATTACTCCTTGGACTTGCATAACGTTCACAACACAGGTATTGTTTAACAACCCCATGCTCCATCTGGTCCTACCCAAAGAAGACCGTTACAGAATTAGAGGCTACAAATGTAAGTTTGCCGCAGTTGAGTACAGCAAGGCTAGAAGAAGAAGAAGAAGAAGAAGAAGAAGAAGAAGAAGAAGAAGAAGGGGGTTAGATGAAGAGATAAAAATATCAGAAAAAAGATTAGGGAAGATTGAAGCGAATGAATGCACCGGGTCAAGAAGTGAGCGAGAGAGGCGGGGCGCACAGACGAAGGATGGTGCATTCAAGACAATAAGTTCCTGCCTTGCGAACAATAAAAAAAATAAATAAAAAAAAAGAGATTGTGACAAGTTTATAATGCGAACCTTGGAAGGGCATGACGAGTGCGCCGTACAATTGTCATAGTCTCCTGAGCTTCTCTTTTTCCATTAAAAGCTAATGTTCATCAGTCTACTAAACAAAATCAATGCGGAGAAACAGGCCTCCAGCAAATGTCGGTGTTTTATGTGCCTTGGATGGAGTTATACAATTAAAGTCAACTTGCCTCATTAAGGTGAAGGGAACAAATCCTTCTAATCTCAGAAAGGCTCCAGAGCGAACACATTTAACTGGCGACCATTTTTTATGTTGTAAATGGCAAAGCTTTTTTTTTCCATGTGGGAATTTATGCCCCCCCCCCCATATGCTAGGTGTTAAGCCCCACCTGGAAAGTAAAATATAGATCTTAGAAATGAAAACTGATGCTCACTACATGGAGCGTCACTGAGGCAGATAGTAGTGAGGTTATCCAGGAGCCATTGGCTAATGTAATATGGAATAAAGCCTATATCAGGCAGAAAGAATGGCAATAAAAGCTCATCTTCCCTTCTTCTAAAATTGCCTCTACCTCAGAGAGAGCCTAGATCCCTCCTGGTGCCCAGCCTGCGGCCCTTGGGGCCCCTACAGACACTAATCTTTGTTTCCCTATTACCTTATTATAGTATTGATTTCTAGCAGCCTCATATAGCGTGTCTTTAGTTTATGACTGTCTCCTAAAGCTTGTCCCCAGTCTCCAACAACATCTATAGCATGTCCACAGTCTTTGAAAGTCTTCTGCAGCATGTCCACAGTCTCTGACCATCTCTTCTACCATGTTCACCAACTGTGACCATCTCCAGTATTATTTCCATCATCTCTGACCATCTCCAGTATTACGTCCACAATCTCTGACCATCTCCAGCATTAAGTCCACAGTCTCTGACCATCTCCATTATTATGTCCACAGTCTCTGACCATCTCCAGTATTATTTCCATCATCTCTGACCATCTCCAGTATTACGTCCACAGTCTCTGACCATCTTGAGCATTATGTCCACAATCTCTGACCATCTCCAGCATTATGTCCACAATCTCTGACCATCTCCAGTATTATGTCCACAGTCTTTGACCATCTCTTTTTATCATGTTTTGAGACGTTAACCATCACCTGTATTATGTCTGAAGTCTCTGGAAATCTCTTGTATCATGTCTGCAGTTTCTGACCATTTCTTGTAATATATTCACAATCTCTGGCCATCTCTTGTACGTTGGATTATCTCTTGTATCAAATCTGCAGTCTCTGACCATCTCTTGTATCATGTCCACAGTCTCTGACCATCTCATGTACACTAATACCTCGGATTGCGAGTAACGCAGTCTACGAGCGTTTCGCAATACGAGGATTTTCTAAATCCTGACTCGAACTGCGAGTGTTGTCTCGCAAGACGAGCAGGATTTAAGCCTCTCGTGTATGCAGTACTGCATGTGGCCAGAGGTGCGGTGACAATCGGAGACCACTCGGAGACACTCGGTTCCCGAGTGTCTCTGGTGCCCCCCGCCCTTCTGGCCACATGCGGTACTGCATACACCAGCAGTGGCACTGGAACACATTATCTGAGTTTCCATTGATTCCTATAAGGAAACTCACTTCGATATACGAGTGCTTTGGATTACAAGCATGCGTCTGGAACGAATTATGCTCGTAATCCAAGGTACTACTGTATAATGTATGTGGTCTCTGGTCATCTGTTATATTATGTGCAGAGTCTCTGACCATCTGTTGTATAATGTCCGTAGTCTCTGGCCATCTGTTATAATATGTCCAGAGTCTCTGACCATCTGTTGCATCATAGCTATAAAAAATGGGGTATATGATACTACCCTATAAAGCACTAAGTGCTTTATAGGGTAGCGCCATATTCCCCATTTTTTATACCTACTCTTGTAAGTTCCATTGGGAATTCAATAAGGGGGGGCTGCAACCCACACTATCCTAAGTGCGGAACCCATCATAAATTTATCTGTTGCATCATGTCCGCAGTCTCTGACCATCTCCTATAATATTATGTCCACCATCTCTGGCCATCTATTATACACGTTGTATTATGTCTACAGTCTCGGACCATCTCTTGTATCATGTCCAGAGTCTTTGACTATATCTTCTTGTGTGTTTGTGGTCCCTGAGATTGAATATTTATTGAATTTGAGGTCTCCACTATCAAGAGAGCTGACCACCACTGGCCTAGATGTTTACATAGAGATTGCAATATGTGCATAAGCAGGAAGCTTATAATTCCTATTATCCGGTATTTATAAAAGGATGTAGAGTTTACAAAGTGCTATTATCCAACGGATTTGGAAACAAAGACAGGCCACAACTGAATAGTAAACGCCGACTGAACCCTTGAATTGGTTCTTTGCTCCCAAGAAAACCTTATTTTGCATGAAATAGGGAAGGGCAGCGATGATGTCACAAGGTGGAATTATGTTCACCCCCCAGCATATCCCTTATATTTTGCTATTATTAATTAAATCAGGGATTCTTTCAATGATTACTGACCTTTCAATGGGATCGTCCAGAAGGTGTGTCATCCCCTTCGTTAGACTCGCCAAAACAGCATGATTACCAATCTACCAGAAAGCCCAAAGCTTGAATTACTTTATGCATGGATAGCTAGGAAAAGAACAGCCCAAAATATTTTATCATATTTATCGAAAAACAGCAAATCAGAAATACATAATCTTGATACATCAAGTGAGAATTTTGCTGTAATTTTTGCTCAAATTTTTTCAAAACATGGACTGGAGGTCTAGTTCCTGACAATGTTACTCCATGTCATCTGACACATCAAGTTTATTTCTTCACTTTAATTTCAGGTTAAGTAATGAAGAAAATCCTGTTTATTTTTTAAATATTCAAAAATCCTGGCCCATACCTCCTTCACTTGGTTCCCATACCCTCCAAGAGGTAACCCCCTGGTTAAGAACCCCTGCATTAAGGATACAATGTTCCCCTCTGGTTTGGCAGCAACTCTGGAGAAGGGCTAGAACCTTTTCCAAAGTTTTAGTGTCGTCTGTGTCTCCATTAGGGAGATTTCTTAGAACCTCAGACAGGAAGTGAAGAGGAATCCCCCCCCCAACACATTTGTTATAAAACTTAGGATTTTCTGTTGGGATCACATCCATGTTACACCAAGGTTGAAAGTAAATTTGTTTAGCTGAGTTAAAACTTTTTAACAATAATCACTTTGAAGTATGGAAGTAGCATTAATCTCAGAAGCTGTACTTGATATACAAAGTGTTTCTCATGCAGCTTGTAAACAGGTGCAGCCTATAGCCCCCACTGTAAGTGGCGCTCAACAGAAGAAGCAAAAATGCAGCTTGTAAACAGGTGCAGCCTATATCCCCCACTGTAAGTGGCGCTCAACAGAAGCAGCAAAGCAGAGGGGGAAGGAAATTGTGATGAACTCAGTTCCTCTATGACATCCCGCAGTCACAAGGAGGCAGCTGTTTGACTGGAGGCTGCTGCCCCACTTGACCTCAGCAGCCATCTTGGGTCAGGCAGAGTCTATTTAAGACTCCAACTCCCAGGTTTGGTAAGCTTTATGCGGGTGGATAGTGTAGGAACAGGTTCTCTGTCTGGCAGGGACGGTGCTTAGTAGTGCGGAAAGGTTCCCGAGGAGTAGGGTGTTGACCGATCTATGTAGGACATTTTATTTCATCCTTCTACTTCTATATCGCTACATAGGAAAAGTGCAGGGACTATTCCATCTCCTAGTAAAGTCTCCCGTCTGGGTGTGGACCGGCCAAGCTGCATTCACGCTCCTCGCTGCAGAAGCTGTCGGCATCATTCCAGGATCTAGATCCTCTGCTACTGTAAGTGGCTCCAGTTGGCTGTGCCTCTCCATCGGGCTTGTTTGTACGTTGTTGGAACTCACAAAATAAACTGTTTTCATCCTCCTCGCCTCTGAGTGTATTCTTTGCCGCCATCGCACCACACTTCCACCCTACCCACAGGCTCATGCACCAAGCTCGCAGCATTGACACATTCTCCACCTGCACCGATGGAAGGTTGTATGTTTCTACCCTACAAAGTTACTGGAACCTCAACAAATGTAGGTCATTTTTTGTTTTATCCTAATGAATAACATTTGAGGTAATAACTATATTTGAATCAATAACTACAGCAGGGTTTCTCAACCAGAGTTCCATGGGTTCCTCCAGAGGTTGCTAGGGGTTCCTTGAGCAGTGAGAAATTTATGCCTCTCAGATAAGTTCCCACTGAAACTATTGATCATTTTAGCTATCTTTAAGGGGGTAATTTTTCCCTCTGACCACAAGTGTGAGGAGCATTCATCCCACTGACCATCACACTAAGGTATCATGAGTTGTAGATAAAGTAATATTTAGCAGGGGTTCCCTGAGACCGGAAAGTTATTTCAAGGGTTCCTCTGTGTTGAAAAGGTTGAGAAAGCCTGTACCCCGGATGTTTTGGAACTATATTTCCCATGATGCTCAACTACACTGCAGAGTGCATGAACATCATGGGAAATGTAGTTCCAAAACATCTGAGGTGCCAAGGTTCACCATCACTGCTATAAGGGCTCTCCCACCTCCATCTTTTCTTTTCTGGTGGACACTCTGAGCCTTCCCATAGGTCTTTAGCCAACTTTTGTGGCCGAACCCCCCAGACCTCTGTGGACCACCGCATCCTAAACCTCATGCATGGTCAGACTGGGAGATACAACCCAAAATAGGAGCTGGGAGTGGATGGCTCAAGTTTTAAAATGGGTCAGCTGTGCCTGCGATTGGCCAAATACAGATATTTGGCTCCTGAACTACATTTCTGGACTGTAGGGGGCAGAAAATAAGTAGTGGTTTGCTGCCCCAAATACATAAAGAAGATGAAAATTCCAAACAAATTGTACTTGAGCCCGAAATCAGAGGTTCAAGCTTCAGACAGCTCACTTGCACAGCAAACACCAGAGCGGATTTGTATGCTGAAGATGCCGGTTACGTCTAAGTGATGATTATCACTCACTTTTCAAGTGAAAGACTATTCAGTCGTTACTGGCAATGCTTGGACTGGGTGCATGGCTAGCTAAAAAATTAATAAATAAAAATCACACACTGCCCCTGTGGTATGGAAAGCTGGTAGTTAAATGGTTAACCGCCGGGCAGAGGAACAAAAGAGCAGCCATAGGGAAAATTAGCCTCCTATAGGCGGCATTCATATTTATTTACCTAATAACCACCAGGAGCCGTACAAGGGAAGGAACAGCAATTAGTAAATAAATACACTTGTCTGTGTTTTCATCAATTAATTTACAGCATCAGTTGGGGGAAAGCAGTGAATTATGCTCCAGATGTTAATGAATCCCCGCCGAGTCTATAAGTCACACTCCCATTTTGTGGTGCCATTTTGGCTGTACGGTTTTTGTGTCTGTTAAACCATATTTATACGCTGAAACCCATTATTATTTCGAACAAGGTATAATTCAGTTGTCAAGCTGCAGCAATGGAAAGACTAGATTTAATCAGCTACTGCTACTTTGCTGCTGAGCATAAAACAATGCAGGTTTCACGAACCAATCATGCCAGTGTGGAAAAAATGGGATTAATTAGTATTGTACAGGAACAGGCTGCATGCTCATTAAAACCTTGTGAGCTGCCTCTTGATAAACTGCTGCTTGATGGGGCTGCATTAATGTGACAAGCCAAAGACTATATCCACAATCTTTACTGACTCTATCTCCGGTTTACCGGACGCCGTTGACCCTGGAAGGCTGCCTTTACGTGCGGCGGGCCAGAACTGATGTTCTAGGATGTCCACCTCGTATAGTCAGTCACGTTCTGCTCGTGAGAGAGGTTGCTCGGATGGTACATGAGTGAGTCTTCTAACCGGCCACACTATGGCTCCGGGTTTTCTAATTAAGGGAGCTCAAAAGACGAATGATGATGTCTTGAGGTCAGGAATCCATAACAAAACAGTCGGATTTCAGCTTTCATCAGTTACAGCAGGTTTTATAATGAAAGGTGACGTCTGATTGGAGCTGTGGTTCCTAGGGCACGCTTAGGTCTTCCTCGAAGAAAGCAAAAATAAAAAGGCAATGTGCCAGTCGAAGGAGTGCATAGAATCCAAAACAACCACTTTTCAACATTCTACTGAAGTGGTGATCGACATAATGCAAATAGGGCCCTCAAATGCCGTCCCTGACATCAACAAGGTGTTCTCTGCACATATCATTGTGTATAAAAAAGGTACAAAACGTTTTCAGAGACTGTTGACACACTAGGTCAGGATCACAGTCTGCTATTACAACCGCTATAAAAATCATTGCTTCCAAATTTGCGTCCCCTACACCATGATATTCCTCTCATCAACAGCCAAAATAAAAGATCATAGGACAAAAATACTGTACATAAAAGAGAAAAGGGAATGGGTAGAACAAAAAAAGCAAATTGTTAAAGAAATAAACCAAACCATCTAACTAGCAGACGCCAGTCTAATGGATATTTTTTCTTCACTGGCCTCAGCTTTGGTACAGTGCAGCGGTTCTAGCTAGCGCCGTGAGACAGTTTTTCCCAATGTGTATATGGTGCTATAAAGCCCAGGTTTACCGTGTTTTACAGGTCACATGACACCAACACCAAGAACATCTCTCATACGGTTCCATGTCATGTCATGGTCAAGTCTTGGTAACCGCCTAGACCAGTGGTCTCTGAACTGCACCCCTTTGCTTGCTTCTATCCGGCCCTTGGGGCACCATTTCATCCACTGACACCAACGATGGGTCATGATTCCTCCCAATCATACCAATGATAGGGCACAATTCCTCCTAATGACTCAAATGATGGGGCACAATTCCTCCCAATGACGGGGCACAATATCTCCCAATGACTTCAATGATGGGGCACAATTCCTCCCAATGACTCCAATGATGGGGCACAATTCCTCCCAATGACTCCAATGATGGGGCACAATTCCTCCCAATGACTCCAATGATGGGGCACAATTCCTCCCAATGACTCCAATGGTGGGGCACAATTCCTCCCAATGACTCCAATGATGGGGCACAATTCCTCCCAATGACTCCAATGATGGGGCACAGATCCTCCCAATGACTCCAATGATGGGGCACAATTCCTCCCAATGACTCCAATGATGGGGCACAATTCCTTCCAATGACTCCAATGATGGGGCACAATTCCTCTCAATGACACCAAAGATGGGGCATGGTTTTCTCCCACTGATGCCAGGACATTTTCTACTCCAGATAGCCACGGTCCGACTCCCCTAAGGTCTGAAAGACAGTAAACTGGCCCTTTGTTTAGAAGGTTTGGAGACCTCTGGTCTAGACAGAGAAAATGCTAAGACTCGGCTGCTGGAACGGCAATGCAATAATTACCAGGAGGGCCACAGGTTGGGCACCAGGAATCCAATAACATGTTATGGCTACAGAAAATTGGCAACCGATTGCACATGCCGACTCACTGTTACCAAAATTAAACCAGGTAATATAAGATATCTTTCATCTCTGCTCTCCACCCACAGGAGAGGTCCCTCAGAGGCATTTCGCTCCCTAGTGGGCCATTGAGGCACTTCATGACTGCAATGCTGTTGCCTATTATAAAGAAGTACATAAACGATAAAGGCCTTTCTTTCTATCTTTTCCAGATATACTGTATGCATATCTGTAGGGTACAGTTACTTTGTAATGGATAAAGTGATTACATTCCAGGAGCATGGTGACTCTTTCAATATGAATTAAACAAGAATTCCGCGCTTAGGAGTGATGCAAACTGCTGCCTCCCTATAATGAACTTCACAAAGTGAAATCCAATAAATATATAAAATCAAAGAAAGGGAAAGTGGCGCTGTTCTATGAAGCCAAACTATCATAAGTTGTAAATTGGGGGTGGTGGAAGTATTACAGGTGATAAAAAGGAGAAAAGATTCCCAAACACAGGTGTGAGGCTGTGTGCACTGTATGGTGAATGCCGTATAATGGCTTATATAAGTGCTAAAATGTATCAAGCAAAAAACAGTAAAAAATACATATATGATAATAAAATGAAAATATGTAAGTGCATGAAAAAAATATTTTGCATGAAACACTAGTAGATGAGTGAAAAAGTCCAAAAAATATACAGTAAACATAAAATAATTAGTGTCCATATGTAGCACCCTGCTCCTGTTGATCAGGCGCTTGCATGTAAATTTAGGGGGTTATCTGTTCTGTATATAGTTCAGATTTAATCTGTGGCTAAATTAGCTTCTGTTCCAGCATTGGCTGTGTTGCATGTAGTTTCACATTGTTGTCTGTAGGTGTCGTTGTCACCACAGGCCAGTGTTAAGTGCTCTTCTTTCTCAGAGGTAACTCGGCAGAGGTGGTCCACTGCTATGCATTCTGGAAAAGGGGACTTAAGCGGCAGACGCCATTTTTATTTCTCTTTTACCGCCTGGCCCTCCTGGCCTAAGGTATGCGACAGTTTCTTTCCGGTCTCGGGACCATGCTGGCCCGAGACTTCGTTACTACAAGTAGGCCCAGAGGTCGTCTGGGGCCTGTTGGTTTAGAGGTGGTCCTGTGCTGTCTGTCCTGCAGGAAGAAGCCAAGCAATTGAAAGATCCAAGGGAGGACTTATCTTGGAGAGGACCAAGCGACAGGCTGGTGTCTCAAGAAGGGACTGGTGACTCAATTGGAGGATGCATCCTAACTAACCTACCGCACAGTACTGCCGGGTCAGCTTAAAGGTTCTGGTACTGTGTTGCTGCTCATCTAATACTACAATCCTGTGGCAGAGGATTGTTCATCTATTACTACGTCCTGTGGCAGAGGATCGTACAACCATTTTGTTCTTCTCAAGTCTGTGGCAGAGACTTTTTGTCCGTGCGCCATTCCGGCTGCTAGGTCAGTGAGAGAGACCTATCCGGGTGGGCAAAGATCTTTAGACTGAAAGTGTGTTAGTCTGCAAGATCTTAAATTCTTTAGTAATCTGCAAAAGGTATTTAAACTCTCCTGCAACTTCCTTTCTACCTCTTTACTGCTACTTCCTTTCAAGTTTTGCAATAAAGCATTGGAAACAGAACAAAGTGACTGGTGCATACATTGGTGGACGCAAGGCTTAATATAGACTCTAAGTTCCTGATGTGGTGAAATTACAGGTAAGGGGTGACGGCAACAACCCAAATTTAAATCAGCAGCTCCTTTGGGGGTCTTTGCTACACATATATCAACAATGAATTCCCAAAAGTGATTGGTGCAAATTTTTTTTTTTTTGGTGACAGTCTATCATGAATTCCAGTGCCAGAAGTATATAAGTGACTTTTCCATGCTCCCCTCTTGTATTTGCACTCACCAGAGCGCCTTACCCCGTGACTTTTCCATGCTCCCCTCTCGTATTTGCACTCACCAGAGCGCCTTACCCCGTGACTTTTCCATGCTCCCCTCTCGTATTTGCACTCACCAGAGCACCTTACCCCTGCAGGGGTGAAAGGCGTGTATTGAAATATACTCCTATTCCTGGTGGCCCAGTGCCGGGATATTTCCTCCTCCACTGCCTGGTGTAAACGATTGTTTCTCCACCTGGAAGCTTGGTCCCTCCTGGGGTGAGTAGCATGTAGTGGTGTATGGACAGGCTCCTAATATTCCACTAGTGGTGTCCTCCTCCCTCCACTATGAGCTTGGGGCATTCGGGTATCCACATGAAATTTTATAAAAAGAACGGACCCTCATAGCGTACCACCGTAAAAACTATAAGTATTTTATTAAAAAAGTATTTAAGCATTAAATCCTAGTTTAAAAAAGGTGAGGAGCTCCAATTGCCATAAAAGATATAAACAAGACACTCTCGGGGTCTGGGCGGCGTGTGTTCCACAGACCGTGCCGAGAGAAACCGGAAGTGTATCATGTGGATACCCGAATGCCCCAAGCTCGTAGTGGAGGGAGGAGGACGCCACTAGTGGAATACTAGGAGCCTGTCCATACCCCACTACACGCTACTCACCCCAGGAGGGACCAAGCTTCCAGGTGGAGATCCGATCGTTTACACCAGGCAGTGGAGGAGGAAATATCCTGGAATCGGGCCACCAGGAATAGGAGTATATTTCAATACACGCCTTTCACCCCTGCAGGGGTAAGGTGCTCTGGTGAGTGCAAATATGAGAGGGGAGCATGGAAATGTCACTTAAATACTTCTGGCACTGGAATTCATGATAGAGTGCACCAGTCACTTTTGGGAATTCACTTTTGATATATGGACACTAATTATTTTATGTTTACTGTATATTTTTTTGGACTTTTTCACTCATCTACTAATGTTTCATGCAAAATAATGTTTTATATATTTTCATTTTATTATCATAGATATATTTTTTACTGTTTTTTGCTTGATACGTTTTAGCACTTATATAAGCCATTACACGACATTCACCATACAGTGCACACAGTCTCACACCTGTGTTTTGGAATCTTTTCCACTTTATCACCTGTAATACTTCCACCACCCCCAATTTACAAATTATGATAGTTTGGCTTCTTAGAACAGCGCCACTTTCCCTTTCTTTGACTCTTTCAATATAATTTGCAGCAATCAGGACCACAGACTGGACACAGGTCTTGCAACCTACCGGAAAGTCACAAGCAGACAACCTTTGTATGACTGAAGCCTTTTTCTTTAGAATAGACATTTCAATAAGGCTTTACGTCAATATATCATGGATAGACTTGTTATAGAGAACTACATTTCAGGTTGAACATTACATCTACACTGAAGTCATATTTGGTGATGGGATTGGAGAGTTAGCTTAGGGTTGATAATGTTTGCTCTTAGAGCTTTAGAGTTTGACTTTCATGAGACAATATCGGTCTATATAAGGCCTTTTCACCTGACCAGAAGAGACATCTGGAGATTTGATTGAAGTATTAAAAAGGTTTTACTTCACTCTGTAAGATTAATAAGCTCCCAAATGAAGACATTTGCAGTCAGCCTCATCTATCCACGATTAGTTGATATCTTTTTCTTAACTTTACCCTTCATCTTTAAAGCATGAGCATTTCCTCTTGACTCTCCTGGATGACACTCTATTATTTTGATAACCGGGATCGTCTTTGAATGGGCTTCGGCAATCGCTTTGGATGGCTCACTCGAGCTCAGTCGTTTATGTAAAAATCAATAGCTGCAAATGAAATGACTGCAAAGGTGTCGGATCTGCATATGTTCCCGGCAGCCGGGTGAGCAGCCTCTGATATGACAATTGGCAGAAGCATTTCATGAGGCAATGAAACACATTCTAATTCCGAGTTTGTTTACTGAGGCTTTCCATATGTTTTTTATGTAGATGTGAAAATCTTGAAACGCTCCTCTACCTCTGAATATTCATTTAGGTGTGGGAACGAGGAGGTAATGCATACAGGGAAATCGCCATCCAATTGCTTTTCTAGATGAGGATGTGGGACCGTTGAGAGATTGTCGCTGTTCTCCAACAGCTCGAGATGTACATTCAGTAGTGATAAATGACTTTGTCGGACTCAAATGCGGCACTGTCTGATGGAGACGAGCGTCAGCAAGGGCCAGATTTCAATGAGATACATCTGGAGGATGCTTTTCGTGATCGATCTCTAAAGATCACAGACATACAGTTCTGTGATCATATATTGCATAAAATATGTAAATCGGATCACCGAGTAGCTCCTTAGTGCTTCATCAGTGTAGGATAGAACCGTGATAAGAGTGTAAAGATCATCTCCAGTCAAAGCTGATATTTGCATTTTAAATGGCTGCCAGTGGCTTAAGTGACCCACCTACTTTTTAAATCTCTCTGAAACTACAATGGCAGGATCTCCCCAAAGTGGGTTGTATTTGCCTTCTAACCATGGCATTGTTTTTTTCTAAGAAAGACTCCTGAATGCATTATTGTTCATTGTGGAGAATCAGTTGAGAAAGGCTGGCTTTAAAGCGGGGTTCCACTCAAATTTTTAACTTAATCTTACCCCGTTCAGTTAATTGCATAGATGTTCAAATGCCGCACGAAAAATTTTTTATCGCCGTAATTACCTTTATATTGTACTTTATTGTGGCACTTCCTGTCTCTCCTCCCATGGGAGTAGGCGTGTTTATTGACTTTCCACGGCGCCGCACTGTCTCCTGGGAGCTTAGTGTCAGGCTTCCCAAGATTCAGTGTGGAAACAATGATCATGCGTGTGAACAAGCTGTGAATGAACAGCATTCACCGCATCCAGGAAATCAATGCTTGTGGGCTTCACATGCCCACAAGCAAGATGGAAACAGCCAGCATCACATTTTTTAAGTTATTCTTCAGTACAAAAACAGACAGAGGCGGAAATATTACACCCAAACTGTGAGTATTATTTTGGGGTTAGCAAAGTGTCTCAATGACCTAAAAAAATAAAAAATAAAAAATAAAAAAAAATAAAAATTGGTTGCCGGACTCCCGCTTTAAGAGTTACCTTTTCGATAGAAACATGATGAGATGGAAAAGTAATCCTGGGAGGAGATCCCAGTGATGGAGCATCTGAAAAATAAGATGAGCCAGTATGTTACTGAACTTGTAGGAAACCATCTAAAACTGACACATCAGCTTCGGGAAGAGTTGGACCCCAATGGAAAAAGAGGGCAGTAAATGGCCCTGGAAAACTGGCTTTCTCCAGATGTAGGTCTGAAACCAGTCATAAAAAAAAGTTTCCTAAACAAATTTAATCTGGTAAAAGACCTCTATGGTAATTCAGGGTGACTTGTGACCAGGTGTCCAGTGAGCTATTATTATATAGGTTGTAGCTGATTTACAATAGAAGTCTTATAAAAGTAATGTAAAAGAAAAAATGGCCATATAACCTCAGCCCTACCAGCGATACACAGGTTAATAAAGACACTGAATTGATATGAAACGTGTTCCTGTTACCAGGGGAGTATTGCAGTGTACTATGGGTGGTTTTCTTAATGGTTACTGTACCCCAGCAGCTCCTGTCATCTTTTCCTGTAGCGTCAGTATCTCAAGCAGCAGCCATCGCTTCTCCCCAGCCTGTGGCCAAGGCTCCAGTATCCCGCTTCCCACCGCACCCCCTAGCTCATTGTTTTTGAGTGTAATATTTTATTGTTTTTCATTACTAAATCTTTCTCACTGTACTGCGCTCTCTTTTTTTCTTTTGTCTCCTGCCCGTGATACACTACACTACACAAATCATCCCAAAGGAGCTCAGTAGAGTTGAGGGGTCTGTGCAAGGCCCTTCAGTTCCTCCATACCATACTGGTCAAACCATGTTTTTATTGGGCCGGCTTTGTACAAAAGGTAACTTGGTCTGCAATTGGCATTCCAATTAATGCCAAAGGTGTTCACTAGGTTAAGTCTCTGTGTAGGCAACTCATGGTTCTTCGCATCATACTGATCAAGACATATCTTTATGGAGCTGGATTTGACCACAGAAGACCTGGATTGCAATTGGCATTCTAATTCATTCCAAAGGTGTTCAGTAGGGTTGAGATCAGGGCTCTGTGTAGGCAACTCATGGTTCCTCACACCATACTGGTCAAACCATGTCTTTATGGAGCTGGCTTTGTACAACGAAGACCTGGCTTGTGATTGCCATTCTAACTCATCCCAAAGGTGATCAGCAGGGTTGAGGTCACTTCTCTGTGTAGGTGACTCATGGTTTCTCACACTATACTGGTCAGGCCATGTCTTTATAAAAGCTGGCTTTGAACTCAGAAGACCTGACTTGCAATTGGCATTCTTATTCATCCCAAAAGTGTTCAGCAGAGTTGAGGTCAGGGTTCTGTGTAGGTGACTCATGGTTCTTCACGCCATACTGGTCAAACCATGTCTTTATGGAGCTGGCTGTGTACAAAGAAGACCTGGCTTGCAATTGGCATTCTAATTCATCCCAAAGGTGGTTCAGTAGGGTTGAGGAGGTCGAGTCTCTGTGTAGGCGACTCATGGTTCTTCACACCATACTGGTCAAACCAGGTCTTTATGGAGCTGGCTTTGAACACAGAGGACTTGGCTTGCAATGGGCATTCCAATTCATCTCAAAAGTGTTCATTAGGGTTGAGATCAGGGCTCTGTCCAGGGCACTCCAGTTCTTCCACACCAAACTGGTCAAACCATGTCTTTATCGAGCTGGCTTTGTACAAAGGGGCACAGCCATGATGGAACAGAAAATGGTCTTCGCCAAACTGTTACCACAGGGTTGGAAGAGCACAATAGTTTACAATCTCTTTTTAATGCAGTAGTATAAGTACCCTTCACCAGAAACACCTGAGCTCTGTCATTTGGGCATTAGTGGACATTTTTAATTTATGTACTGTATATATCCCTCCTATCGCTAAGAGCTGCCCCCCTTTTGAGTCAAATGTGTTGATTTGTATAGCTAAAAATAGAAACAGCGCACTGGATAGTGCATTTAGGCTCCATTTTGAATCCTTTTGAACTCAATGGCTTCACAGTGCCTCTACTTCTCCACTTTTTTTTTTTTTTTTTTACTTTTTTTATCCTTTTTTTTCCCTCCATCTCAGTGCTGCCGATCTCCTCCAGCCCCTTTCAGCCACTTCCAGTCTATATGTACTCATACCAGCGCTTGCTGTACATAATTGCTCTGGACCAGATCTCTGATGACAACAGTGGACCATACCCTTACTGTGTGTGTCGGCACAGCCTAGGGGTGCACGTAACAGGGTGTCAACGTAATCACACAACTGGAGGCCATTTTTCACCCCATACAAGAACAAGAACAAGAACCTTTATGGCAGGATCACCAGGAATTATTTTTCTGAAAGCTGCAGATTTAAAAAAAAAAAAAGAAGAAAAAAAACAACTTTTGAAATAACGTTTCTAAAAGATTTTAGTGACTGGGTTTAGAACTTTAAAACTAAACTCACTCCAACGACATTTTTTTTTAAATTTTATCCCTCCTCCACCCTCTTACACAAAACCTAAAAAATATTTTATTCTGTGTTTTACCTTTTTGTGCTGCAAAGCGCACTTCCAGGTTCCTGGCCTAGGAAGGGCCCCGCTGCCTCTTGAGATATTTATGGAAAAGCTATCCCAAGAGGCAGAGTGTTGATGGGGCCTGGATTCATTGCCCGCAGGGGAAGGAAATTCACACAGATGATCCAGTTGATGCTGTAACATAATGCTGAGAAAGTACAACAAACTCTGTGGGCACGGCTACACCGGACCGGAACACTTACAACGAACCAGGCAAGGGAAATCTGCATACGGTAGACACCCGACAGTATCTGGCAGAGGAGGTGGCTGGAAGGCAGACTGGCAACTGGAACCTCCGAATAAAGAAGGCTATAGCTTAAGACATAGCGATGGACCCTGCTCTGTCCTTTCTCCACAGGAACCTGTTCCACCTCCCCAGGAACCTGTCCCTATGCTAATCCAGCTGTCCCTAACCAGCGGGTGGCTCGGTTCCTGACCTAGCCACTACGCAGAATGGGTGCCAACCCAAGGGGGGCAGTGCTATTTATGAGCTCTGCTCACACCAAAGATGGTCGCAGGGGTCAGTCTGGGCAGCAGTGTCCATTAGGGCAGCTGCTCTCCTGATGACATCTATGGAGGCCTTCCTTGTCCTCTACCCACTCTGCACGATGGCGGCCGAACAGCGCCACCTTTGCAGGTAGGCCAAATTACACCTGCCTACAAGCCTTCTTTACCTTGTAGAGCAGGGGTCTTCAACTGCAGCCCTCCAGGTGTTCAGGAACTACAATTCCCATCATGCCTAGTCATGTCTGTGAATGTCAGAGTTTTACAATGCCTCATGGGATGTGTAGTTCTGCAACAGCTGGAGGGCCGTAGTTGGAGGATCCCTGTTGTAGAGGGTTCTTTAGTCTCTACAAGACTCTGGTCCGGCCGCACCTGGAGTATGCTGTCCAGTTCTGGGCACCAGTCTTCAGGAAGGATGTACTGGAAATGGAGCGAGTACAAAGAAGGGCAACAAAGCTAATAAAGGGTCTGGAGGATCTTAGTTATGAGGAAAGGTTGCAAGCACTGAACTTATTCTCTCTGGAGAAAATTTGAAGAAAATAGGTTGAACCTTAAACTACGTAGAGGGTTCTTTACTGTAAGAGCGGCAAGGATGTGGAATCCCCTTCCACAGGCGGTGGTCTCAGCGGGGGGGGGGCATCGATAGTTTCAAGAAACTATTAGATAAGTACCGGAACGACCGCAACATACAGGGATATACAATGTAATACTAACATATAATCACACACATAGGTTGGACTTGATGGACTTGTGTCTCTTTTCAACCTCACCTACCATGTATGTGCACATGCACAATAGACTTGATTGCGTGCGTGCGTGCACACGAATGCCACCAGGAGGTACAGTGCCAATCTGCCAGAAGCTGGCAGCATTTCTGTGCATGTGCACGCATATGCACTGCCAGTCTCCACCAAGTCAGATACCTGGAAGACACAGCAGGGCAGAGTTTTTAGGATGTGGGTGCAGAACAGGGGCGGAAGGAGCCAATTCATTCGGCGGTCTATTTCTGCTTTTACTTGACCTTGGAGTCCACTCCAGAATTATTTTTAAAACACGAGTAGGTAAGGTAAGGTAATTGTGCTGTCCGGTCTTGGTTGACATTTTTATTGCCCCAGCGCATTTATTTGATTGGTTGACGTTAATCATTACACGGAAAGCATGGTCCGTCCTGTTTCTCGATGGAGTCAGGTATAGGCGTGATGTGGTATAGCAATGGTTGAGACTCTAAGTTGGGAATGGGATGGGAAGTATAATGACGTGTCACCGTCTCAGGAATATTGAGAGTGCATTGGCGGGGGGGGTTGGGGGGGGCATTACAGGGCCACACATGGACAGGGAAATCCGATTGGTCACACAAAGAACACTTCTCCTTTCAGTCTCTTTAAGTCATTGCGGTGTCTATAGACTCTGGTGAAATGCAGCTACTCCTCCAACAAGGGCTGTCACATGTTCTGCGTGGCTCTCCAGCGGGGTGATAAATTCCCGGCAATGAAAATCTCCTGCTGTGACTTTCTGGCGGATAACCTCCTGTACTCGGCACTATATTGATTGCCACACAAGCACTCAAGGGCAGGAAAATATTAGCACAATAAATACTTTTCTATCCAGATGTAATGTCACTTATAATGCTGCAGATCCACCCCCTGCGTTCTCTGCGACGGGGGGAGGGAGGCAGGATACGTCCGTACACTTCCTGTCACCTCGCAGCGCTCCTGCAAATCCAATAGTTCAATTTCTCAGTGACAGCGCAGTAAATCAGATGTGTGTATTGAAATCTGAGCGTTTTCCACAGTCAATATCCGTGTTCTGCAGTCTGCAAGGTACTTCTGCGGTACGGCGGTTTCTGCTTCTTAAAACCGGCATGGCTGGGAACAATCAGAATGTGGATGGTGACCCCAATTATTACCGGGCCAAAATGTCAGAGCCTAACGTGACAGTCTGGTGTACTCGTCACACGTATCGTGCCTGGGATTTTCATCTCCTTATCCACCTAGAACTGGAAGCCACCAGCACTAGTATTAAGCTTCATGGGGGTTGCCATATGCTGTGCCATGCTGGCTGCATGTACTGTTGTAGTGGCCTAGATCCTGGGGCTCCAGACAACCAGGTGTATGGGCAATGTTTTACCTGTCCTGTCTATATAAACCAGGGGTCTCAAACTGGTGGCCCTCCAGCTGTTGCAAAATACAAGTCCCATGAGGCTTTGCAAGGCTGACAGTTACAAGCATGACTCCCACAGGCAGAGGCATGATGGGACTTTCGCAGCTGGAGGGCCACCAGTTTTCGCAACTAGTTTCGCAACAGCTGGAGGGCCACCAGTTTGAGACCCCTGATATATAAACACTCATTTTACCCATCTTACCTACACTGTATTACCAAAAGTATTGGGACACCTACCTTTACACGCTCATGAACTTTAATGGCATCCCAGTCTTAGTCCGTAGGGTTCAATATTGAGTTGGCCCGCCCTTTGCAGCTATAACAGCTTCCACTCTTCTGGGAAGGCCGTCCACAAGGTTTAGGAGTGTGTCTATGGGGATGTTTGACCATTCTTCCAGAAGAGCATTTGTGAGGTCAGGCACACGATGTTGGATGAGAAGGCCTGGCTCGCAGTCTCCGCTCTAATTCGTCCAAAAGGTGTTCTATCGGGTTGAGGTCAGAACTCTGTGCAGGCCAGTCAAGTTCCTTCACTCCAAACTGGCTCATCCATGTCTTTATGGACCTTGCCTTGTACACTGGTGGGCAGTCATGTTGGAACAGGAAGGGGCCATCCCCAAACTGTTCCCACGAAGTTGGGAGCATGAAATTATCTAAAATGTCTTGGTATGCTGACGCCTTAAGAGTTCCCTTCACTGGAACTAAGGGGTCAAGTTCAACCCCTGAAAAACAACCCAGGACTCTGTGCAGGCCAGTCAAGTTCCTCCACCCCAAACTTGCTCATCCATGTCTTTATGGACCTTGCTTTGTGCACTGGTCCAAATCATTTGGTGGAGGGGGGATTATGGTGTTGGGGGTTGTTTTTCAGGGGTTGAGCTTGGCCTCTTAGTTCCAGTGACAGGAACTTTTAAGTCGTCAGCATACCAAGACATTTTGGACAATTTCATGCTCTCAACCTCGTGGGAACAGTTTGGGGACGGCCCCTTCCTGTTCCAACATGACTGCGCACCAGTGTACAAAGCAATGTCCATAAAGACATGGAGGAGCGAGTTTGGTGTGGAGGAACTTAACTGGCCTGCACAGAGTTCTGACCTCAACCCGATAGAACACCTTTGGGATGAATTAGAGTGGAGACTGTGAGCCAGGCCAGAGAATGCATTAAGGCAAAAAAAAAAATCTCAGCCTTTACGACCACTTTAAATAACCCCATTAATGACGTGGTGAAATGTGGGCATCCTGAGACAGGTCCAGTACCACCTTTGTAGAATCCTCAGCCTCCAAAACCCTCTTTTGTTAGTTAGGTTCCTATCATTGGCCTCCGCCCCCCACACACATGGTGGGGGGCGGTGGAGGAACTTGACTGGCCTGCACAGAGTCCTGAACTCAACCCGATAGAACACCTTTAGGATGAATAAGAGCGGAGACTGTGAGCCAGGCCTTTTCATTCCAACATCAGTGCCTGACCTCACAAATGCTCTTCTGGAAGAATGGTCAAACATTCCCATAGACACACTCCTAAACCTTGTGGACGGCCTTCCCAGAAGAGTTGAAGCTGTTATAGCTGCAAAGGGTGGGCCAACTCAATATTGAACGCTACGGACTAATGCCCCGTACACACGGTCGGATTTTCCGATGGACAATGTCCGATCGGAGCGTGTTGTCGGAAATTCCGACCGTGTGTGGGCGCCATCGGACATTTTCCATCGGATTTTCCGACACACAAAGTTGGAGAGCAGGAGATAAAATTTTCCGACAACAAAATCCGTTGTCGGAAATTCCGATCGTGTGTACACAAATCCGACGGACAAAGTGCCACGCATGCTCAGAATAAATAAAGAGATCAAAGCTATTGGCCACTGCCCCGTTTATAGTCCCGACGTACGTGTTTTACGTCACCGCGTTCAGAACGATCGGATTTTCCGACAACTTTGTGTGACCGTGTGTATGCAAGACAAGTTTGAGCCAACATCCGTCGGAAAAAATCCTAGGATTTTGTTGTCGGAATGTCCGAACAAAGTCCGACCGTGTGTACGGGGCATAAGACTGGGATGCCATTAAAGTTCACGTGCGTGTAAAGGCAGGTGTCCCAATACCTTTGGTAATATAGTGTATATGAACACTGTTTTACCTGTCCTGCGCATATTAACACAATTTTACCTGTCCTGCCTATATGAACCCCGAGTATCACACAGTTACAGTATGCACAAGAAGAAAGTCTATATGATGCAAGTATAAGAAGTCCTACGGCTCTATCCATGCAATATCCGAATAGGGCTGTGCCCAGATTCAAAGTGGTATAATCTACTGATGGTCGACTTAATGTAGCTTAACAAACAAGTGCAGCCTACATGTCCCATGATTTAAACCTCCAATAAAAAAGGTACATGAAGCAGTGGGGAAGAGAAGAGAATACAGCTGTCGTTTTCCAAGGTCAGTATGAATCTTATCGGAAGACTGTGAAACCTCCCACAAAGCTGGGCTTCAAGGGCCTCCAGTGGCCCTCAGGCCTCAGACTGGGCACCTATGTCGCCCACAAAAACCAGCCAGGTGTTCGTTTTGTCCCTTCATGAACCAAAATAAAAACAAGAGCTGGAATCTGATTTGATCTCTTGGTTCTTGATGGATACCTCCACCACCCTCCAGGATGAGGAATTTATCGGCTATGTTGTTTTTTTTTACCTGGCCTGTCGCTATAACCTCTCTGGTGATGTGCGTCTCTTTCCCCGACGCTCGCGTCTAGCTCTACCCTTGCCCCCGCTGTCATTACCCCGCCATGATACCTCTGATAAAAGGCACCCGAGTTGACTAGATTGCAGCCCAGTAATTTTCCTGAACCGATCTGAAGAAAGACACGACTCAATTTGTGTCGCTGTTCTGGGCTGTACGATGCGACTGGGGCAGTCATCATTTAAATGCGCCTTTATGAGCTGCAAGGTAATTGTGAAACTTATTGAAATCCCTTTGTAAATTGCTCAGTGTTTGTTCTATTGATTTGCTATCTAGGTGAGTCCTCTAATGTCAGAATACAGATGATGCTGTTACAGCGAGCCCAATAACAGTGGCCCAGCGTGTACAGTATGCCGCCATAAAGCAGAACAATCTAGAGAAATTGAGGGAAGACACTGAGATGCTGCAGTGAATGCAAATTCGAGTGTTTATAGAGTAATCTTCACCGGTGTCTCCGCTATGATCTGAATATTAAACCCAGCACCGGGGACTGACATGATCTCCAGGGCCAAAATCGTAATAAGAGACAGTAAAATGACATCTGCAAGATGTGCCCACACATGTGAGAGCTTCACATCACTAAAAGAGATCACCCACCTTATACCCAATCATTGGTGGAGCCACAGTCGCTTCCTTTCGTACCCCAGTTATAGTTATAAGTGATCTACAGTTATCATTAAATGGTCAGTGTTTGTATGTTGCTACCTTATCATTATTTTAAAGATTTTTAGGTATAACCTTATAGGTCAGTTATTGGGGGGGGGGGGGGGGCTAGTTTTACATTGTGGGCGCTATACCCACCCTGAGTGGTCACCTATTGGGAGGAACTGGTATTGCCTCATGGGAGGTATGAACAACCCTCGGAGGTCATCTAGTGGGAGGAACTAGTAATGCATCAGGGTGCTGATGGTATAACCACCCTGGGAGGTTAGCTATTTGGAGGAACTAGTATTGTATCATGGGAGGTATGGACCACCCTGGGAGGTCAGCTATTAAGTGGGAACTGGTATAGCATAATGGAAGGTATAACCACCCTGAGAGGTCGGCTATTAGGGGAAAATAGTTATTGCATCATGGGAAGTATAAACCACCCGGAGAGGTCAGCTATTGGGGAGAACTAATATTTGCATCATGGGAGGTATGAACAACCCTGAGAGGTCAGCTATTGGGGGGGGGGGGGGGGGGGGGGACTAGTATTGCAAAATTTCAAAAGAGCCAACTTCCCTAAACTACGAACCTTGTTAGAAGGCATGAATTGGGATAAAATCTTAGGAACAAAGAACACGGAGGAGAAATGGGTTTGCTTTAAGAGCATATTTAATAAGGGCATTAGCGAATGTATCCCATTGGGTTATACATTTAAAAGAGCGATCAAAAGTCATGGCTGGCTTAACTCCAATGTAAAAATGCATATAAAAGCAAAGGAGAAGGCCTTCAAAAAATACTGGGTTGAGGGATCGTCATTAGCATTCAGACATTATAAAGAATGCAACAAGAAATGTAAGGGTGCAATTAGGGCGGCTAAGATAGAACATGAAAGACACATAGCGGAGGAGAGCAAAAAAAATCCCAAGAAATTCTTAAAGTATGTAAACAGTAAAAAGTGAGGACAGACCATATTGGCCCCATAAAGCATGAGGAAGGACATCTGGTTACAAAGGATGGGGAGATAGCGAAGGTATTGAATTTATTCTTCTCCTCAGTCTTCACGAGGGAATCGGGGGGGCTTCAGTAACCAAAACTGTTTATCCTTATGACACATCACAGGAAGCACCTCCATGGTTAACAGAGGACAGAATTAAAATTAGACTTGGATAACTTAACATTAATAAATCACCAGGACCAGATGGCTTGCACCCGAGGGTACTTAGGGAACTCAGTCAAGTACCGTATTTACGGTAATTGCCAGACCATTGTTCCTAACTTTTACTGACAGTCTACTGACTGGAATGGTACCAGGTGATTGGAGAAAAGCCAATGTAGCACCAATATTTAAAAAGGGCCCAAAATACATCCCTGGGAATTATAGACCAGTTAGCCTAACATCAATAGTATGCAAGCTCTTGGAGGGGATGATAAGGGACTATACAAGATTTTAGTAACGAAAACTGTATCATTAGCAGTAATCAGCATGGATTCATGAAGAATCGTTCTTGCCAAACCAATCTACTAATTTTCTATGAGGAGGTGCGTTGCTATCTAGATAAAGGAAGGCCCGTAGACGTGGTGTATATTGATTTTGCAAAAGCATTTGACACAGTTCCCCATAAACGTTCACTATACAAAAAAAGGTCCATTGGCATGGACCATAGGGTAAGTACATGGATTGAAAACTGGCTACAAGGGTGAGTTCAAAGGGTGGTGATAAATGGGGAGTACTCGGAATGGTCAGAGGTGGGTAGTGGGGTCCCCCCAGGGTTCTGTGCTGGGACCAATCCTATTTATTTTATAAACGACCTGGAGGATGGGTAAACAGTTCAATCTTTGTATTTGCGGATGATACTAAGCTAAGCAGGGCAATAACTTCTCCGCAGAATGTGGAAACCTTGCAAAAAGATCAGAACAAATTAATGGGTTGGGCGACTACATGGCAAAATTTTAAATCATGCATTTGGGTGGCAAAAATATTAATGCAATCTATACACTGGGGGGAGAACCTCTAGTAGATGATAGGCTCAGCAATGACATGCAATGCCAAGCTGCTGCTAACAAAGCAAACAGAATATTGGCATTAAAAAGAGGATCAACTCCAGAGATAAAACAATAATTCTCCCGCTCTACAAGACTCTGGTCCGGCCGCACCTGGAGTATGCTGTCCAGTTCTGGGCACCAGTCTTCAGGAAGGATGTACTGGAAATGGAGCGAGTACAAAGAAGGGCAACAAAGCTAATAAAGGGTCTGGAGGATATTAGTGAGGAAACGTTGCGAGCACCGAACTTATTCTCTCTGGAGAAGAGACGCCCGATTGGGGATATGGTTTCAATTTATAAATACCGTACTGTTGTCACCCCAATAGGGAGAAAACTTTTTCGCGGAAGGGAGTTTAACAAGACACGTGGCCACTCATTAAAATGAGAAGAAAAGAGGTTTAACCTTAAACTACGTAGAGGGTTCTTTACTGTAAGAGCAGCAAGGATGTGGAATTCCCTTCCACAGGCGGTGGTCTCAGCGGGGGGGGGGGGGGGCATCGATAGTTTCAAGAAACTATTAGATAAGCACCTGAATGACCACAACATACAGGGATATACAATGTAATACTGACATACAATGACACGCATAGGTTGGACTTGATGGACTTGTGTCTTTTACGACCTCACCTACTATGTAAGGTATAACCACCCTGAGTGGTCACCTATTGGGAGGAACTGGTATTGCCTCATGGGAGGTATGAACAACCCTCGGAGGTCATCTAGTGGGAGGAACTAGTAATCCATCAGGGTGATGATGGTATAACCACCCTGGGAGGAACTAGAATTGTATCATGGGAGGTATGGACAACATGGGAGGTCAGCTATTAAGTGGGAACTGGAATAGCATTATGGAAGGTATAACCACCCTGAGAGGTCAGCTATTAGGGGAAACTAGTTATTGCATCATGGGAAGTATAAACCACCTGGAGAGGTCAGCTATTGGGGAGAACTAATTATTGCATCATGGGGGGTATGAACCACCCTGAGAGGTCAGCTATTGGGGGGGGGGGGCTAGTATTTCATCACAGAAGGTATAACCACCCTGAGAAATAAGCTATTGAGGGAAACTAGTAATTCCATCATGGGGGGTATGAACCACCCTGAGGGGTCAGCTATGGGGGGGGGGGGGACTAGTATTTCATCATGGGAGGTATTACCACCCACAGAGGTCAGCTATTGGGGAGAACTAGTTATTGCATCATGAGAAGTATATACCACCCTGAGAGGTCAGCTATTGGGGGGGGACGGGGGACGACTAGTATTGCATCATGTGAGGTATGAACAGCCTTGGGAAGTCATCTATTGGGAGGAACTAGTAGTCCATCCTGGTGGTATATACTATAACCACCCTGAAACTGGGAGGAACTGGTATTACATCATGGATGGTATACCCACCCTGAGAGGTCAGCTATTGAGTACTAGCATTGCATCATAGGAGGTATATCCACCCTGAGAGGTCAGCTATTTGGAGGAACTAGTATTACATCATAGATGATATAACTGCCCTGAGAGGTCAGCTATTGGGGGGGAACTAGTATTGAATCATTGGAGATATATCTACCCTTGAGAGGCCAGCTATTGGGAAGAAGTAGTACTGCATCATGAGTGGTGCTACTAACCACTATGGGAGGACAGTTAGGGGTACCTGACACCCTTTACGGTTCTGCGTCTTATTGACAGCACAGAGCTGTCCCTATCTCTTCATGAATGTTGACTTATTTTTAATCTCCAATTGGCTGAATAAAGAATAATAAAAAGGGTAAAGTACGTTACCAAAGAAAACGGAGCTCCAATCTCAATTTAGTTCTAGCCACGTTCCTGAAGGCCTAGGATTCTGATCAAATGATCCCTGCAGAGAAGGAGGACAAGCCTATTAGACGGTGGTCCCTTCCTTCAACAGAGATCACATGACCGGGTGCCTAGGCTTTTCACACATGTGAACGGCACTAAAGGGAAGCTGAAGAATTCTCCTCAGAAAAGGTTAGCATTTCACTTTATGTTAACATTTGAGTCCTTTTTGTATGTCAAAATAATCTAGGTTGTGACAACATTTATAGAATTTGACCAGAACACTGACCCACATCTGCTGGAATCCGCAGTCCACCTGGGTCACCTGACACATCAGAAGACCAGGCAGCCCTGCGGAGCGCCGGGACCTCTGCGGGATGAAAGGCGGCCAGTCCCAGATTTTGATGTCTGAGCTCTGATGTGCCGGAATCACTTTATTTCTCTGCAGCCGCCTACGACAGATCGTCTGTTTTTCCTCCCTGTAATTCTATTTTGTTTGCTCTTTGTAAAAAAGAAAAAAAAAAAAAAAAAAGGAAGAAAAAATTATATTTAGTGGCAGACAAAATTACAGGCATTTTCGTGCACCGAAAACACGGCATGCACAAGCCGCACCGTGGAATATCGGCGAGGAACCGTTTTCCTTGTAACAACACGATCATCTTTTCAAAGACTTTTCCCGAGGCATGTAATTGCTGTTTTCTGCTCCTTAGAATAATACTCTGTGGCTCCCAAGGGTGATATTGTATATACCAACCTGCGGCACGTTCGCTATATACATCTCATGAATACAGAGCACGTCGAAAATTGTTCTATTATGCGACTTTCTGAAAAGAAAGATCAGAAACTTGCAGCAAAGTGCGGCTGACAGGATGAAGCGATTGATAGGGGGATGCGAGGCGCAGCGTTGTGTCTGTGCGTGTGTTAGAAATGCGCAGCTGATTAAAAAACACCTCTTGTTTGTGTTTGGGCTCGACGTATTTACGCACAAAGTGAATTATACATAGGAAATAAAATAGATCAGGAATTCCGAACCCATCACAGGAAATAAAATAGAAAACTGAAAAACGGCCACCCCGAGGCATGTAGGGGTCACCAGGACTAGAAAAACGACAGATCCACAAGGGCGCCATCTTTTCTATTGGGGAATGACTACAAGGGTTCATATTTCTAATCAATGCTCCAGCAAGTCAGGAAGGGCACGCCAGCATACAGAATGGGGCATCAGGACAAATATCTGTGCGCAGGCACGCGTTGGCACACAGATGTGCGGAGGTGCATGCTCGCACTTCTGTCATTTAAACTAATCTGCTGCACAGAACTAATGCAATCTTGTCTATCTGAAACTCTGTATCCGGCCATCCATAATCGGCCCAGCCTGCCTCGACTACTCATCATATCCACCTGTACCTACCTCAGCTTGCACTTGGACTATGCTTCTGATTGCTCCTTCTGATTATGCCCTCTTCATGCATTACCGACCCTGCCCCAAAATTCAACTTCACTTCTGCTTGCATGATTATAGTTGATCTGATAGTCAGTTACCAACCTGGCTTGCCAGTCTTCGCTGATCATCCGTCTGCCGCCTGGCCTGACTCTCCTGATCATCCGTCTGCCGCCTGGCCTGACTCTCCTGATCATCCGTCTGCCGCCTGGCCTGACTCTCCTGATCATCCGTCTGCCGCCTGGCCTGACTCTCCTGATCACCTGCTTGCCACCTGGCCCGACTTTGCTGATCACCTTCCTGCTGCCTCTCCTCAGTACTCTGATCATCTGGCTGTTGCCTGGCCTGACTCTGCTGATCACCTGCCTGCCGCCTGGCCTGACTCTGATGATCACCTGCCTGCCGCCTGGCCTGACTCTGATGATCACCTGCCTGCCGCCTGGCCTGACTCTGATGATCACCTGCCTGCCGCCTGGCCTGACTCTGATGATCACCTGCCTGCCGCCTGGCCTGACTCTGATGATCACCTGCCTGCCGCCTGGCCTGACTCTGATGATCACCTGCCTGCCGCCTGGCCTGACTCTGATGATCACCTGCCTGCCGCCTGGCCTGACTCTGATGATCACCTGCCTGCCGCCTGGCCTGACTCTGATGATCACCTGCCTGCCGCCTGGCCTGACTCTGATGATCACCTGCCTGCCGCCTGGCCTGACTCTGATGATCACCTGCCTGCCGCCTGGCCTGACTCTGATGATCACCTGCCTGCCGCCTGGCCTGACTCTGATGATCACCTGCCTGCCGCCTGGCCTGACTCTGATGATCACCTGCCTGCCGCCTGGCCTGACTCTGATGATCACCTGCCTGCCGCCTGGCCTGACTCTGATGATCACCTGCCTGCCGCCTGGCCTGACTCTGATGATCACCTGCCTGCCGCCTGGCCTGACTCTGATGATCACCTGCCTGCCGCCTGGCCTGACTCTGATGATCACCTGCCTGCCGCCTGGCCTGACTCTGATGATCACCTGCCTGCCGCCTGGCCTGGCTCTGATGATCACCTGCCTGCCGCCTGGCCTGGCTCTGATGATCACCTGCCTGCCGCCTGGCCTGACTCTGATGATCACCTGCCTGCCGCCTGGCCTGACTCTGATGATCACCTGCCTGCCGCCTGGCCTGACTCTGATGATCACCTGCCTGCCGCCTGGCCTGACTCTGATGATCACCTGCCTGCCGCCTGGCCTGACTCTGATGATCACCTGCCTGCCGCCTGGCCTGACTCTGATGATCACCTGCCTGCCGCCTGGCCTGACTGATGATCACCTGCCTGCCACCTGGCCTGACTGATGATCACCTGCCTGCCACCTGGCCTGACTCTGCTGGCCTGGCAGTCACAAGAGCTGATCACCTGGCCTGGCCTGACTCTGCTAATCATCTGCCTGACGCCTGGCCCGACTCTGCTGATCACCTGCCTGCCGCCTGGCCTGACCCTGCTGATCACCTGCCTGCCGCCTGGCCTGACTCTGATGATCACCTGCCTGCCGCCTGGCCTGACTCTGATGATCACCTGCCTGCCGCCTGGCCTGACTCTGATGATCACCTGCCTGCCGCCTGGCCTGACTCTGATGATCACCTGCCTGCCGCCTGGCCTGACTCTGATGATCACCTGCCTGCCGCCTGGCCTGACTCTGATGGTCACCTGCCTGCCGCCTGGCCTGACTCTGATGGTCACCTGCCTGCCGCCTGGCCTGACTCTGATGGTCACCTGCCTGCCGCCTGGCCTGACTCTGATGGTCACCTGCCTGCCGCCTGGCCTGACTCTGATGGTCACCTGCCTGCCGCCTGGCCTGACTCTGATGGTCACCTGCCTGCCGCCTGGCCTGACTCTGATGGTCACCTGCCTGCCGCCTGGCCTGACTCTGATGATCACCTGCCTGCCGCCTGGCCTGACTCTGATGATCACCTGCCTGCCGCCTGGCCTGACTCTGATGATCACCTGCCTGCCGCCTGGCCTGACTCTGATGATCACCTGCCTGCCGCCTGGCCTGACTCTGATGATCACCTGCCTGCCGCCTGGCCTGACACTGCTGGCCTGGCAGTCACAGTTTTTAAAATGTATCTGAAAAATGAGGGAGAAGAACAGGTGGGGGAAAGGTAGGATCCTTCGAAAGAAGCCCAAAATATCTGACCGCTCTTCAATGCTCCTGAGGTTTTGTTTGGCTATTGAAGAACCCATCTCATTGCTGTTCTGAATCAGATACCGCCGAGAGAAATCTCTCTTCTATTTTCATTTCTGGGATTTTTTTACTCCATGTTCATTTTGCTTGTCCGGGCCGGAATAAATTAAATCTATTTTTTTTTTTTTTTCCTTGATTGCTTTGTAGTACCCATTTTTTCCCCCTCTCGCTCTCTATCTCGCTGCACTTTGTATTCCTTTCTGTTCAATACTTTTCAGAGTACTGAGACTTTAAAGAGGTACAATAAATCCCAGATCAGTTTTAATGACCATGGTAAGCCTGCTTGTAATATGTCAGTAAGCTGAGCCTATAAGCCAATGGGGAATAGACCATTTCTGCCTTAGTAATTGCCTACACCGAAAGATTTATAATGTCATTATCCGAATCTCCGAGAAATAACTCAGCTCAGAAATACCCTAAAAAAAAAACATATTACAATACTCTTCCAGTCTTGTCACTCATAAATGTTGCCGGATCCAACTTCCCACCAAGATCTTTATATATTAAAAATGGAAAACAGCTGAACGTAAAGAGCTTTTATTGGAAACAAGAAATCCCTCTTTGATGTCGGGACAGATAGCTCGGCGGATGCGGAATTAGAGGGTGATACGGAGCCAGCAGATACTGAGGTGAAACGCTAGACAAACATGAGCTCAATCCACATGAGTCACTCACACCTAGGTGTCTGCCCGTTTTTATAATGGCGGGCAGATGATTGCATTGATTAAATGATTGCTTCAAGGGACTGGCCTTAAGCCACATCCACATCCACACGCCGGGGCCTAATCTCCTGTCAGTCTGCAGCAAAATGGCGGCCTCAACTTATATGACCTCTTTTTGTTTTCCTTAAAGCAGATCTGTCTATTGGAAGACATTACCCAAATGACAGGAGAACCTCAAGGAATCTGAGAAGACATTACCCAAATGACAGGAGAACCTCAAGATGTCTGAGAAGACATTACCCAAATGACAGGAGAACCTCAAGACGTCTGAGAAGACATTACCCAAATGACAGGAGAACCTCAAGACGTCTGAGAAGACATTACCCAAATGACAGGAGAACCTCAAGGCCTCTGAGAAGACATTACCCAAATGATAGGAGAACCTCAAGACGTCTGAGAAGACATTACCCAAATGACAGGAGAACCTCAAGACGTCTGAGAAGACATTACCCAAATGACAGGAGAACCTCAAGGCCTCTGAGAAGACATTACCCAAATGACAGGAGAACCTCAAGACGTCTGAGAAGACATTACCCAAATGACAGGAGAACCTCAAGGCGTCTGCTGCGCACCTGCTTTGCAGGGGCCTAACTATAAAAGTCATGGGGCCCCATAGCAAAATCTTGATGGGACACCCTGGCTAACTCACTGTAGCAGGTGGGAATGTCAGCTGTGACAATAGGTGTCATTGATAATTCAACTACTTGCCAACCAGCCGCCGTCATTATACGGCCGCAGGTTGGATCCCCTGCGCGAATCCCCGTTGCTGTACGGCGGCCGCTTTAAGGGCTATAGGGGGCGACCGTGGAGACGATGCACGTGGCCGGCAGCCGCGGTGTCCGCCGGCCACCCGCAATCACGCCTCAGAGAGTCAGAACGGGGAATCTGTCAATGTAAACAGACAGATCCCCATTCTGACAGGGGAGTAGAGAGAGATCTGCTGTTCCTAGTGATTAGAAACAGCGATCTCTCTCCTCCTCCAGTCAGTCCCCTCCCCCCCACAGTTAGAAACACCTCCCTAGGGAACACTTAACCCCTTGATTGCCCCCTAGTGTCAACCCCTTCCCTGCCAGTGTCATTTATACAGTAATCAGTGGCTATTTTTAGCTCTGATCGCTATATAAGTGTCAATGGTCCCAAAAAAGTGTCTGATCTGTCCGCTGCAATGTCGCAGTCTTGCTAAAAATCGCTGATCACCGCCATTACTAGTAAAAAAAAAAAAAATTATAATAAAAAGCCATAAATATATCCCCTATTTTGTAGACGCTATAACTTTTGCACAAACCAATGAATATACACTTATTGCAATTTTTTGTTACCAAAAATATGTAGAAGAATACATATTGGCCTAAACTGATGAAGAAATTAGTTTTTTACATATTTTTTTGGATATTTATTATAGCAAAAAGTAAAAAATATTGTTTGTTTTTTTTTCAAAATTGTCGCTCTTTTTTTGTTTATAGCGCAAAAAAATAAAAACCACAGAGGTGATCATATACCACCAAAAGAAAGCTCTATTTGTTTTGAAAAAAAGGACGTCAATTTTGTTTGGGTACAGCGTTTCACGACCGCGCAATTGTCAGTTAAAGCGACGCAGTGCCGTATCGCAAAAAATGGCCTGGTCATTAAGGGGGAAAACCTTCCGGTCATTAATTGGTTAAAGTATGCCGAAATCAAGGGCAGGTGGCAGGAGAGCTGTCAGTATAGTCAGTACACTGTCAGGGCACTGGATAAAATTGGAAAAACATATAATGAAAAAAAAAACATTGCAATTTGGGAGGGGGTCTGAGGGCAAGGCTGTATGGGGCCCTATGATTTATAATGACAGCCCCGATTATGGCCATGGCATGTATACCTCTTGAACCCCCCACTGGCATGTCACAAATACATGCAATACGTGTGGTTGTGGGGTGCTTACATTCACATGACATAGTTCCTGCAGCAGCTGTGAACCCCTTAAACCCTGCACTAGCATGCCACGTGCATTGCACGCTGTTGCAAAGTGCCTGCAGAGCTGCCCCATTCACTTGACAGGGGGGTATAATAATTACTGCCACGGTTGTGAAGCAAAGCATTGCGTCTGCGGCATGTGTACACCCCTGGCTGCTAAAGGGGAAGTGGTTGGGGGGTGTTAAAAACACAGCTTAACTGTGGTTTTTTACCGCCCCTCAACCCTAAGTTGTGAGTAAAGAACTGTTTTGTTGCCACAGAGTTCCGGTATGTTTCGGGAGCAACGACGTGCCCACAGGGTGTGCCGGATGTGCTTGGGCACACCCTAATCATGCTGTGCAGTGCCCATTTCCCCTGCTTCCTGCGCCCACTGTCTCCCCCCCCTCCAGTTCTGCCAGCTTCCCTCCTCTCCCGCCAGCTGCTGTGGGGGATATTTCAGGATGGAGAGTGGGGGAAGGGGCCAGTAAATATTTAATTTACCAGCCCTTTCCTTTTCTGAACGAACACAGTGGGTGTTTTCTGTACCGGTCACTCCTGCGCTTATTCTTAACTGCAGCATAGTAAACTAGGTTTACTATGCTGCAGTTTGTGAATGAACAGGAAGCCGTTCAGCACAGAGCACTTCCCGTTAGTTCACTGCCCAGTGCAGCTGAGGCTGCAGAGAAAGGGACTGGGGAAGCTCTGTCCTCAATCCTTTCATCTGTCTCAAAAGTAAGACATCAGGGGTCTGCTTAGACCCTTGATATTTCACCAAAGCCCCCCCCCCCCAACGGGGCTCCAAAAAAAATAATTGTAAAACAAATTTTATTGTAATTTAAAAAAATAATAATAAAAATAAAAAACTACTCACACCAATCTCTACTTTACTGATATCGTCCACTGCAATGCTGATATACACACATGTGTTTGAGCTCTGGGGTGCACATCCTAAGGCCCCATTCACATCTGAGCGATTATCTGCTCGAAGCTCAAAATCGCTGGAGGAGAAAAAAAATTAAATAAAATAAAAGATTCTCTATGGAGATGGTTCACATTTCCACTCCATGTTGCCATTGCTGCTCAAATGAAACAAGTTAAAAAATAAAATAGTAATATATGAATAAATACATAAATGTACAATAAATACACAAATAACTAAAATTCATCATAAATAAGTAAAATACACGAATAATATGAAATACATTAATAAATAATTAACATCTAACCATAAAAAAATATTAAATACATTATTAATAATAACAACCACCACCACTCAGACTTGAACAAAAAAAATATTATTAATAATAATAATAGTTTATTTTGTTTTAGGGTTAGGGTGTTTAGTTAGTTATTATGGTTTTATTTTTTTAAGGGGTAAGGGTTAAAGTTAAAGAGAAACTGCAGTCTGCTCACATAAACTTGTAATAAAAACATCTTTGCCATTCTGAAGCTTCCCTCCAACCACTTTGCATAATATTTTATATATACTGTGATTCTGTACTTGCCAAATATGCTGCAGAAATCTCCCTCCACTGAGTCTGGCTGCATCCATTTTAACTGTGGGCAGCTGAAGCTGCTGCCTGTTCACTTCCTGGATTTACACAGAGGCACACCTCCTGCTCTGCAGCTCTCATTGGCCCTCTTATGACTCATCCCCCCTCCCTTCCTGGCAAACTCTCATGAGAGTGGTAGAGAGAGAGAGAGAGCTGTGCATGATGTGATAAGCCTAGGCTACTGACCAGACAAGAAACAGGAAGTGGGCTGTATAAGGGATTTACCGGCAGAAAAAATGTTTTACTATCCAAAGTTAACACAACAACAACAAGGGCAGAAAATTTAATAGATGGAAAAATAAAACATGGGGAGTGGGGGATCAGCAGAGCTGGGGGTTACTACTGAGCCAGGGATCAGGCTGCAGAAAAAGGAATTGGGGAATTTATGTCCTCTTTCCCTTTCTCTGTCCCAAAAGTGACACATCAGGGATCTGTTTAGGCCCCCGATAGTTCATCAAAGACCCTGTAACAGCGTTGTGGGAATTTTTTTTAAATATAATAGGAAAATTGTAAAAAAAAAAAAAAAAAAAAAAAGTAAAATATAATAGGAAAATGCTTAAAAAAAAAAAAAAATGCAAAAAAAAATGCAAAAAATAATTAAAAATTTTAAAAAACTCATACAGGGAGAAAAGAGGGTCAGTGTGTAGAGAGGGTGGGACCGTGTGTAGTACGGGGGGGGAGGGGATTTACTTTGGGATAATTCCCCGATTGTGTTTATTTGTTGTTTCTAATCAGACTAAAAAGCCACGCCCAAGATGTAGCATAATTTAGCCACACCCACCTTTTGCTGCAGCAGGGGCCCCAGTTCATTACTTTGCCCAGGAGCCCGTGATGCTATTAAGATGGGACCGACCAAAGGTGAGGATTGAAATCGCTTCATTCAGATTGGAAGGGGTGTCGTAACAGAATACAAAACTGTCCAAAGTTAAAACAAGGGCAGAAGATTTAATAGATGGAAAGATGAAAAATGACTGAAGTTATGCTTTAAGGGTTAATTATTTGTTTGTTACTTACTTAGTGTTAATTTATTGATTTTTTGTTTTTTTAGGATTTTTATTTATTTGTATATTTATTTGACATTTATTTATTCATTTATCATTATTGGTATAATAATAATAAAATAAAAAATAAAATAATAATTAATAACCCTAACCCCCAACTCCTAATCCTAACCTAAACTGAACTTGAATCCCTTACCCTAACGAAAAAAAAAATGATAATAAATGAATAATACTGATAATAATAAAAATAATAATAATAAAAGAAGAAATAAAAGCTACTGGATAAAAAAACAAATGAATAATAATAATAATAATAATAATATCATTATTATTCATTTATCATAATTTTTTTATCCAGTAGCTTTTATTTCTTCTGTTATTATTATTATTATTATTATTAATAATAAAAGAAGAAAAAGCTACTGGATAAAAAAAATTTAACAAATGAATAATATTATTATTATTCTTCATTTATTATAATGTTTTTTTTTTGTTTTTTTTTTTATCCAGTAGCTTTTATTTCTTCTATTATTATTATTATTACAAGAAGAAATAAAAGCGACTGGATTAAAAAAAAAAAAACATTATAATAAATGAATAATAATAATAATAATAGAAGAAATAAAAGCTACTGGATAAAAATGATAAATGAATAATAATAATAAAAAAAAAAGAAGAAATAAAAGCTACTGGATAAAAAAAAAAAACATTATAATAAATGAATAATAATAATAATAATAATAATAAAAAATAATAATAAAAGAAGAAATAGAAGCTATTGTAGAATCTAAAAAAAGCTGAAATACCTAGCAACAAATGATGCAACAGATAACCGTTTTCTCTATTACCTAATAAAAAAAACAAAACACACCAACAATGATGCAAACACGCAAAGTCGCGAAAAAACATCAGAAAAGCGCTCAAAGAGGTTACGCTCAGGTGTGAATGCAGCCTAATGCAACAGGCTGCGCCCACCAATGGTCAGGAGGTAGAACTACATGCAGACATTACATAGAAGCTGCAGAGGAGAGGAAATGATTGGATACCCAGCAGGAAGTGCCGATCATTTACATTCCTTTATTTGGACTAAGCCCCCCAGAAAGCTCAAATGAAATACTGTAAATATAAACGGTCAGGTCCGATAATGACACCATGGCCGCTCAGCCCCCAGAAATAGCTCCGGCTGAACATAAATAAACCTTTTCCACACCAGACTATTCCCCCGGCCGCCCCCTGGAAGGGAAGGCGTTAATGGAAACGACGCGGCGTTACATTAACAGCGCGGAAGGGAAATTAAAAAAATAAATACATAAAAAAAAACCTGCCTTGCTCTTTGTTTAAATCTAATTTTATGTTTCCAAAAATACGGAGCGTTTTGCATATTAAGACCCAGTATTACCCGGTGCCAAAGGAAGCTTCCTTCAATTTGCGATGCTGCGATAATTACAGGCGCGCGGGCTCCCGATGAGAAACCTTGAGACGCAGCAACCTTCTACCAAGAACTAATAACAACACAATTAGCAGGCTGCTGCATCGCTGGCGTTGTGACGCGGGGGCGCAGGAAGTGCGTTGGTGGGCTGCGTGTCCTCAGAATGCTGAAAGTTCACATGCCGGGGGGGGGGGGGGGGCAGCTGTGCTAAGCAGTGGGCGCCGCATACACCGGGGGACGATATATAGACATGTATGTATACGGAAACAATGCAAAGGCAATGCCTTCCAATTAGGCCAAGGAGCCGGATTATATTCCAGCAATGCCACCCGGCGATAATCCCGGCAGGTTAGAGCTGAACTCCAGACACACGTCAATGCAGCTCTGTAATCATGAATACATCATACATTTACTTGTTTAAATACATGGAATGTAATTATCTGAATGTGACCTGGTATCAGCCTCTTGCAGTCACTGTACAGCAGAGCTCAGGCTGAAAGAGAGGGAAGCAGCACAGGAAGCCAATCAGTTGTAATTCAGTGCAAAGGAACATACTGACAGGAGGAGGGAGCAGAGTGACAGGGAAATTAGCTCATCGGTCTGCTACTTCTCCTTTCAATGCCCAGTCATGGACGAGGGGACAGACGGGAACCAAGCATCATTTACACTTGCTTCAAAATGTGGCATCGAACACACTTTTTAAAACACTCTGAATGCCAACCAAAGCTCCTGTCACTAAATAAAATAGTAAGCTTACAGTCTTATTCACAATGTTGCGTTCACTTTGCTTTGCTTCAAAACTTATACCACAGAGCTTCAACAAAGTGGGGGATCAGCAGAGATGGGGGGTTACTATAAAAGGAAGGGGATTAGCAGAGCTGGGGGTGACTGAGTGGGGGATCAGAAGAGATGGGGGTTACTACTAACTAGGGGATCAGTAGAGTTGGGGGTTACTATAAAAAGGAAGGGGATTAGCAGATCTGGGGGTTACTGAGTGGGGCATCAGAAGAGCTGGGGGTTACTAATAAGGAGGGGGATTAGCAGAGCCGGGGGTTTCTACTGTGTGAGGGATCAGCAGTTGGGTGTTACTAATAAGAGGGGGATCAGCAGAGTTGAGGGTTACTACTGAGACGGGCATCAGAAGAGCTGGGGGTTACCAATAAGAGGGGGATCAGAAGAGTTGGGGGTTACTAATAAGCGGGGGATCAGCAGAGTTGGGGGTTTCTACTGTGTGGGGGATCAGCAGTTGGGTGTTACTAATAAGAGGGGGATCAGCAGAGTTGAGGGTTACTACTGAGACGGGCATCAGAAGAGCTGGGGGTTACTAATAAGCGGGGGATCAGCAGAGTTGAGGGTTACCACTGAGACGGGCATCAGAAGAGCTGGGGGTTACCAATAAGAGGGGGATCAGAAGAGTTGGGGGTTACTAATAAGGGGGGGGATCAGCAGAGTTGGGGGTTACTACTGAGCCAGTGATCAGGCTGCAGTAAAAGGAAATGGGGAATTTATGTCCTCTTTTCCTTTCTCTCCCAAAAGTGACACATCAGGGATCTGTTTAGGCCCCCGATAGTTCATCAAAGACCCTGTAACAGCGTTGTGGAAACATTTTTTTTTAAAATATAATAATAGCAAAAATGCTAAAGAAAAATTATTAAAAGATGCAAAAAAAAAAAAAAAAAAAAAAAATTGTAAAAAATGTAAAAATTCAAACAGGAAGAAAAGAGGGTCAGTGTGTAGAGAGGGTGAGACAGTGTGTAATACTGGGGGGTGAATTTAATCAGAAGAGCTGGGGGTTACTACTGAGCCAGGGATCAGGCTGCAAAAAAAGGAATTGGGGAATTTATGTCCTCTTTCCCCTTCTCTGTCCCAAAAGTGACACATCAGGGATCTGTTTAGGCCCCCATAGTTCATCAAAAGACCCTGTAACAGCGTTGCGGGAATTTTTTTTTTAATATAATAGGAAAATTGTAAAAAAAATTATTAAAAAATGCAAAAAATAATAAAGCAAATGTAAAAACTCATACAGGGAGAAAAGAGGGTCGGTGTGTAGAGAGGGTGGGACAGTGTGTAGTACAGGGGGGGGGGGGGGGGGTGAATTTACTTTGGGATAATTACCCGATTGTGTTTATTTGTTGTTTCTAATCAGACTAAAAAGCCACGCCCAAAATGTAGCATAAAGTTAGCTACACCCACCTTTTGCTGCAGCAGGGGCCCCAGTGCATTGCCCAGGAGCCCGTGATGCTATTAAGATGGGACCGACCAGAGGTGAGGCTTGAAATCGCTTCATTCAATCAGATTGGTAGGGGTTTTCGCACAAAAAAAAAAAAAAAAAAAAGGGGCCTTTAACCACCTCCGGCCGCCGTATAGGGAAATGACGACTGTGGGGCGGTTCTGTTGTTCTGGAACATCGTCATATGACGTTGACCCACTCCCACCACGCAGCTTGTGTCCTCGGTACACAGAGCATCCCCAATCTCAGTAAAGAGCCGATGATGCGGCTCTTTACCCATGTGATCAGCTGTGTCCAATCACAGCTGATCACATGTAAACATGAGAATGCGGGTTATTGGCTTTCCTCTCCTCACACTGGCAGTGTGTGAAGTGAGGAGAGCCAATCAGCGGTATTTCCTCATAGGGGAGACCTACACAGATAATCAGTGCCCTGAATATCAGTGCAGCCCCAACAGTGCCCATCAGTGATACCAGTCAGTCTCCATCTGTGATACCAGTCTCCATCAGTGATACCAGTCAGTCTCCATCAGTGATACCAGTCAGTCTCCATCAGTGATACCAGTCAGTGGCCATCACTATTGCCAATCAGTGCCCATTAGGGATGCCAATCAGTGACCATCAGTGATGCCAATCGAGGCTGCCTTTCAGTGCCTGCTCAGTGTCGCATATCTGTGCCCCCTGTCTGTGCCCATTAGTGCCACCTATCAGTGCTCCTCAGTGCTGCATATCAGTGCCTCCTCATCAGTGCACATCATTGAAGGAGAAAAATTACTTATTTACAACATTTTCTACCAGAAACTAAGAAAAAAACTTTACATTTCAGTCTTTTTTTTGTTTTTTAACGAAAAAAAAACAAAAAAACAATAAAAACCCAGTGGCAACTGAATACCACCAAAAGAAAGCTCTATTCTAAAAAAAAAAAAAAAAATGATAAAAATTTTGTTTGGGTACAGTGTTGTATGACCGTGCAATAGTCATTGAAAATGTTGCAGCGCTGAAAGCTGAAAATTGGTAAAAAGATAAAAACAAACTAAGCCTGAGTTCCTCCTATAGGATAGACCATTTCCATATTAATCTGTCATTACACTAATATCCTATCCTAGAGACCATCCATACCTGTTGACACCCTGCTGCTGACTCCGTTGGTGAAGGATCCAACACTGTCCGATATGGAGGACATCAAAGATATTGCATCATCAACAAAAGAGAAGAAGTGCGTGTGCACTTACCGGAAATGGTGGACTCCAATGTCAGCGACATGGAGTCATACAGTCATGGTGCCACAAATAGCCGAAGTGTGGAGCTCAACAGGGTCCAGGTTCTCCACATACTACTCTGCTGAGAATGGCTCTGGAGTCCTGTTGATTCTACCATCCAGATGCAGTTTGATGTACCCAGATTGGAGGTCCGTTTGGAAGAGAAGTGCGTGTGCCCTTACCGGAACTGGTGGACTTCAATGTCAACGACATGGAGTCATACAGTCATGGTGCCACAAATGGCCAAAGGGTGGAGCTCAACAGGGTCCAGGGTCCAGGTTCTCCACATACTACTCTGCCGAGAGTGGCTCTGGAGTCCTGTTGATTCTACCATCCAATTCCAGTTTGATGTACCCAGATTGGAGGTCCATTTGGAGGTTTCCCATCTCCTCTCTGGATTCCACCTTGGAGGTTCTGGACCCTGTTGAGCTCCACACTTTGGCCATTTGCTGACTCTGTTGCCGTCCACGCCCTCACCAAACTACTAAAGTATTCTGTAAGCTAATCTCTATATTTTCTTACATCTTGAAAGCCTTAATATTATTAAATAACTCCAGTACACTTCTGGGCTCGATTGTTGCATGAAACCCAGACATAGCTACTTTATCTACAAAAAAAATATTCTATTATTAGGAGTTCCATATGAAACTGGCTTGTGATTGTTTATGTGTATACCCATTTTCGTTCCTATTTTTTGTACAAATGTTGCGTTATAGTTACATGCGTCCCCATAGCCTCGGTTTGCCTCTATAGGGCTGGGGTTTCCATAACCTGCCCAAGCTGTGTGCTGAGGGATTGACAGTCAACCCATTTCACCAAATCGTGTATACATTTTGTCTTCTATCGTGTATTGTAAATGGATTGTTTGTTTTTATCTTATGTAGAATTATAATTAGGCTCCTGAAGAAGCGCTCTAACGCGTAACATGTAGAGCTCATTCAGAATATGTCTCAAACCAGCCTACACCAAGCCCGATGGACTTCTGATACTCGTCAATTTAAGATGGTCCCTTAACCATTCAGGAAATATTTATCAATCGGTGTAACTGGTGACGCGTCTCATATATACCAAGCGATATCTATTGCCAAAGTTTTTAACTACGTTTGTCCTTATTGTTGTAATAAAGATATTTTTTTTCCATTTTATTTTTGTGTACTCCGGTGCCTACAAAGTCCATAGTTCTCTGCTTTATTCAGTATTCCAATAAGCCAGCCATGACTGTAGAATGAGGTGCTGAACTCATTCTACAGAACGTCTAGCTTTGTCACTGGCTGCATATTATAATTACATGCAAGTGGCAACAATTGCCTGCTTTCAATGGGGCTGCCACCAACAGCTTATTTGGGGGAACCCCCCAACCCCCTGGAACACTGTCGGTGCCTCCATAAAGGGCACAGGAGCGCCGCCCCCTCTCTCCTGGCACCGATCTATCATCATGGATAGATTCATGTATTGCATGAATCTATCTATCTATGGTCGCCGCTGACACCCCCTATTCGGGTGTCCGGCCCCTTTTCGGGCGCCGGGCACCTGAATGACAGCAGGGGGGGGGGTGCTTGTTTGGAAGCACCTGATAAGAGCCAAAGGCTCTAATAGGCGCCCAAAAAGATGGACAGCGGGCGCAATGCTGTGCGTTCACTGTTCACTCAGCTGTGTGTTAGCAAAGCAAAGGAATTCGCTTTGCTAACACTGAACCGCCTCTCAGCCAATCAGGTGCTCGGGTCTGTTACCTGTCACCTGATTGGCTGAAACGTCAGGCGCTGCGATTGGACGCCTGATAGAGAGGACGGAAGAAGACATCGAGGAGCGTGCAGGACACCGCCGCTGACCCGCTGCGAGACAGGTAAGTGCCGATGTGATGCACGCTGGCAGCATTGGATGGGGCACAGTAGCGGCAATTGATGGGGCACAGTAGCGGCAATTGATGGGGCACAGTAGCGGCAATTGATGGGGCACAGTAGCGGCAATTGATGGGCACACTGGCAGCATTGGATGGGGCACAGTAGCAGCAATTAATGGGGCACAGTGGCAGCATTTGATGGGGCACAGTAGCGGCAATTAATGGGGCACAGTGGCAGCATTTGATGGGGCACAGTAGCGGCAATTAATGGGGCACAGTGGCAGCATTTGATGGGGCACAGCAGCGGCAATTGATGGGGCACAGTGGCTGCGCTTGATGGGCACCGTGGCTGTGCTTGATGGGCACAGTGGCTGCGTTTGATGGGCACAGTGGCTGCGTTTGATGGGCACAGTGGCTGCGTTTGATGGGCACAGTGGCTGCGTTTGATGGAACAGTGGCTACAATTGATTTTTTTTTCAGTTTGTTTGCACCCCCCCCCCCCCCTAAAATTTTGAGCACCAGCCGCCACTGCCCTGGAAACCCCCCAACCTCCATGGGGTTCTTGCATGTAATCGGAGTGCGGGTGCATTTGCAGGTGAGATTGCCCCCCACAGTATCACTTCATAATATGCAGAGAGCCACTCCAGTCTCATTACTGAGCAATCTCTCTTCACAAAAAAAAAAAACTGCCAACAAATCTCTCTTGCCGAAGTTAAACTTTTCTTTTTTTTTTCTCCCAGTTTCCTTCAGATACAAAACAGAGACGGAGAGAAAATCCTCTTTAATTAGGAGTTGGGTTGGAGTGTGATAAGTATGCAGATTCCTTCATTATATCTCTTCATTATTTACAGAAATATTTCATAAAACAAAATTGCAGAAATCACTGACAATAGTAATTATGTCATTTACTCTGACAAGGGAACGGAGGAAACGTGCTGCTTTAGATCTGTAGAAACATTCGGCAGCTTTTTTTTTTAAAAAAAAGAAGAAGAAAAGAAAATAAAGTCATTTGTGAAAACAATGGCGTCTTGTGAATGGAAGTCTCCGGCACGCTGGGATTTCAATGGGGAGTGAAGCCAGGATCCCTTCTCCTGCACTCCCAGCTTTCTAATCTCACTTTGTGTCTCCGCAATCCCCGCTACGCATACAAGTCGCCGCCGTACCGAGATCTGCGCTAAACTCCAGATTTTTCTCTTGGAAATAAACCCGAAAATGAATCACTAAATTGAAATTCGTAGGTAATGCCAATTCATGACACGTATTCCAGAGAAATGTGATAACCGGGGATCTTAAAGTAAAGCCATCATGGGTTGGGGCCGATTTTAATTTATTTTTCTTTCAGATTTATACATTTTTTTAAAACATCAGGAGGTTAGAAATGTATAAAAACGGATGTTTGTTAAGCATATATAAAATCTCTGATTAACCACTTGCCTACTGGGCATTTTTACCCCCCTTCCTGCCAAGGCCAATTTTCAGCTTTCAGCGCTCTCACAGATTGAATGACAATTGCGCAGTCATACAACACTGTACCCAAATTAATTTTTTTTACATTTTTTTTCCCACAAATAGAGCTTTCTTTTGGTGGTACTTATTCACCGCTGGATTTTTTATTTTTTGCTAAAAAATAAAAAAGGAAAAATACTGAAAATTAAAAAAAAAAAAAAAAAAAAAGTTTTTCTTAGTTTCTATCAGAAAATATTGAAAATAAGTAATTTTTCTCCTTCACTGATGTGCGCTGATGAGGCTGCATTGATGGGCAATGATGAGGTGGCAGTGATTGGCACTGATGAGGCGGCAATGAAGGGCACTGATAAGGCGCCACTCATGGGCACTGATGAGGCGCCACTCATGGGCACTGATGAGGCGCCACTCATGGGCACTGATGAGGCGGCACTGATGACGCAACACCACTCATGGGCACTGATGAGGCGGCACTGATGAGGCACCACTGATGAGCACTGATAGGGGGCACTGATAGGAGGCACTTATGGGCATTGATAGGTTGCATGGATAGGCGGCACTGAAAAGCAGCACTGACTTGCATCACTGATGAGCACAGAATGGCCTCACTGGTGGGCTCAGACTGGCATCACTGCTGGGCACTGTTGGGGCTGCATTGATGATCAGTGCCCCGATTATCTGTGCAGATCTCCTCCATGAGGAGATGCCGCTGATTGGCTCTCCTCACACTCTGTCGGTGTGAGGCGAGGAGAGCCGATAAACAGCATTTCCGTACTTACATGATTGGACACAGCTGATTACATGGGTGAAGAGGATCCCGTCTGCCATCATTTGTCTATGTGGGAGGCAGTTAGTGAATAAGTATTTATTATGGGGTGAACCCGTAATTTCCAGAGCACAACTGATCTTCTACAGAGAGGGTACAGCAGAAGTTTGCTTTCAGGCATTGTTTCTTTGATTGGAACTTCAGACATGGCTGTACAGAAGGGGGCAGCAAAGTCACTGCTCTGATATTGGGGGGGGGGGGGGGTTACCTTTCAGCTTGAGCTATTGAGCTCTGTAAACAATAGGCGGTACAATGGGTTGTAAGGAGAAGCTGGTGTGACACTCTTGTGTTCCATGTTCCAGTGCCAAGTCTTTCCCTCTGTGTGCAGCTGCCAGCCATCTGCAGAGGGGTGCTGTTTTAAAAGGCTGTAGGCAGGTGTAGTCTACTTTCTCCACTGCAGGTGGCACTCAACCGTAGTGGCATTGCAGAGGGAAAGGAAGTCAAAAGGAACCTGGTCCCTGTATGGTTTCCCTGGGTCACTGTGAAAGCTATCCAACTGGATGCTGTCACCCCGTATGACTCCAGTGGCCATTTTGGGTCAGGCAGCGCCTATTTAAGACCCCGGCGCTCGGGCTTGGCGCACATTACACGTGTGGGTAGTGTAGTGACAGGTCACCTGTCTGACAGGGACAGCGTTTAGCGTCAGGGAGAGGTTCCAATGCCCCCCCCCCAAAAAAAAAAAAATGCCATAAATCTATCCACTATTTTGTAGACGCTATAACTTTTGCACAAACCAATCAATATACGCTTATTGCAATTTTTAATTTTTATACCAAAAATATGCACAAGAATACATACCGACTTAAACTGAGGAAAAAAATTGTTTTTTTATATATTTTTTGGGGATATTTATTATAGCAAAAAGTAAAAAAAATGTTGCTTTTTTTCAAAAAGTAACAACCGCCAAAAGAAAGCTCTATTTGTGGGAAAAAAAGAACATAAATTTTGTTTGGGTGCAACGTCGCACGACCGCGCAATTGTGAGTGCTGTATCGCAAAAAGTGCTCTGGTTGGGAAGGGGGTAAAATCTTCTGGGGCTGAAGTAGTTAATCCTCTGATTTCCTATTGCTCCCAGAGTGTCCCAGTCTTGTTCTCAGTATGTTCCAGCCTGTTGCTCCCAGTGTACCTCAGTCTGCTCCCAGTGTACCTCAGTCTGCTCCCAGTGTACCCCAGTCTGCTCCCAGTGTACCCCAGTCTGCTCCCAGTGTACCCCAGTCTGCTCCCAGTGTACCCCAGTCTGCTCCCAGTGTACCCCAGTCTGCTCCCAGTGTACCCCAGTCTGCTCCCAGTGTACCCCAGTCTGCTCTCAGTGTACCTCAGTCTGCTCCCAGTGTACCCCAGTCTGCTCCCAGTGTACCTCAGTCTGCTCCCAGTGTACCTCAGTCTGCTCCCAGTGTACCTCAGTCTGCTCCCAGTGTACCTCAGTCTGCTCCCAGTGTACCCCAGTCTGCTCCCAGTGTACCCCAGTCTGCTCCCAGTGTACCCCAGTCTGCTCTCAGTGTACCTCAGTCTGCTCCCAGTGTACCCCAGTCTGCTCCCAGTGTACCTCAGTCTGCTCCCAGTGTACCTCAGTCTGCTCCCAGTGTACCTCAGTCTGCTCCCAGTGTACCTCAGTCTGCTCCCAGTGTACCCCAGTCTGCTCCCAGTGTACCCCAGTCTGCTCCCAGTGTACCCCAGTCTGCTCTCAGTGTACCTCAGTCTGCTCCCAGTGTACCTCAGTCTGCTCCCAGTGTACCCCGGTCTGCTCCCAGTGTACCCCGGTCTGCTCCCAGTGTTGCTCCCAGTGTACCCCGGTCTGCTCCCAGTGTTGCTCCCAGTGTACCCCAGTCTGCTCCCAGTGTACCTCAGTCTGCTCCCAGTGTACCCCAGTCTGCTCCCAGTGTACCCCAGTCTGCTCCCAGTGTACCCCAGTCTGCTCCCAGTGTACCCCAGTCTGCTCCCAGTGTACCCCAGTCTGCTCCCAGTGTACCCCAGTCTGCTCCCAGTGTACCCCAGTCTGCTCCCAGTGTACCTCAGTCTGCTCCCAGTGTACCCCAGTCTGCTCCCAGTGTACCCCAGTCTGCTCCCAGTGTACCCCAGTCTGCTCCCAGTGTACCCCAGTCTGCTCCCAGTGTGTCCCCAGCTTGTGGCCCTCTGCTCTTGTCACTCCATGCACTCCTACCTGCATTCCATCTTCCTTCACCTCCAGTGTCTCTCTTTGCTCTTCAGTATGTTAATTGGTTTTCTTCACCAGTCTGTTCCCCTTGTGTGTTGCAGCCTGCCTCGTTATCTGCACCTGATCACTCCCAGCCTGGCTTTTCCATTTGTCTCTTCTGGCCCGTACACACGATCTGGAAAAATTGGACAAAAAGTACCGCTTTCGGCGCGATCGTTCGATAATCGGATCGTTAGCTTTCGAGAGCCGATCACGACAATTCATCCGATATTATTCGATCGGACATGCACGAAAGTTTTCCTCGTACGATACCAGATCGCACAGTTTTCGTTTCGTCAGTACAGTTGTCGTCCGAAATTACAATACAAATACATTACAACACGTGACATCACTTCCGATTTTTTTTTCCTGACGTACGAGAATCTTTGGGACTTTAGTAACCTATTCAACTTCTACTTGCGACTAAGGATGAGCTCCGGCGTGTTCGCACACTCCACGTGCAGAGCCCGCCAGGAAGTCGGCACGGCGCTGCGCTAATCACAGGCAGTGAGACATTTTCCCGATGTGCGGCTGCAGAGATCATGAAAATGTCTCACTGCCTGTGATTAGCGCAGCGCAGTGCCGACTTCCTGGCGGGCTCTGCACGTGGAGTGTGCGAACAGGCCGGAGCTCATCCTTACTTGCGACTATTAAGCAAAAAAAAGTCGTACAATCTTTCATACGCTATTCGGATCGTGTGTACGGGACATTAGTGCCAGTTCACACTAGTGCGATGCGAGAACCCTGCAAATCCGGTGCGGGTTCCCGCATCGCCCCTGAATCGCACAGTGGTCCACACTGAGATCTGCTAAACGCTGCGGGTGTCAATGTAAAGTTAACGACACCCCCAGATTGGTCAGCAGATCGCAATGCGAACTGTGAAATGGTGCAGGAATCGGAATCGCATAAGTGTGAACACCCATGCGTTCCGATTCAAGTGCGGACCAAAAAAGGGTCCTGCACCACTTTGGTGCGAATGTGATGCGATTTCAGCCATACAGTTTGTATGGCTGAAATCGCATCGCACAGTCATCGCATGTGATCTGAACAGCAATGCGGTGCGAATCACATGCGATATCTGGCATCGCACTGGTGTGAACCGGGCCTGAGTCTAGGTTCGCATCTATGCTGTTAATGCGGTTTTCAGGTGCGTTTTGCGGTGCATTTTTAAACCTGCGTTTTTTTTACACTTTTTTTTGCATGCAGTTTTCATGCATTTTTTTTTTTTCTCTATAAACGTACTGTATATAGCTGGTTGCTAAGGAGTGGGCTGGGAAGTCGCCCTCCCCGTCCCTAACAACCGATGAGTCAACAGCTGTCAATGGGGTTCCCCGCTGACAGCTGAATGTAAAAAAAAGAATTGCCAGCAAAAAGAAATCATTAAAGCAGGACCTGAATGGAGGGCTTAATCCCCCCTAATGTTCTACTTTCCCTTGGGTTTTGTAAATTGGGTATGATAGGATAGAAATCTGGGCAAACTTTGGCTTGGTTTAGACAGATCAACTGAAAAAGTTGTACAATTTCAGTCTCTGATGATGCATACCTCCCAACCGTCCCGGATTGCCCGTGAAAGTCCCGCTGTGGGAGGTCTGTCCCGCGTCCCGGGCACCTTCATTCCGGGACAATACAATGTCCCGGAATTGCCCCACTGGCCGATCTGATGCCCCCCTAAAAATTGCCGCCGCATTGCCGCTGTCCCTCACTGCCCGCTGTACTAGTTTTGGCCGAGACCGCTTCATTTCACCCCCAGACGCTGCCTGGCTCACTGCCAAAACAACTGGTTGCTAGGCATGGCCCGCCTGGCGTCTAGCAACCAGTGACGTCACGACAAGGAGGAGAGTGGAGCCCCAGCATTTAGCCAAAGGAGGAGTCCTCTTCGCGCCTAAGCTCCGCCCCCGGCTCCGCCCCTGACTCCGCCCCCGACACCGGGTCTTCCCTGAGTGGAGCCCCAGCATTTAGCCAAAGGAGGATTCCTCTTCGCGCCTAAGCTCCGCCTCCGGCTCCGCCCCTGACTCCGCCCCTGACTCCGGGTCTTCCCTGAGTGGAGCCCCAGCATTTAGCCAAAGGAGGATTCCTCTTTGCGCCTAAGCTCCGCCCCTGACTCCGCCCCCGACTCCGGGTCTTCCCCGAAGGCTGTTCCTGCGCTGGAATAAAGGTAGGAGAAATGCTCCCTGCACTGCCCTGACTCTGAGTACACTCATGGTAACTCTGCTCCCTCCCATACACTGCCCCTCTCCAGTCATGCTGTACAGTCCCCCCATACTGCCCTCCACTACCCCCCCCCCGCCCCATTATACTGCCCCCCTCCCATTTTACTGCCCTCCACTACCCCCCCAATATACTGCCCTCTACTACCACCCCTCCCATCATACTGCCCCAATCCCATCATACTGCCACCCCTCCTATTATACTGCCCTCCACTAACCCCCCATTATACTGCCTTTCACTGCCACCCCCACCCATCATACTGCCCCCCTCCAATTATACTGCCCTCCACTGCCACCCCTCCTATTATACTGCCCTCCACTAACCCCCCTCCCATTATACTGCCCTCCACTACCACCCCTCCCATCATACTGCCCTCCACTACCACCCTTCCCATCATACTGCTCTCCCTCCCATCATACTGCCCTCCACTACCACCCCTCCCATAATACTGTCCTCCACTAAACCCCCTCCCATTATATTGCCCTCCACTACCATCCCTCCCATCATACTGCCCTGCACTAACCCCCCCTCCCATGATACTGCCCTCCACTACCGCCTCCTCCCATCATACTGCCCTCCACTACCTCCTCTCCCATCATACTGCCCTCCACTACCTCCTCTCCCATCATACTGCCCTCCACCCCATCATACTGCCCTCCGCTGCCTCCCCTCCCATCATAATGCCTTCCACTGCCTCCGCCCCCAACATACTGCCTTCCACTGCCACCCCTCCCATCATACTGCCCTCCACTGACACCCCCTCCCATCATACTGCCCTCCACCCCATCATACTGCCCTCCACTGCCACCAACTCCCATCAAAAACTGTAAAAAAAACTCTAAAAAATAAAATGGATAAAATATAATGGTAAAAAATAATAACAAAAATAAAATAACAATAAAAAAAAAACTACTGATCCTGTCCACTGCCCTACTGATTATGTCTACTGCCCTACTGACCACGTCCACTGCTCTACTGACCATGTCCACTGCCCTACTGACCATGTCCACTGCCCTACTGACCATGTCCACTACCTTACTGACCACTTTCTCTGCCATACTGACCACTTTCTCTGCCATACTGACCACTTCCACTGCTCTACTGACCATGTCCACTGCCCTACTGACTGACACCATTCACAGTCCACACTGACACCACTGAACTACCAGCAAAGGTTGCACTTGCAACTAGGCCCTGGCCTTCTGCCACCATGGCCAGGCCCAATCTGCTGTGGGACCATGAAGGGTGATGGGATTAGTGGGAAGGGCTCTGGGCTCGAAGGGAATGGCCCAGGCTGGAGGTCGGGGGGCCCTTCATGGTTTCTTGCACCAGGGCCCCTGAAGGTTCTAATTACGCCTCTGCTGCACCCTGTATATAGCTCATCCAGTAACCTGTGCCCTGTATATAGCTCGTCTCAGAACCCCGCACCCTGTATATAGCTCATCCCAGAACCCTGCACCCTGTATATAGCTCATCCCAGCACCCTGCACCCTGTATATAGCTCATCCAAGAACCCTGGACCCTGTATATATCTCATCCCAGAACCCTACACCCTGTATATAGCTCATCCCAGAACCCTGTATATAGCTCATCTCAGATCCCTGGACCCTGTATATAGCTCATCCCAGAACCATGCACCCTGTATATATGCTCATCTCAGAACCCTGCACTCTGCACATAGCTCATCCCAGAACCCTGCACTCTGCACATAGCTCATCCCAGAACCCTGCACTCTGCACATAGCTCATTCCAGAACCCTGCACTCTGCACATAGCTCATTCCAGAACCCTGCACTCTGCACATTGCTCATTCCAGAACCCTTCACATAGCGCATCCCAGAACCCTGCACTCTGCACATAGCTCATTCCACAACCCTGCACTGTTTACATAGCTCATTCCAGAACCCTGCACTCTTTACATAGCTCATCCCAGAACCCTGCACTCTGTACATAGCTCATCCCAGAACCCTGCACTCTGTGCATAGCTCATGTCAGAACCCTGCACTCTGTACATAGCTCATCTCAGAACCCTGCACTCTGTACATAGCTCACCCCAGAACCCTGCTCTCTGTACATAGCTCATCCCAGAACCCTGAACTCTGTACATAGCTCAACCCAGAACCCTGCACTCTGCATGCAGCTCACCCCAGAACCCTGCACTCTGAATGCAGCTCACCCCAGAACCCTGCACTCTGTACACAGCTCATGCCAGAACCCTGCACTCTGTACACAGCTCATGCCAGAACCCTGCACTCTGTACACACACAGCTCATGCTAGAACCCTGCACTCTGCACACAGCTCATGCAAGAACCCTGCACTCTGTACACAGCTCATGCAAGAACCCTGCACTCTGTACACAGCTCATGCCAGAACCCTGCACTCTGTACATAGCTCATGCCAGAACCCTGCACTCTGTACATAGCTCATGCCAGAACCCTGCACTCTTTACATAGCTCATCCTACAACCCTGCACTCTGTATATAGCTCATGCCAGAACCCTGCACTCTGTATATAGCTCATCCTACAACCCTGCACTTTGTACGTAATGCACTCCAAACACTGCATTCTTTTATCCTTTTTTTTAAATGAATGTGCTGGGGTATGTATGTATCCATGAGACTCTTGCTTGTGGAACAATAATAAAAGCATATTTTATAGATACAAGGAAGCCCAAGTTTTGTTTAATGATGCCCATTAAGCTCCTCCCACTGTCAAAAGTTTGACCACGCCCACATTTGCCGCAGCGCGCTATGCAAGGTTACTTCCTTCCTCAAGTGTCCCTCATTCTGAAGTTCAAAAGTTGGGAGGTATGATGATGTGATACATGAACAAAAAAAAAAAAGAAGACAAACCAACAGGTGTGCCCTAAAATGAAAGCAGGGAAAGTACAAAGGGGCTTATCTCTCTGTTCTCCCCTCCTATCAACACACTTCTTGTTCGCACATGAGCACTGCAACACAACTAATTGGCTCCAAGTGCTGCTTCTCCCTCGCCCAGCCTTAACTCTGCTGTACAGGGATTGCAAGAGGCTGACAGCAAGTCACATTCAGGTACTTGCGGCCCCATTCACAAGGGCAGAATGTTGGGAGACATTTGCAGGTTTAAAAAAAAAAATGGCCGACATTCAGCCCGTGTGTATGTCGGTCTTTCGGACATGCACACTGGAAAACCAGCATCCGGCCGCCTCCTGATCAGCACTCTCAGCAAATGGCAGAGAGCGCTGGTGGCAGTGTTCTAGCGGGTGGGGGGGGGGAGCGTCCCCCTGTCAGAACACAACAGCTCAGTGGGGGGAGATCGCTGAACTAACCTCGCAAGGTTTCAGTATTTTTAAAAAAAAACTGTAGTGTGAAACCCAGCTTTACACTGCTTGCATCCACTTACTAATATATTAAAGAAGATATAGCTGCATTAATTTATGTCTTTTATATTTGTCTTATATTTGTTTAACAAGGGGGGACCCCAGACCCCGCCCCCCCATGTGAATGAGTATGGGGTACATTGTACTCCTACCCACTCACCTACAAAAAAAGGCAGTGTAATGTAAATAAAAACAGGAGAGGGTTTTGACAAGTCTTTTATTAAAAATCTCCCTCTGGTCTTCTTCCTCCGGTCTTCTTCCTCTGGTCTCTTCCCTCTGGTCTTCTCCACCGCTGCTGTTGCTCTGCTGCCAACCTGGTCCTCCTCCTGGCATTTTGCCAGCTCCAATCTCTGCCGGTTCTTATAGAGCCACGGGGCATGGCCATCTGGTGACGTCACCATAAGACTCTGCTCTTGACGTCACATCCAGAGTCAAAAGCCGTCTCTGGTATTTATTTACATTACACTGCCTTCGCTCGTCTCCCCCTTTACTGACCTGCCAGGCTGCATGTTCGGAAAAGAGTCTGGTATGGATTTTGCCATATTTTTTTTTTTTTTTGGTGTGGGGTTTCCCCTCAAAATCAATACCAGAGGTCATTAAGTTTAAGTTTAATAAACATCAAATAGCTTTATTTCACCAAAAGATGTGTTTTGTGGCTTTAATTTGTCACTTCCTCAGTTTAGTGTGATACAAAAATGATTTACACTTCCTGATTTTCTGTTCCACCTGAGAACCCTACCAGTGCAACACCCACCTAAGAACCCCTAGGGAAGGGGTCTCCAAACTTTATAAACAAAGGGCCAGTTTACTGTCCTTCAGACTTTAGGAGGGCCAGACATTGGTGTCAGTGGGAGGAATAGTGCCTAATCATTGGTAGTGGGAGGAATGGTACCCCATCACTGGTGTCAGTAGGAATAGTGCCCCATCGTTGATGTCAGCAGGAGGAATAATGCCCATCGTTGGTGTCAGTGGGAGGAATGGTATCCCATTATTGGTGTCAGTAGAAAGACAACTGCCCCATCATTGGTGTCAGCAGGAGAACTAGTATCCCATCAATGGTGTTGTAAGAGTCCAGGGCTTACTACGTATGCACCAATGGCACGTTGGCGTAAGTGGAAATGCGTGCCAACTGAGAATGCGTCAAAGACGCCTCACTGCGCCAACCCGCACCTGCGCAGAAGACCTGATGGAAAAAGGCAGGAAAATGCCCAGGAGGCGCACAGGAAGTGACCTCAACCTGATGGAAAAAGGCAGGAAAATGCCCAGGAGGCGCACAGGAAATTACCTCAACCTGATGGAAAAAGGCGGGAAAATGCCCAGGAGGCGCACAGGAAGTGACCTCAAACTTCCTTATATAAGCCCAGACACTGCCAAATTGCTGGATTTTCTTCAGTTCTCCCCTTGTTCCTGTGCTAGTGTGTGATCTGTCTGAACTTGTTGTGACCTGGAAACCTATTTGACTACTCTTGTTTGCTGCTTGCTATTGACCTCGGATTTGTACCTTGATCATTCTACTTCTTTGCCCCTTTTGTACTCAGCTGCCAGATTGGATCTCGACCATTCTTCTTCTGATTAACCCTTTTATACTTCGTTGTCAAACTAGACTGGACCTCGGCTCAGATCTTAGACTAAGGCTTGCACGGTGCTCCGCACCCTTGCCACCCATGCCACTCGGGGACCACCAAGTCTCTGTCTCCATCTCCAGATGCTTCAAGGACCCGAGGTGCAAGGGAGGCCTCCCCACTACTTCGGTCTCACCTCAGGTATGTGGCTCTCATGACAGGTGTTAGTGGGAGGAATAGTGTCTCATATCAGTGAGAGGAACAGTGCCCCAAGGGCTGGATAAAAGAAAGGCTGGGTTTGAGAGGAAGAAGAAAGAAGAAAAAAGAAGAAATAAGAAGAAGAAAGAACAAGAAGAAGACGAAAAAGAAGAAGATGAAAAAGAAGAAGACGAGGAAAGAAGAAGTAAGAAAGAAGAAAGGAAGAAAAAGACAAAGAAAGAATAAGAAAGAAAAAGACAAAGAAGAAGAAAGAAGAAGAAAAAAAAGACGAAAGAAGAAGAGGAAGAAGAAAGAAAAATTTGAAGAAGAAAAAAAGAAGAAAGAAGAAGACGAAGAAAGAAGAAGAAGAAATAAGAAGAAAGAAATAAGAAATAAGAAGAAGAAAGAAGAAGGAAGTAGAACTAATTGGACTGCGGCTGATACTTTTTCCTATTTTCAGTGAAGATTAGAGAGGTACTGTGGTGGCTAGCACCCAGGTTGTCCATGTGCAGGAGACGCCGGTTTGGAGCGGACCTATGGATCTGTGTGAGAGCCTCAGAATAATTCAATAGTAGGTGCTAAACTTGGTGTACATCGATGGTTCACTGCTGATGACTGTACTTTCTGGAATGGATATTCCTTCCATACAACCTTCTAGTCTTTCTGTTCTTCTATGCAGCTGCAATATCTCAATGGCATGGGAAAGGTTCCATATCAGGAATGGGCGCTCTGAGACACTAGGTCCAGTGATTCCAGGCCCTTCATAATGCCCACTGGCCAAAAGACGGGTCTATATTTTTTGAACCAAAAAAAAAAAAATCTTTAGCAGAAAACAAAGGATACGGCCAATCAGCCCCTGGACCCTTTCCCAGGAAAATCCATTTATTATTTGCCTGGGAGGGACATTTATGCAGCAATTCTTGTAAAAGGATTACTTTAACGATTTTTGGCGTAGCGGCTCTCTAGTTAGTAACTTGGGAGAATGAATATAATAAACCAATCCAGCGCTCACTGAGCTGCTACAATTTTCCAGTGAAATTTTTAAAGTGGACCTGTCATTTTGAGGCGGTTTTTATTGCCAGGCTGATAATGTTTAGGAAGGTGCGGCCTATAGTTTTGTAAGCTGAGCCAAAATTTCAATACTCATGATGAATGGAATTTTGTGTCAGCAGTACTGTTAATCTTACAACGTTATAATAATGTATTTTTACACAGAACTAACATGCACTGATGTCAACCTACCATAAAGCGGCTCAAGGCTGGAGAGGGCCCTGGACCTGGCTGCATTGTAGTCCGCAGTAAGCACAGGAACCTAGCTATGCTGTCTGGCAGGGATACCTGGCTCACTTAACTGGCTGAACAAAATTACAACTTCTCTGGCTCGTAAAATAGTTTACATATATCTCTTTCAGTTGTATATTAAGCTGTGTGGCAGGAGTCCAGCTCCAAGGCTCTCTTCCCTTTGCATTTTTGTATGACGTTCTACCTACAGAGAGATCTCTTCAAATCTTCCTAGTCCTGCACTGTGCACCCTTGCCTGCACATTCAGGGCCTGACCTCCGTTGCCTTCGAAGAACAGCTTATGCACATCCGAACAACCATTAATGTCTATGGAGTTCACACCCTGCATCCATAGGGGACACAGCGTAGGGCACATGTGTCAAACACAAGGTCGAATCCGGTCTGCCAGGCCATTTCGTGTGGCCTTTGCACCTCTTCTGCAGCTGCGAAACCACCCTTGTCTCTGCTGACAGCTTCTTCCTGGCAGCAGAACAATGTAAGGAGGATGCACTGTGATGTAAGGGGGGGTGGGGGATTCTTGACTTCTGATGGTGGGGGGCCATTGAGATCTGATGTAAAGGGGGGGGGGGGTGCCCTGGACATCTAGTCTTAGAGACTTAGAGATACAACTGGCCCTTTAAGGACAACCATAACGCGGATGCAGCCTGCAATGAAACTGAATTTGACACCCCTGGTGTAGGACATCTCATGAGAGGCTATGCTAGCTCAGACAGGTCACACAGCTAAGGACAGTTCAGAATTGTCTAGATAACTCTGATTTATTACACAAATTATGGGGAAGGTGGGTGGAAAAATGAATATAGCACTCTTTTTGTGAAAATAGCATGCTTTTTGTGGTGCAATAAAGAGTGTTAGGTCACATGAGAATGCACGTTGCATTAAAGCAGCCTATTGAAATGAACGTGCTGCCCCACACCAAAACCTCCAGGAAATGGGACGTGACATGCATTGGGTGACATTCAAAATTCAAGTTTGCCTGCTACCACAAAGCAAGGGTTTAAATGGGCCCTAAAAGTTTTAATGTATGCCTTTTCACATCTCCCAAAGTTCAAAAGAAAAGACTTCTTTACAAACTATATGTGTTGCCTGGCCCAATTTGTGGCCCAGTTTTCAGAACAGATTTGTTGACATGTTGGCACAAACCATTTTCAATGTGATATCAACATTAGCATTGTCTTAACATTTTCTTCATAAAATTGTCTAGGTTCAGGTTTATGGTGAGGTTATGGTTAGAGGTAGGTCTTAATCTGAGGTTACGTTTTCTATTTCAAGCCAAAAACACCATATCCAAAGCAACCGTGGCACAGAATAATTGTACCCATCAGCAACCGGTTGTGGGGTTAGCAGAAGGCCACAGCTTGACAACCATGAAAAGAAACCCAAGTGTGGTGTTTGGAAAAAAAGTAAGTCCTATTTATTTTCCAAGCACCAATGGTGTCCATACTAAATACTGATATTTAGTAATGCAAGTAGGTGGTTAAACGTTTTCTCATGTGATACGTTATTTAGTAATAGTGGTAGGAGTTATACTGTTCCATTATTTGTAGCTAAAAACATCATATCCAAAGCAATGACAACACAGAATAGCTATACCTGTCAACTGTTCCTTGTGGAGTTAGCAGAAGGCCACAGCTTGACCATAATGAAAAGCAACCCAAGTAGGGCCTTTGGAAAAAATCAAGACTTATTTGTTTGTCAAATGTCAATGGTATTAATACTGGTAGTCAAGCTTGTGTTTGTATGTGTGATAGTGCTGGACCAATAGGATTGGGATCTTGACGCTTTTGGATTAACACCCAAGTGAGTCCTCCTTCAAAGGATATGACAACCGGTGAATGTGCAGCATGAGAAGGATCTTGTTCTGGCCCCAGGCTGCTACCTCCCTTGTAGTTTCAAAAGAAGATGTACAGTCAATATCAAACTTTAGGGTGAGTGCTAAGGAGCACCCAGTTCAAAGGCTAAAGACAATTTGGAATTTTTAGTCCAAATTTTTATTGACAAATTGTATCAAGAGAAGCCAACATGTTTTGGTGGAAATGCCTCCTCCTTTGTCAGGGCAGAAGCTATAGAAACGAATTGACTAGCGGTGAGGTTCCTTGAGATACCTATAAAAAGGCTTTATCTGAGCTGTCAGATCAGAGCGATTGCAACCAATCTGACAGCTCAGATCCTTTGTAGGTATCTCAATTACTCACATAGCTATAGCCTCAACACTCACCTCAGAGCTTGATGCTGATAGTCAAGGACACCTTGGCAATTTTTTTGGTTCAGCTTTTTTGTGTATGGCCAGAAGTGTCAACTTCTGAGATACTATGGACTTTGGTTATTGCAGGTCATCAACTACAAGATAAGAAAAATCGGCCCTGATGTCCAGAGCCTCAGAAGCTCATTGCCTAGTATAAACTTTTAAACTCCATCCCTTCTGAGCAATTGCAATCAATCTGACAGCTCAGATCAAGCCCCCTTGAAGGTATGTCAATCACTCACATGGGTATATCCTCAACACTCACCCCAAAGCTTGATACTAGTAGTCAAGTACACCCTGGCAACTTTTTTGGTCCACCTTCTTGGTGTATAGCCAGAAGTGTCAACTTCTGAGATACTATGGACTTTGGTTTTTGTAGGTCATCAACTACAAGATGGGAAAAATCTGTCCTGATGTCAAGAGCCCCAGGAGCTCATTGCCTACTATTAATGAATGAACTCTATCCCTTCGGAGCAACTGCAGCCAATCTGACAGCTCAGATCAAGCCCCTTTGTAGGTATCTCAATCACTCACCTCAAAAGCTTGATACTGGTAGTCAAGCATGTCCTGGCAACTTTCTGGATCAGATGGAACCTTCCTGGTTATAGAGATCTTTTCTGATCTGAGTTTTTTATATTTCAGTCGTGTTATTCGAGGAAGGAACTGACTATACATCAATGCACATGGGAATCAAACCTAATTTACAAGTTTACAATTTACATTTGAAAATCATTTTCATTTGGGCCTTATTAAGGTACGGAGGCTGAAATCTGCTTACCCGTTGTCAGTCAACCATGGATCGGTGTGTGATTCTCCATGACAACTGACGAGGCCAATACAATATCAACTGTACAAAGCATTACTGAGCCATCTTTTTTGTCTGGAGAGGAATTTGGGACTTTTTTTGATTTGATGAATTTTTTCCTTATTGATGAGCAACTGCAATCAATCTGACAGCTCAGATCAGGCCCCCTTGTAGGTATCTCAATCACTCACATAAGTATATCCTCAATACGCAATACTCACCCCAAAGCTTGATACTGGTAGTCATGTACACCCTGGAAACTTTTTTGGTCCACCTTCTTGGTGTATAGCCAGAAGTGTCAACTCCTTAGATACTATGGACTTTGGTTTTTGTAGGTCATCAACTACAAGATGGGAAAAATCTGTCCTGATGTCAAGAGCCCCAGGAGCTCATTGCCTACTATTAATGAATGAACTCCATCCCTTCGGAGCAACTGCAACCAACCTGACAGCTCAGATCAAGCCCCTTTGTAGGTATCTCAATCACTCACCTCAAAAGCGTGATACTGGTAGTCAAGCATGCCCTGGCAACTTTCTGGATCAGATGGAACCTTCCTAGTTATAGAGATCTTTTCTGAGCTGAGTTTTTTATATTTCAGTCATGTTATTTGTGGAAGGAACTGACTATACATCAATGCACATGGGAATCAAACCTAATTTACAAGTTTACATTTGAAAATCATTTTCATTTGGGTCTTATTAAGCTACGGAGGCTGAAATCTGCTTACCCATTGTCAGTCATCCATGGATCGGTGTGTGTGATTCTCCATGACAACTGACGGGGCCAATACAATATCAACTGTACAAAGGGTTACTGAGCCATCTTTTTTGTCTGGAGAGGAATTTGGGACTTTTTTTGATTTGATGAATTTTTTCCTTATTGATGAGCAACTGCAATCAATCTGACAGCTCAGATCAGGCCCCCTTGTAGGTATCTCAATCACTCACATAAGTATATCCTCAATACGCAATACTCACCCCAAAGCTTGATACTGGTAGTCATGTACACCCTGGAAACTTTTTTGGTCCACCTTCTTGGTGTATAGCCAGAAGTGTCAACTCCTTAGATACTATGGACTTTGGTTTTTGTAGGTCATCAACTACAAGATGGGAAAAAGCTGTCCTGATGTTAAGAGCCCCAGGAGCTCATTGCCTACTATTAACGATTGAACTCCATCCCTTCGGAGCAACTGCAACCAACCTGACAGCTCAGATCAAGCCCCTTTGTAGGTAACTCAATCACTCACCTCAAAAGCGTGATACTGGTAGTCAAGCATGCCCTGGCAACTTTCTGGATCAGATGGAACCTTCCTAGTTATAGAGATCTTTTCTGAGCTGAGTTTTTTATATTTCAGTCATGTTATTTGTGGAAGGAACTGACTATACATCAATGCACATGGGAATCAAACCTAATTTACAAGTTTACATTTGAAAATCATTTTCATTTGGGTCTTATTAAGCTACGGAGGCTGAAATCTGCTTACCCATTGTCAGTCATCCATGGATCGGTGTGTGTGATTCTCCATGACAACTGACGGGGCCAATACAATATCAACTGTACAAAGGGTTACTGAGCCATCTTTTTTGTCTGGAGAGGAATTTTTCTATTGTTTACAGCTGGGGAAATTCTGATGATGTGTGAAGAGGTCGGGATAAATCTTACTTTGCCATAAGCTCACTCTGGGGTGGAAAGAGAAAACCGAGAGTCAGGTTTGGCAGCGGGGAACGGCGCGGGGCGATGCGGATGATGTTATGTGATGACTTTAGCAGATGGATGCTTTTTTGTGTTTTGGAACTGGGAATATCCATCAGTTATTGCCGTTAACTGACCCAAGGGTCCGAAATCTGAATACTCTTATTACACCTTTCTTCCAAATTATATACTCCGTGGCAGTGACAGGCCAGATTAACTGTCGATCGCTGTTTTGGAGACAGTCGTGTAGCAATATTTTGCGGCTGCAGCTGCCAGAACAAGTGAGAAAAAGTTCTATGATGTGACAGATGACAGGACATGCAGAGGGCAGGAGTTTATCCTACAGAACAGAAAGTTATCGTAAACTTTTATTGTGTAAGTATTATGTTGCCTGCCTTTTAAAATCGTCCTCCATCTCAGTAATTACCAACTTCTGTTTCTGGTATTATATCCAAGCTCATTCCACAAGTCCTTCCTCAAAGCTCAGCATGGAGAAGAGCAGCAAGCACCAAGCAATGGCCAGATGGGAGATGCTCAGTTTAGAAGGCCAGTGGGCAGAATTTTGAATGTTGGAGGTCATCTGATATTTTAATTATTTCTAATGGAGGACACAAGGAAGATAATTGTTTATTGAAGGTACACTTTATGCAACATTGAAAACTTAAGCACAACTCCAGATACAACTTTTTTGTTTCAGCTTTGGATAGAGCATGGGTGTCAAACTCAATTTAATCGGAGGGGCCGCATCAGCATTATGGTTGCTCTCAAAGGGCCAGTTGTATCCCTAATGCCTCATACACACGATCGGACTTTCCGACAATAAAACCATGGATTTTTGTTCGAAGGATGTCGGCTCCAACTTGTCTTGCATACACACGGTCACACAAATGTTGGCCAACAATTACGAGCGTAGTGACGTACAAGACGTACGTGATATCTCCATTACAAACGCTAGTTTTACAAGACCGAGCGCTTCCGGCTCGTACTTGATTCCGAGCATGCGTGGACTTTTGTCCGACGGACTTGTGTACACACGATCGGAAAGTCCGACAGCAAGCATTTGCTGGCGGAAAATTTAAGAACCTGCTAGCCAACATTTGTTGGCGGAAAGTACGACAACAAATGTTCGATGGAGCGTACACGCGGTCGGACTTTCTGCCAACAAGCTCACATCCAACATTTGTTGTCAGAAAATCGTGTGTACGCGGCATTAGACTATATAAAAGTATCTACTCTTTATCATATTAAACAATTGCCTCTGCATTTGATTATTACTGGTTGTAGTAATAACTTAAGACTTAAAGTGATACTAAAGGTTCGATTTTTATTTTTTTTAAATAACAAACATGTCATACTTAACTCCACTGTGCAGTTTGTTTTGCACAGAGTGGCCCCGAATGGCGTTTTCTGGGGTCCCCCGGTAGGCTCTCCTAGCTCCTCCCCATCTCAGATAACCCCCTCTGGGAAGCGCTCTCCCAAGGGGGTTACCTTGTGAGTGCGCTCCCGAGTCCTGCATACGCGTACATAGCCGCCGAGTGCAGGACTCAGCCTCCCCCCCCCCCCCCCCCCCGGCGTCATTGCCAATGGCTGCGCTGCTATCAATCTATCCAATGAATAGCCGAGAACCCCAGGCAAAGATGCAGCGTGTTTGCGACGCGGGACTTTCCATGGCTCAGGTAAGTAAAACAGGGGGCGGGGGGGGGGGGGGTTGTTAATCGGATGCATTAGGATTAAAAAACATGAACCTTTACCCTTTAAGCTGTAAAGGGCAGGTGCAGACCAGCACAGAGCCCACTCACACTCCTGTAGCAGATGGTAAAAGTGTAAAAAGGAGGGTCGCACACCACTGGTATCATCCACCAGAAACTTTATTGGAGTCTGCTCAGACAAAACATGGTTCTGCCATGGTGTTCTATCTGAGAAGTCTCCAATAAAGTTTCTTGTGGATGATACCAGTGGTGTGCAACCCTCTTTTTCAATCAGATGGAATTGTATTGGAATAGAATTGTATTATTCTAAGCAGATGTTTAGAGCATCCCTCCCCCCTTACATCAGATGTCAACATCAGAAGTCAAAAGTCCCCCACCCTTCCTTACATGACAGTGCACCCCCCCCTTACCTTGTGCTGCTGCCGGGAAGATGCTGAGGCGGAGGTGGGAGGCAGAAAGTGCAGAGTCAGAAGGAGGAGCAGAGGAGAGCTGGAGTCATCTGCCAGAGTCTGCTGAATGCTGAGACCAGGGGAGGTGGAGACGAGGGGGTGCTGCGGCTACACAGAGAGGATCAGGATCTGGCGGAGGGGTTCTTTCCTCTTCTCTGCTGCTGGGACAAGGCGGGAGGGAGGAGATAAGGGGGGAGCCACAGCTGCAGGAGGATTGTGAAGGTGTGAGGGGCACGTGAAATAGCCTGGTGGACCGAATTCAGCCCATGGGCCTTGTGTTTGAAACATGTGGGATAGATTATGGAAGGAATGAGACCCCCAATGAGAATTGTGATTGTCATGTCCACATTGGGGAGATGTTTCCTCATTTCTTAAAGTGTTATGCCGCGTACACACGAGCGGAATGTCTGTCAGAAAAAGTCAGACGGAAGCTTTTCATCGTATATTCCGATCGTGTGTAGGCCTCATCGGACTTTTTTTTTAGAAAATCCTGACGGACCAATAAATAGAACATGTTCTAAATATTTCTGACGGAACCAATTCCTATTGGGAAAACCGATCATCTGTATGCTGTTCCAATGGACCAAAAACGACGCATGCTCTGAAGCAAGTACGAGACGGAAGCTATAGGCTACTGGCTTTTGAACTTCCTTTTTATAGTCCCGTCGTACGTGTTGTACGTCAACGCGTTCTTGACGGTCGGACTTTGGTTTGACGTGTGTAGGCAAGACCGCTTGAATGGAGCTCCGTCGGAGTTCCGACGGAGAAACCTTCGACGGCAAAACCGGTCGTGAATGCAGGGCATTAGTTCACCTTTTCAGAAAAAATGAAAAGGCGAACCAACGCTGAACACCCTTCCCATCCAACTGGCCCCTGCTGTACCTCTGGGGATGCTGAGATGCCCACACAGCTGGTCCAGTGGTCTACAGATTTGACATCCCCGTTCTTCTCCCTCTTTCGAGGCAGACCAGAGCGATTCACTATACAGTCGCTGGCCAATCAGAATCTGTCTGGTTTATTATATCTAGGGTTCCATTCATGCAAGTCTGTACAAAATTTTAAGGCCTTCCAAATGAAGTTGGTTGACTCAATAAATGGCATGATGGAACACGTTGACGAAAATTTTTGCTGAATTTCCCTACAAAAGTTTGAACAAAATTCTGCTGCTGTATGGCTTCTTGGTGTATATCCAGATCAACTTCTTTTTGTAGGTCATCAACTACAAGATGGGAAAAATCTGTCCTAATGCCAAGAGCCTCAGGAACTCATTGCCTTCTATAAACGATTAAACTTCATCCCCTCAGGCAATTCGATAGCTTAATGCTTAGCCTTGGCACCAAAACCGTTAACATTCATACACAGTAATTAGTGAATCATTCCAGAACCTGTTGCCTGTGTAGGCCTAGCATATGCGCTGACCTTTCCAGAGTGAAAGAGTTGTTACTGTGGAGAGGATCATAATAAGTATGTTTGTTTCTGATGCCGAGGAACTGAACAGAGCGCTAACACAATCCATCCTCCTAAAAAAAAAAAACGTTTGTGTTCCTTTGTGTTCGGTTCCTGTGTAGCCCAATAATTAGTGCCAAATATAAAGATGTTTTCAGCTGAAGACGAAAATAAAACAGAGTCAGTGAACCCTACTTCAGGACTGCTGGAGAACTATCTGCGATAGCTTCATACTTCTGCAATTATATACGTTGACAAAAAATAAAAAACAAACTAAAAAAAAAAAAAAACGAGTTATGGCTGTTTCCCGGCCTTATATTTCAAGTGGAGGGGTTAAATCGTACTCGGCTTGTCGGAGTGCCAGTTCTAAACAGTCTACATATTAATTAAAGTAACCCTCCATAATAAGTTTACTTTTACAGGATTCTCTTTTTTGTTAGCCAGTTATTTGGGGTGAGCGGAGAAAAGGGGCTCCTAATTAAATCAGTGATAAAAACCTGAAGAGACTTTGTTTCTATAACACGAGCAGCTGTGAATCTGAAGATGGAACGTTCACAGCCATGGAGGGAAGATAGATCAAAACTAGGGTTCATTACAATCAAGATAAAAAGGAATCTCTCCGTGTTTAACCTGCTGACACCCACATAATGAGCAGCGGCAAAACGGTGGCCTTTAACGTCTACATGCGGCGCATATGCACCGATGGGTGGCCGATGCTTCAGTGCTGAAAGCTCGCTCATTGCATGCTCCCAGCACAGAGACTGAGATGTCAAACCCCACTAACGATTGGTAGCTCCACACCATGGATTGCTCAACTGTGCAGTCAGGTATTTCCTGATTAGCATTAGCACCTTTCTATATAAGACCACAGATTAGGTAGTAGGAATGACGAAACGCGTAGACCAGGGCTAGGACGTGACGTCACCACACATGCCAAGATCGCGCTCGCAGCTTGGAGCTTCGGCTGGAGGCGACTCTGCTATACAAGGGTGTTTTTAAAACTTGCGTCAGTGGGGAAACGCGCAAATGTGAGTCTAAAAATAAACGTTTTTAAACTATCTTATGCTATAGCAGCTCCCTTTCTTCCTTTTTCTTCCTTCATGTGAGTGTGGATGATACGAGATTGATAATGGGTCATGCTTTTGTAGAGGGTGAGATAACGGCTGCAGACTATTTCCCCCAGGGGTGATGCACACAAACTGGTTTATAATTTTAACAGCATACAGTTCTGGTGAGTCCATCTAGTACTTCTGGTGGTGGACTGGCATACACCTGAAGGTTCTTGTTGAAGAATTCACTCAAGTTGTATTATTTCACTTTTGGTGGCATTTGGGACTTTTTTTCATTTTCAATTTTGACATGTTTTATAATATGAATTGTAATTTTTACACATATACACAATATTACCAACAGTATTGGGATGCCTGCCTTTACATGCACATGAACTTTAATGGCATCCCAGTCTTAGTCCATAGGGTTCAATATTGAGTTGGCCCACCCTTTGCAGCTAAAAGAGCTTCAACTCTTCTGGGAAGGCCGTCCACAAGGTTTAGGAGTGTGTCTATGGGAATGTTTGACCTATATTCCAGAAGCGCATTTGTATAATCAGGCATTGAGGCGGATGAGAAGGCCTGGCTCGCAGTCTCCTCTCTAATTCATCCCAAAGGTGTTCTATCAGGTTGAGGTGCAAGCCAGTCAAGTTCCTCCACCCCAAACTCGCTCATCCATGTCTTTATGGACCTTGCTTTGTGCACTGGTCCAAATTATTTGATGGAGGGGGGATTATGGTGTGGGGTTGTTTTTCAGGGGTTGGGCTTGGCCCCTTAGTTCCAGTGAAGGGAACTTTTAAGGCATCAGCATACCAAGACATTTTGGACAATCATGCTCCCAACTTTGTGGGAAGAGTTTGGTGATGGCCCCTTCCTGTTCCACCGTGACTGCGCACCAGTGCACGAAGCAAGGTCCATAAAGACATGGATGAGCGAGTTTGGGGTTGAGGAAGTTGACTGGCCGGCACAGAGTCCTGACCTCAACCCGATAGAACACCTTTGGGATGAATTAGAGCGGAAACTGAGAGCCAGGTCTTTTCATCTAACATCAGTGACTGACCTCACAAATGCTCTTCTGGAAGAATGGTCAAACATTCCCATAGACACACTCCTAAACCTTGTGGACGGCCTTCCCAGAAGAGTTGAAGCTGTTAAAGCTGCAAAGGGTGGGCCAACTCAATGTTGAACCCTACAGACTAATGCCCCGTACACACGGTCGGTTTTTCCGATGGAAAATGTCCGACCGGAGCGTGTTGTCGGAAATTCCGACCGTGTGTGGGCTCCATCGGATATTTTCCATCGGATTTTCCGACACACAAAGTTGGAGAGCAGGAGATAAATTTTTCCGACAACAAAATCCGTTGTCGGAAATTCCGATCGTGTGTACACAAATCCGACGGACAAAGTGCCACGCATGCTCAGAATAAATAAAGGGATGAAAGCTATTGGCCACTGCCCCGCTTATAGTCCCGACGTACGTGTTTTACGTCACCGCGTTCAGAGCGATCGGAGACAAGACAAGTTTGAGCCAACATCCGTCGGAAAAAATCCTAGGATTTTGTTGTCGGAATGTCCGAACAAAGTCCGACCGTGTGTACGCCCTATAAGACTGGGATTCCATTAAAGTTCATGTGTGTGTAAAGGCAGGTGTCCCAATACTTTTGGTAAAATAGTATATGTATGTATAGATAGATAGATAGATAGATAGATAGATAGATAGATAGATAGATAGATAGATAGATAGATAGATAGATAGATAGATAGATAGATAGATAGATAGATTTATATATATATAGATATATATATATAAAGTAAATATGAGATTTCCTTTACTATTTTGGATATCACATATTGCACATGGCACTTAATTGTATATTAATTTGATGGGTTTTTTTATTGCGATTTTGCAAATATTGCACTTGACTAATTTCTAGGATTGATCGAGAAGTATTAGAGGGGGCAAGCACATTAACGTACTGCGCTGCCAATTTTTTAATAACTTGTATCAAAAGAGGATAGCAGCTTTCCTTTTCACATTTTTTTCACACGCATTTTTTCTCACCTTATATTTTGAGTAATTCCTTGGCGCAAAAAAAATTCCCTTAGTATTAGGTGAGAACCAGTTTTTTTTTTTTGTGCTTTAAGCTTATTTTATTTAATTTGCATGTTGAAAAAATAAAGAATATCTTTTGTTACCTGAGCCATTGTAAAACCAAGGTAACCCTGCAACGCAGCAAATGCTTTGAACTGTATACACATTCATCTTATCCTCCGATACTTCTGGAAATGACTGCAGCCTGGATAAATCGTTAGGTTGCTGCCGGCCTCCACTCTCTCATGGTTTGCTAAATCTCCAGATTTTTTCTTTTTTTTTCTTTTTGCCTAAAGCCAGCCATAAATGGGCACATCTCCGCTCCATTACTCTGCCAAACCACAAGTTCTACTTCCAATGGGCAAGAGTTTCCTTCTTAAAAATATATGGGCTTTTTGTTATAAAAACAGTCCATACTTCTTCTATCCATACGTATCCCATCAACATTACATCACGTTTCTGCTGCTCTTCTCCTCAGTCTTTTGAGATTCCCAACCCAGGACAGTCAGCATGGAGTTTGTAATGCTATTTCCTGGTGCCACCATGGCAGGACATGTATGATAGTAGCCCCGCCTACTTCCGCCCACAGGACCAGTGCATAGCTATAAAGAGTTAATACCCACACAAAAGCCCATTCCCTTTTTTCCTTTTTTGTCCCCATGGAACTCACAGCCAGTGTGAAGAGAAGAAACCCTTACCTGCCACCTTTGGTGGTTTTCTGCTCTGGTTCAGCCTCTTCTGTAAGCGCAGTCCCTGACCTTGGGATGCTAAATGCTCTGATAAGGCAGGGACCCCCTTCTTTGGATCTTTTGGGGTGAAAAATTAGGTGCTAACTAGCCCCATATATAGCAGTGCAGCCAGGGCTTTGTTCCTCAGAAGAGCTGTCCGTGTCTGGAGCCTGCCTCCCAGAAGCGAGTGGATCCATTGAACTGTGACACTGAACTTTCAACAAAAGTATGTTTTCTCATTTTTTTGGAATTTATCTGTGAATGTGTCAGGGCTGGGCTCAGCCCTTCCTTCTCTGAGCTGGCCGCTCAGCTGTCGGCTAATTGCCAGCCCCCCATCTCTCTCCACAGTTACCCAGCTGTTGTTGATTCTGCTCGTCAGTCCTGCCTACTTAAAGTCGTCCAGCTCACTTGATCTCTGCCTTCGCCTTGGTCAACACCACAGAGACTTTCTGCTGCGTTCCTGTTGAAGACTTGCTCAGCTGACGTTCCTTCTGGCTCCTGATCCTGCTTGCTGTACTACTACGTTTATCTCTGGCTCTCTGACATTGGCTTGGCTGACTAACCGATCCGGTTACTGAACTCTGGCTTGTTTTGACCACGCTTACTCTGTTTACCTTTTTATTATTATTATTAACTACTTGCCGACCGCCTCACGCCTATATACGTGAGCAGAGCGGCACGGGCAGGCAAAATCACGTACCTGAAACGTGATTGCCTTCCCGCGGGTGGGGGGTCCGATCGGACCCCCCCCCCCGGTGCCAGCTGCGGTCGGCATTTGGTTGGAAGCGATGGGAGACGAGGGGGAGGCCATCCGATCGTGGCCCCCCCCTCGCGATCGCTCCCAGCCAATGAGAAACATCCCCTGCCTCTGTATAGTACACAGAGGCAGAGGATGTGATGTCATCTCTCCTCGGCTCGGGAGTTTCCGTTCCAGCGCCGAGGGGAGATGACATGTAAGTGCACCAACACTCACACACACACAGTAGAACATGCCAGGCATACATTACACCCCCGATCCCCCCCCCGATCGCCCCTCGATCCCCCCCCAATCACCCCCCCCTGTCACAAACTGACACCAAGCAGGTTTTTTTTTTTTTTTTCCTGATTACTGCATAGTGTCAGTTTGTGACAGTTAGCAGTGTTAGGGTAGTGACTGTTACCCCCCTGTAGGTCTAGGGTACCCCCCTTACCCCCCCTAATAAAGTTTTAACCCCTTGATCACCCCCCCTCACCAGTGTCGCTAAGCGATCATTTTTCTGATCGCTGTATTAGTGTCGCTGGTGACGCTAGTTAGGGACGTAAATATTTAGGTTCGCCGTCAGCGTTTTATAGCGACAGGGACCCCCATATACTACCGAATAAATGTTTTAACCCCTTGATTGCCCCCTAGTTAACCCTTTCACCACTGATCACCATATAACCGTTATGGGTGACGCTGGTTAGTTCGTTTATTTTTTATAGTGTCAGGGCACCCGCCGTTTATTACCAAATAAAAGTTTAGCCCCCTGTAGGTCTAGGGTACCGCCCTTACCCCCCCCCTAATAAAGTTTTAACCCCTTGATCACCCCCTGTCGCCAGTGTCGCTAAGCGATCATTTTTCTGATCGCTGTATTAGTGTCGCTGGTGACGCTAGTTAGGGACGTAAATATTTAGGTTCGCCGTCAGTGTTTTATAGCGACAGGGACCCCCATATACTATCTAATAAATGTTTTAACCCCTTGATGGCCCCCTAGTTAACCCTTTTACCACTGATCACCGTATAACCGTTACGGGTGACGCTGGTTAGTTCGTTTATTTTTTATAGTGTCAGGGCACCCGCCGTTTATTACCGAAAAAAGGTTTAGCCCCCTGATCGCCCGGCGGTGATATGCGTCGCCCTAGGCAGCGTCAGATTAGCGCCAGTACCGCGAACACCCATGCACGCACCGTACACGCACCGTACACCTCCCTTAGTGGTATAGTATCTGAACGCATCAATATCTGATCCGATCAGATCTATACTGGCGTCCCCAGCAGTTTAGGGTTCCCAAAAACGCAGTGTTAGCGGGATCAGCCCAGATACCTGCTAGCACCTGCGTTTTGCCCCTCCGCCCGGCCCAGCCCAGTCCAGCCCACCCAAGTGCAGTATCGATCGATCACTGTCACTTTTTTTTGTAGCGTTTTGGTGAACTGGCAAGCACCAGCGGCCTAGTACACCCCGGTCGTAGTCAAACCAGCACTGCAGTAACACTTGGTGACGTGGCGAGTCCCATAAGTGCAGTTCAAGCTGGTGAGGTGGCAAGCACAAGTAGTGTCCCGCTGCCACCAAAAAGACAAACACAGGCCCGTCGTGCCCATAGTGCCCTTCCTGCTGCATTCGCCAATCCTAATTGGGAACCCACCGCTTCTGCAGCGCCCGTACTTCCCCCATTCACATCCCCAACCAAATGCAGTCGGCTGCATGAGAGGCATTTATATATCCTCCCAAGTACCCCTACCCAACGAACCCCCCCAAAAAAGATGTTGTGTCTGCAGCAAGCGCGGATATAGGCGTGACACTCACTATTATTGTCCCTCCTGTCCTGACAATCCTGGTCTTTGCATTGGTGAATGTTTTGAACGCTACCATTCACTAGTTGAGTATTAGCGTAGGGTACAGCATTGCACAGACTAGGCACACTTTCACAGGGTCTCCCAAGATGCCATCGCATTTTGAGAGACCCGAACCTGGAACCGGTTACAGTTATAAAAGTTACAGTTACAAAAAAAAAGTGTAAAGAAAAAAAAAACACAAACAAAAATAAAAAAAAATAGTTGTCGTTTTATTGTTCTCTCTCTCTATTCTCTCTCTCTATTGTTCTGCTCTTTTTTACTGTATTCTATTCTGCAATGTTTTATTGTTATTATGTTTTATCATGTTTGCTTTTCAGGTATGCAATTTTTTATACTTTACCGTTTACTGTGCTTTATTGTTAACCATTTTTTTGTCTTCAGGTACGCCATTCACGACTTTGAGTGGTTATACCAGAATGATGCCTGCAGGTTTAGGTATCATCTTGGTATCATTCTTTTTAGCCAGCGGTCGGCTTTCATGTAAAAGCAATCCTAGCGGCTAATTAGCCTCTAGACTGCTTTTACAAGCAGTGGGAGGGAATGCCCCCCCCCCCCACCGTCTTCCGTGTTTTTCTCTGGCTCTCCTGTCTCAACAGGGAACCTGAGAATGCAGCCGGTGATTCAGCCAGCTGACCATAGAGCTGATCAGAGACCAGAGTGGCTCCAAACATCTCTATGGCCTAAGAAACCGGAAGCTACGAGCATTTTATGACTTAGATTTCGCCGGATGTAAATAGCGCCATTGGGAAATTGGGGGAGCATTTTATCACACCGATCTTGGTGTGGTCAGATGCTTTGAGGGCAGAGGAGAGATCTAGGGTCTAATAGACCCCAATTTTTTCAAAAAAGAGTACCTGTCACTACCTATTGCTATCATAGGGGATATTTACATTCCCCGAGATAACAATAAAAATGATTAAAAAAAAAAAAATGAAAGGAACAGTTTAAAAATAAGATAAAAAAGCAAAAAAATAATAAAGAAAAAAAATAAATAAATAAAAAGCACCCCTGTCCCCCCTGCTCTCGCGCTAAGGCGAACGCAAGCGGCGGTCTGGCGTCAAATGTAAACAGCAATTGCACCATGCATGTGAGGTATCACCGCGAAGGTCAGATCGAGGGCAGTAATTTTAGCAGTAGACCTCCTCTGTAAATCTAAAGTGGTAACCTGTAAAGGCTTTTAAAGGCTTTTAAAAATGTATTAATTTTGTTGCCACTGCACGTTTGTGCGCAATTTTAAAGCATGTCATGTTTGGTATCCATGTACTCGGACTAAGATCATCTTTTTTATTTCATCAAACATTTGGGCAATATAGTGTGTTTTAGTGCATTAAAATTTAAAAAAGTGTGTTTTTTCCCCAAAAAATGCGTTTGAAAATCGCTGCGCAAATACTGTGTGAAAAAAAAAAAATGAAACACCCACCATTTTAATCTGTAGGGCATTTGCTTTAAAATAATATATAATGTTTGGGGGTTCAAAGTAATTTTCTTGCAAAAAAAAATAATTTTTTCATGTAATCAAAAAGTGTCAGAAAGGGCTTTGTCTTCAAGTGGTTAGAAGAGTGGGTGATGTGTGACATAAGCTTCTAAATGTTGTGCATAAAATGCCAGGACAGTTCAAACCCCCCCCAAATGACCCCATTTTGGAAAGTAGACACCCCAAGCTATTTGCTGAGAGGCATGTCGAGTCCATGGAATATTTTATATTGTGACACAAGTAGCGGGAAAGAGACAATTTTTTTTTTTTTTTTTGCACAAAGTTGTCACTAAATGTTATATTGCTCAAACATGCCATGGGAATATGTGAAATTACACCCCAAAATAAATTCTGTTGCTTCTCCTGAGTACGGGGATACCACATGTGTGGGACTTTTTGGGAGCCTAGCCGCGCACGGGACCCCGAAAACCAAGCACCGCCTTCAGGCTTTCTAAGGCCGTAAATTTTTGATTTCACTCTTCACTGCCTATCACAGTTTCGGAGGCCATGGAATGCCCAGGTGGCACAAACCCCCCCCAAATTACCCCATTTTGGAAAGTAGACACCCCAAGCTATTTGCTGAGAGGTATAGTGAGTATTTTGCAGACCTCACTTTTTGTCACAAAGTTTTGAAAATTGAAAAAAGAAAAAAAATGTTTTTTTTTCTTGTCTTTCTTCATTTTCAAAAACAAATGAGAGCTGCAAAATACTCACCATGCCTCTCAGCAAATAGCTTGGGGTGTCTACTTTCCAAAATCAAAAATGTATGCCCTTAGAAAATCCTGAAGGTGGTGCTGGGTTTTCGGGGCCCCGTACGCGGCTAGGCTCCCAAAAAGTGCCACACATGTGGTATCCCCATATTCAGGAGAAGCAGCTGAATGTATTTTGGGGTGCAATTCCACATATGCCCATGGCCTGTGTGAGCAATATATCATTTAGTGACAACTTTTTGTAAATTTTTTTTTTTTTGTCATTATTCAATCACTTGGGACAAAAAAAAAAAATATTCAATGGGTTCAACATGCCTCTCAGCAATTTCCTTGGGGTGTCTACTTTCCAAAATGGGGTCATTTGGGGGGGTTTTGTACTGCCCTGCCATTTTAGCACCTCAAGAAATGACATAGGCAGTCATAAATTAAAAGCTGTGTAAATTACAGAAAATGTACCCTGGTTTGTAGACGCTATAACTTTTGCGCAAACCAATAAATATATGCTTATTGACATTTTTTTTACCAAAGACATGTGGCCGAATACATTTTGGCCTAAATGTATGACTAAAATTTAGTTTATTGGATTTTTTTTATAACAAAAAGTAGAAAATATCATTTTTTTTCAAAATTTTCAGTCTTTTTCCGTTTATAGCGCAAAAAATAAAAACGGCAGAGGTGATCAAATACCATCAAAAGAAAGCTCTATTTGTGGGAAGAAAAGGACGCAAATTTCGTTTGGGTACAGCATTGCATGACCGCGCAATTAGCAGTTAAAGCGACGCAGTGCCGAATTGTAAAAAGTGCTCTGGTCAGGAAGGGGGTAAATCCTTCCGGGGCTGAAGTGGTTAAACAAGTTTGATTTAACTTTACTTCTGTCTCGGTCTGATTCATGGTTCCTGATAGAATGGCCTTTATAAGTTGCGTGTTACATTTCCTCTCGGATGGGCTGCAGCTGCACCGTGTTCCAGTATGCATTTTAGTGGCAATTGTGGAAGAGAAAGCTAATGCCGCGTACACACGGTCGTACTTTTCGTCTACAAAAGTCCAACGGACGCTGACGGACTAAAGCTGGCTGGTAATCCGATCGTGTGTGGGCTTCTCCGGACTTTCAACGTACTTTTTTAGCCTCAAATCCGACGTACTTTAGATTTGAAACATGCTTTAAAACTTTACTTCGTAACTACGACGGACCCCGAAATCCGCTCGTCTGTGTGCTAGTCCGACGGACAAAAAGCCACGCCAGGGCACCTATTGGCTACTGGCTATGAACTTCCTTATTTTAGTCCGGTGTACGTCATCATGTACGAATCCGACCGACTTTTGTGTGGTCGTGTGTAGGCAAGTCCGTTCGTTAGAAAGTAGGCCGCAAGTCCGCCGCAAGTCCACCGAAAGTCTGCCGGAAGTCTGTCGGACAGGCTGTCTGACTTTTGTAGACGAAAAGTACGACCGTGTGTACGCGGCATAAGTGTCTACATTCAAGAGAATAATGCATTATGTCCTGAACAGATGAAGTGGATAGAGCGCACATGGGGGCCATCTTTGGTTTGGGCAAAAACTACCCCAGTGGCCATCTTGGAGTGGGGCAAGACTACCTGGAAGACATCTTGGAAGTGGGCAAGGCGAGAAGTGTGCCAGGAGTGGGGGACAGGCAGGAGAGTTGAGGAACATGGGGTTAAAGACCCAACAGCTTACAGATTGAGCGTTTGCATGCTTGGACTGCATGCCAGCACACCCATAGACACAAACCCTGCATCAAGGGCCATTTCCTGCTGCCGAGTGAATAGATATGTCTTACTCATGTCTCAGGGTGGCAACATTATTATACCTGACTAAATGTCAGTGTTCCAGCTTGTAGCTGAGCAGGTCTGAATCAGGAAAAAAAACTTCAGGCCAGGCCATGATTCACGGCAAGCGTTCCCTGCTCTGCTTATACAGTATCTCACAAAAGTAAGTACACCCCTCACAGTTTTGTAAATATTTTATTATATCTTTTCATGCGACAACACTGAAGAAATGACACTTTGCTACAATGTAAAGTAGTGAGTGTACAGCTTGTATAACAGTGTAGATTTGCTGTCCCCTCAAAATAACTCAACACACAGCCATTAATGTCTAAACCGCTGGCAACAAAAGTGAGTACACCCCTAAGTGAAAATGTCCAAATTGGGCCCAAAGTTTCAATTTTTTGTGTGGCCACCATTATTTTCCAGCACTGCCTTAACCCTCTTGGGCATGGAGTTCACCAGAGCTTCACAGGTTGTCACTGGAGTCCTCTTCCACTCCCCCATGATGACATCACGGAGCTGGTGGATGTTAGAGACCTTGCGCTCCTCCACCTTCCGTTTGAGGATGTCCCACAGATCCTCAATAGGGTTTAGGTCTGGAGACATGCTTGGCCAGTCCATCACCTTTACCCTCAGCTTCTTTAGCAAGGCAGTGGTGGTCTTGGAGGTGTGTTTGGGGTGATTATGTTGGATTACTGCCCTGCAGCCCAGTCTCTGAAGGGAGGGGATCATGCTCTGCTTCAGTATGTCACAGTACATGTTGGCATTCATGGTTCCCTCAATGGACTGTAGCTCCCCAGTGCCGGTAGCGACTTATAGTGGGACTGCGATATTGCAGACAGTATGACACTAACTGACACTTTGTGGTAATCTGACACTAATACAGTGATCAGTGCTAAAAATATGCACTGTCACTGTACTAATGACACTGGCTGGGAAGAGGTTAAACATCTAAGGCAATCACAGGGTTAAATGTGTGCCACCGGAGACCCGCTCCCATACCTTCAAACTTTTTGAGATGAGAATGAGGGACACTTATTAGCAAAAGCATGCAGGCATAGGACACACCCCTTGTCACGCCCCCTTAAAGGAGAATTATACAAAAAAATTATTAGGTAAACCCACAAGTGTTTTTGTTTTTTTTTACCACTACTATTCCTTTATATTGGCTTTTGAAATTTACAAATGCAGCAGTTTAGAAACTGGTGAAAGGTTTAGCGCTGGGAAACACTTTTTGAAAGAGAAATAGTGCATTTTATATACAACTATAGAGATCAGACCAGAATGAGGGACAAATGAGGAGGAAAGAGGGACAGAGGGACTTTGTTCCAAATCAGGGACAGTCCCTCAAAATCAGGGACAGTTGGGAGCTATGCGCTCCCGCTGTGATTTGACACAGCGGGAGCCAATCAGTGGGTCCCGTCGTTTGTTCGTGGACAGAAGAACAGCTGTCTGCTTATGTAAACAAGGCAGACTGCCGTTCTGTCAGCAGGGAAGGTAGTGATCCTGTGTTCCTTGCAAAGCAGGAACATGGATCTCTGCCTTCCCATAGTACAAGCACCTCTCCCACAGTGAGTAAGCACATTTTAGGCACACATTTAACCCTTTGATCGCCCCCTGATGTTAACTCCTTCCCAGCCAGTGACCGTGCATATATTTAGCACTGATCACTGCATTAGTGTCACTGGTTCCCAAAAGTGTCAGTAATGCCGCGTACACACGAGCGGACTTTACGGCGGACTTTGCCCGGCGGACTTTTCGACGTACTTTCCGACGGACTTTCTGAATGAACGGACTTGCCTACACACAATCCACCAAAGTCCGTCGAATTCGTACGTGATGACGTACGACCGGACTAAAACAAGGAAGTTCATAGCCAGTAGCCAATAGCTGCCCTAGCGTGGCTTTTTGTCCGTCGAACTAGCATACAGACGGCGGACTTTTCGACCCGACTCGATTTCAACGGATAAATTTTAAACAAGTTTCAAATCTAAGTCCGTCCAACTTTTGAGAAAACAAAGTCCGCTGGAGCCCACACACATCGAATTGTCCGACGAAATCCAGTCCGCCGGGCAAAGTCCGCCGTAAAGTCCGCTCGTGTGTACGCGGCATTAGTGTCCGATTTGTCCGCTGCAATGTCGCAGTCCTGCTATAAGTCGCTGATTATTAGTAAAAAATAAATAAACATTCCATAAATACACCCCATAGTTTGTAGAGGCTGTAACTTTTGCGCCAATCAATCAATACATGCTTTTTGGGGTTTTTTTTTTTTACCAATTAGATTTTTTACATTTTTTTATTGGATATGTTTAAGTAAAAAATATTGTTTCTTTTTTTTTTTTTTTATAGCGCAAAAGATAAAAAAAAAGATCAAAAAGGTAATCAAATACCACCAAAAGAGAGCTCTATTTGTGGGAAAAAAAGGACATACATTTTTATTTGGGTACAGCGTCACACGACCGCGCAATTGTCAATTATCTTGCGGAGGTCAAGCCACCTTTTGCTGTCTGGACCCTGATAAGAGTTGAACAATGATTGGTTTCTAGAGGTTACCATCCGATAGTCATCTTTGTGTGAAAGCCAACAATACTCCCCCCCCCCCCCCCCCCCCCCCCGTGACATATTTCACTTACTGACCCCGTGGAATGCTTCCCAACTCTTTACTTATAAAACAAATGATATAAAAATACCTCCCGCTTCAAAGAGGAGAGCTGAGTTCCCGCTGTTTCCAGATGTTGTAAGAACGGAGTCCTCGCCCTCGCCTCCTCTAGAACTTGGAAGTGTACGAAGTCATTTTATGGGATATACATATGGAGATTTCAAGGTAATATCCTGACCAAATCCCGGCCCTGACACAAATTCTCCATCATCCCTTGGATCGCAGCTCAGGCAGCCCTTGGGGACGGGAATGTAGATCTGCTCCAGTCAGGCCTCTGTGATGAAGACACGTGTAATAACCGAGTGGAAAATGTCTTTTTAACGAGAGGTGAAAAGTAGAATGATGATATCACTAAATGTCACTTTCTGGCGTTTAGCTATCCTGTAAAGCCAGAAAGGATATCTATAGTTTAAATTTAAAAAATAATAAAATTGAGGGCTGCAAGGGGCCGCTAACGTCTTGCCATTGGTCAAATACAAATCTCTAGTTTTGCAGAGAAGAAATCTTTTATTTTCACGTTGCCCACCCTGATGGGGCCGGTACAGAGCTGATATGGACGTCTAAGGGGACGGCAGGAAGCACACTCCGGAGAAGGGAGGCATGGTCAGCATGGGGCTGAATGCTAGAAAAAAAATAGGTCAGCCCTACGCTGGTCTTGACCATCAAGCCTCCTCTCGGAATGTACAGTAGACTCAACTCTCATAGTGCCAGAGGATGTCATCAATTCATATAGGCTTTCAGAGCTAGGGTTCCCGCTATTTCCTAGCAGCTCTTTGCTTTCAGTGCACAAGGCTACTCAGCTGTCGGTTAATTACCAACCACTCATTGCTTCCACAGTGACTCAACTGGTTACCATTAGTGCCGGTTCACACCACAGCAACTTGGGATCCGACTTGTCAGACCTCAAGTAGCCCCAAGTCGCGGGACATAAGAAATTCCATTGAATTGAATGAGAGCTGTCTTAATGTACACTACTGAAGTTGCTCCGACTTCAGAAAAGGTTCCTGTACTACTTCAAGGCGACTTCTAGGCAACTTGTACTCATAGAATTCAATGGAAGTTGCCTCTAAGTCAGATCTCCATCTATATTGAAGTGACTTTACAGGAAAAGAAATGAGTTTACCCAGGCAAACTCCTCCCTCCCAGAGAGCTGATTATTCTGTGATTGGCCGCAGCCAAAGTCACCTATCCTGGAGGCAACTTTAAGTCGCGTTGTAAGTTGCTTAAAGTCGCGCTGAAGTCGCCTCCAAATCGCCTTGCAAAGTCGCGCTGTAAGTCGGGTTGCCCCTGTGTGAACCGAGCCTTAGGCTGGCCATACATGGTTGAATTTCGAAAGAATTTTCTTTTGAAAATCAGAAAATTTGTGCATTTTGTGATCCGATGGCGCCACCATTGATTTCGAAATTCGGCCAACCAAGCCTTCAATTTCACCTCATGTTGCTACAGAAAATAATTTTCATGGCTGGGAATCTCTTTCTCTTTCCGGGAATTTTCGTTTCTTGCACATGCGTATTTCTTTTTCGATTACATTTCTCGCATGATTCTCCCTTTATTGATTAGAAAATCGTTTGTTTTTCAAAAAATTTCCAAAATGTCCGATTACTCAAATTTGTTTGCTGCACGAAAATCGTCTGTTGCTGCAGCCCCACTAATGGTGCGAAATTCGAAAGAAATTCTTAGATAGGATTTTTGAAAGAAAATTATTTCGAATTTCGACCCCATGCATGGCCTGCCTAAACTGCCTCATTAGTCCAGCCTACAGCCAGACCCTTTTGACTATTTAAACAGCTTTGCTCATTCCCTCCATGCCCTATCTAGTGCAGCACCACCCCAGACCCCCCTCCCCCCCGCCCGGTCTTTCCAGCGCCGAGAACGGGCACACCAGCTCCAGCCGATATCTCGGGTCCTGATTGGATAGATTGATATCAGCGCAGCCATTGGCTCCCACTGCTGTCAATCAAATTCAATGATGTGGGAGCCGGGGGGCGGGGCCAAGTCCTGCTGTCTGTGTCAACAGACGCAGCAGCAGGACACGCGAGTGCGAGTGCCCTGAGGGGTGAGCGCTTCTCCAACAGGACACTCGAGAAGAGGAGGAGCCAGGAGCACCGCTGGAGGACCCCAGAAGAGGAGGATCGAGGCCACTCTGTGCAAAACGAACTGCACAGAGGAGGTAAGTATGACATGTTTGTTATTTAAAAAAACAAAAAAAAACAAAGGTTTAGGTATCCTTTAACTCTTATTTTTGTGATATGGAGTTTATTTCTAAAAATGAAATTTCTATTTTGCCTTAATAAATAAAAATGCATACAAAAAAACAAACATCTGCAGTGTGTCCCTGCTGTGTTCCTGTGTATGACTTGACCTGGTGTACTGAAGAAGCCCAGTACGAGGGCGTAACGCGTCTAGGAGTGAGGAGCCTGTGACATCACAATTGCATCCATAGTGGTGAGCTGGCTGACAAGAGGTTTTTTATATGCGTAATATATGCGTTTTATATGTGTTTTTTATAGATCTTGTAAGTGTTTTTAATTATTGGGGGATTAATAAACATATTACAAAGGGAGAGCAGTATGGTGTTACCTTTTTGTCCATTATAAACACCGGGTGGATCATGTGAGGGGAAATGGAACACAGGGTAGAGAGGAGAACCATGCTGGGAGAGTAGGGATGAGCCGAACACCCCCCTGTTCGGTTCGCACCAGAACATGCGAACAGGAAAAAAATTCGTTCGAACACGCGAACACCGTTAAAGTCTATGGGACACGAACATGAATAATCAAAAGTGCTAATTTTAAAGGCTAATATGCAAGTTATTGTCAATAAAAGTGTTTGGGGACCTGGGTCCTGCCCCAGGGGACATGAATCAATGCAAAAAAAAGTTTTAAAAACGGCCGTTTTTTCAGGAGCAGTGATTTTAATAATGCTTAAAGGCAAACAATAAAAGTGTAATATCCCTTTAAATTTCATACCTGGGGGGTGTCTATAGTATGCCTGTAAAGGGGCGCATGTTTCCCGTGTTTAGAACAGTCTGACAGCAAAAGGACATTTTGAAGGAAAAAACACATTTAAAACTACCCGCGGCTATTGCATTGCCGACAATACACATAGAAGTTCATTGATAAAAACGGCATGGGAATTCCCCACAGGGCAACCCCGAACCAAAATTAAAAAAAAAAAATGATGTGGGAGTCCCCCTAAATTCCATACAAGGCCCTTCAGGTCTGGTATGGATATTAAGGGGAACCCCAGCCAAAATTAAAAAAAAAAATTGACGTGGGGTTCCCCCTAAATTCCATACCAGACCCTTCAGGTCTGGTATGGATTTTAAGGGGAACCCCGCGCCAAAAAAAAAAAAAAAAACGGCGTGGGGTCCCCCTAAAAATCCATACCAGACCCTTATCCGAGCACGCAACCTGGCAGGCCGCAGGAAAAGAGGGGGGGACGAGAGTGCGCCCCCCCCCTCCTGAACCGTACCAGGCCACATGCCCTCAACATTGGGAGGGTGCTTTGGGGTAGCCCCCCAAAACACCTTGTCCCCATGTTGATGAGGACAAGGGCCTCATCCTCACAACCGTGGCCGGTGGTTTTGGGGGTCTGCGGGCGGGGGGCTTATCGGAATCTGGAAGCCCCCTTTAACAAGGGGACCCCCAGATCCCGGCCCCCCCCCCTGTGTGAAATGGTAAGGGGGTACTTACCCCTACCATTTCACTAAAAAACTGTCAAAAATGTTAAAAATGACAAGAGACAGTTTTTGACAATTCCTTTATTTAAATGCTTCTTCTTTCTTCCTTCATCTTCTTCTTCTTCTGGTTCTTCTGGCTCTTCTGGTTCTTCCTCCGGCGTTCTCGTCCAGCATCTTCTCAGCGGCGTCTTCTATCTTCTTCTCCTCGGGCCGCTCCGCACCCATGGCATGAGGGGAGGCTCCCGCTCTTCTCTTCATCTTCTTCTCTTCTTCATCTTCTTCTTCATCTTCTTCTTCCTTCTTCTCTTCTTCATGTCTTCTCCGGGCCGCTCCGCAGCCATGCTGTGGCATGGAGGGAGGCTCCCGCTGTGTGACGGCGTCTCTTCGTCTGACGGTTCTTAAATAACGGGGGGCGGGGCCACCCGGTGACCCCGCCCCCCTCTGACGCACGGTGACTTGACGGGACTTCCCTGTGACGTCACGGGGAATGCCACAGGGAAGTCCCGTCATGTCACCGTGCGTCAGAGGGGGGCGGGGTCACCGGGTGGCCCCGCCCCCCGTTATTTAAGAACCGTCAGACGAAGAGACGCCGTCACACAGCGGGAGCCTCCCTCCATGCCACAGCATGGCTGCGGAGCGGCCCGGAGAAGACATGAAGAAGAGAAGAAGGAAGAAGAAGATGAAGAAGAAGATGAAGAAGAAGATGAAGAAGAGAAGAAGATGAAGAGAAGAGCGGGAGCCTCCCCCCTCATGCCATGGGTGCGGAGCGGCCCGAGGAGAAGAAGATAGAAGACGCCGCGGAGAAGATGCTGGACGAGAACGCCGGAGGAAGAACCAGAAGAGCCAGAAGAACCAGAAGAAGAAGAAGATGAAGGAAGAAAGAAGAAGCATTTAAATAAAGGAATTGTCAAAAACTGTCTCTTGTCATTTTTAACATTTTTGACAGTTTTTTAGTGAAATGGTAGGGGTAAGTACCCCCTTACCATTTCACACAGGGGGGGGGGGCCGGGATCTGGGGGTCCCCTTGTTAAAGGGGGCTTCCAGATTCCGATAAGCCCCTCGCCCGCAGACCCCCACAACCACCGACCACGGTTGTGAGGATGAGGCCCTTGTCCTCATCAACATGGGGACAAGGTGTTTTGGGGGGCTACCCCAAAGCACCCTCCCAATGTTGAGGGCATGTGGCCTGGTACGGTTCAGGAGGGGGGGGCGCACTCTCGTCCCCCCCTCTTTTCCTGCGGCCTGCCAGGTTGCGTGCTCGGATAAGGGTCTGGTATGGATTTTTAGGGGGACCCCACGCCGTTTTTTTTTTTTTTTTTGGCGCGGGGTTCCCCTTAAAATCCATACCAGACCTGAAGGGTCTGGTATGGAATTTAGGGGGAACCCCACGTCAATTTTTTTTTTAAATTTTGGCTGGGGTTCCCCTTAATATCCATACCAGACCTGAAGGGCCTTGTATGGAATTTAGGGGGACCCCCACATCATTTTTTTTTTTTTATTTTGGTTCGGGGTTCCCCTGTGGGGAATTCCCATGCCGTTTTTATCAATGAACTTCTATGTGTATTGTCGGCAATGCAATAGCCGCGGGTAGTTTTAAATGAGTTTTTTCCTTCCAAATGTCATTTTGCTGTCAGACTGTTCTAAACACGGGAAACATGCGCCCCTTTACAGGCATACTATAGACACCCCCCAGGTACGAAATTTAAAGGGATATTACACTTTTATTGTTTGACTTTAAGCATTAATAAAATCACTGCTCCTGAAAAAACGTCCGTTTTTAAAACTTTTTTTTGCATTGATCCATGTCCCCTGGGGCAGGACCCAGGTCCCCAAACACTTTTTATGACAATAACTTGCATATAAGCCTTTAAAATTAGCACTTTTGATTTCTCCCATAGACTTTTAAAGGGTGTTCCGCGGCATTCGAATTTGCCGCGAACACCCCAAATTGTTCGCTGTTCGGCGAACTTGCGAACAGCCAATGTTCGAGTAGAACATGAGTTCGACTCGAACTCGAAGCTCATCCCTATGGGAGAGTATAACATCAGTCGGTTGATGGGTGTTGGACTGTGTATACTTTGTTGAAGCTATTAATTTTTTCATTGGATATATGGACTTTTTAGTTGAAAGAATAATTTTTGTTTTGTTTGGTGTTGCGCTTCACTTTATTGCAGAAGTGGTTACCATTACCTGCCTCATTAGTCCAGCCTATAGCCAGCCCCTTTTGGCTATTTAACCACTTCAGCCCCGGAAGATTTGGTTGCTCGATGACCAGGCCATTTTTTGCGATACGGCACTGTGTTACTTTATGCTGTACCCAAACAAAGCTGACGTCATTTTTTCTCCACAAATAGAGCTTTCTTTTGGTGGTATTTGATCATCTCTGCGGTTTTTATTTTTTGCACTACAAACAAAAAAAGAGCGATAATTTTGAAAAAAACACAATATTTTGTACTTTTTGCTACAATAAATATCCTCAATTTTTTTTTTTTTTTTTAAAAGCTAATTTTCTCCTCAGTTTGGGGCGATATATATTCTTCTACATATTTTTGGTAATAAAAAAAATCGCAATAAGCGTATATTGATTGGTTTGCGCAAAAGTTATAGCGTCTATAAAATAGGGGAAAGATTTATGACATTATTATTATTATTTTTTTTCACTAGTAATGGCGGTGATCAGCGATTTTTATCGGGACTGCGACATTATGGCGGACAGATCGGATACTTTTGACAAATTTTTGGGACCACTGAAAATTATACAGCAATCAGTGCTATAAAAATGCACTGATTACTGTGTAAATGGCACTGGCAGGGAAGCAGTTAACGCTAGGGTGCGATCAAGGGGTTAACCGTGTTCCCTATGTGTGTTCTAACTATAGGGGGGTGGAAGTGACTGGAGGAGGAGAGAGATCGTTGTTCTTAGCTAGTAGGAACTCACAATCTGTCTCTCCTAACAGAACGGGGATTTATGTGTTTACACACACACACACGCGTCCCTGTTCTGGCTCTCGTGGCCGCAATCGCGCGTGGCCAGCGGTCATCCTGACCCCCCCGCTCATCTGATTACCCACTCTGTCTTCCAAATCCTGGCTTCTCTTTTTGACTATGTTCCTGATTTGTATTTTTTTTTTTTTTTGCTATTACATTAAAGGTGTGATTTTAACTGCATTTTCTGTCTCTGCCTGGTTTATTGTTTGTATGTGTATGGGCACAAGGAGCAAATCTGTATTTGCAGTCTGACTACTGCTTGGTGCAGACCTTTTGCTCCATAGTTAGAAAAATATGGAAACTGTTCACCTGAAAATGCTGGTTGCCTGGCTTTCTTGTTGTTTCAGTGCCCTCACTACTTCACAAGACAGGCATTTTGACTGCACTCTGATTTACTTGCTTGTTTTAGATCTGGGACTGAAGCTACAGGCAGCCGGGCCAGGGACAGACTAAGGGCAACAGGTGCCCCAAAAAAAAATGGTGCCCCCTCCTCAGATCCCACTCTTCCCCTCCACAGATATATACCAAGATCCCACTGCCATGGCCTCCATATTTACATCCCACACCACAAGTCCTCTCTCTGTTGGCTGTGCAGGAGCAATACAGTCTCATAGACAGAAGTCTATGGTACTTGCCTACCTTCATCTCCAGAGTGCAATAAACAGCAGTCCGAAGACGTCCAGACTAAACGATATGCATAAAGGGCGGAACCTCAATGACGTCATCATGCTGATGTACATGTCTGAGCGACCCCCAAAGAGAGAAGTGGTGACCACAAGTTCTAAGCTGTATTTCTTCGTCTCTGTATCTCTCTTATGCATCCTTGCTCATTGTGTAAGAGCTTTGTTTAGTGCAATTTGCACCCTAATTAATATGCAGTGAGCACTATGGTCTCTGGTTTTTGTGCTTTCTTACCTGGGTGCCATGCTGCATGGAGTTATCCCCTTTCTACCATTGTGCCTGCCTTTCTTGGAGCTGGATGTGAGGAGTGCATCTTTCTATATAACCATGCCCAGTTATTGTTTTTATAACTTATAATTTTAAGGGGCCAAATAGAAGGTGAGCAGTGTGTGTGTGTGTGTGTGTATCTGTTTCAAGAGGTGGATTTGGGAGAGCCCGGATTTTCACAAGGAGTTTGTATGCTAACAAGAGGTTTTGCCGTTTCATATTATCACTGTTTTGCACTTCATGAACGTTTGGATCCTCTGTTTGATTGCACGCTTCAGCTCACATGGGATGAGAAAGCTGATGATTTGGACGCATATTAACCACTTCCATACCGGGCCTATTCTGCCACTCCTCTCCTACATGTAAAAATTATATTTTTTTTGCTAGAAAATTACTCAGAACCCCCAAACGTTATACATATTTTTTTAGCAGACACCCTAAGGAAAAAAATGGCGGTCGTTGCAACTTTTTGTGTCACAGGGTATTTGCGCAACAATTTTTGGAACGCGTTTTTTTTTGGAAGAAAACCTGAATTAAGAAATAACAAAACAATAAAGTTAGCCCATTTTTTTCAAATAATGTGAAAGATGATGTTACCCCGAGTAAAGAGATACCCAACATGTCACACTTGCGCACACTTGTGGAATGGTGGCAAACTTTGGTACTTAAAAATCTCCATAGGCGACGCTTTAAAACTTTTTACAGGTTACCAGTTTCGAGAGGAGGTCTTGCGCTAGAATTATTGCTCTTGCTCTAACGCACGCGGCGATACCATAAAAAATTATGCATTGAATCCTATTTGGAATAAGGCTGTAACATAACAAAATGTGGAAAAAGTGAAGCGCTGTGAATACTTGACTAGGGTACCAATGAGGCTTTGACCCCGTAGCCTGACCACCACTCCACCGACCACTGGTGATAAATTGACCAGACGGACACAAACTGGAGTTTAATGGCCATAGCAGCCTTTTATTAACCAAGTATATAAATAACATATTAAAGCGGAGCTCCGCCCACCGCTACAAACATTAAAAGCCAGCAGCTGCACATACTGCAATAATCGGACACTTACCTGCCCTGGATTCCAGCGATGTCGGCACCGCAGCTGATGTTTCCATCAGCTGTCGGGTGCATGCCGCCTCCATTGCGAGTAAGGGAACCCAGCAGTGTAGCCTTTTGGCTTCACGCCGGGAACCCTACTGCGCATGCGCGAGGCTCCGCTCCTCTCTCCTACGGGCCCAGTGACAGGGGGAGGAGAAGGGAGCCCCCCGCCTGTGACATCAATATCCACAGCTGAGGCTCCAAGAAGTGGGGAAAGCATACCTGTGAAAGACAGGTATGCTGTCCCCCCTCCCTCCGGAAAGGTGGGGGGCAGAAGTACAATGAGCGGAAGTTCCACTTTTGGGTTGAACTCCGCTTTAACACAGGAATATCATACAGTATTCCAGAGGCCCCGAGGTCCTTGTGGGCATGCACTCCAAGTACCTGTGTAACCACCATTCTCTGCCTTTGCCTTGGTCAACATTACAAGAAACATCGCCTGTGTTCCTGTTTAAAGACTGGCTTTACTGACATCCCTTCTGGCTCCAGATCCTGCTTGCTGTTCCACTACTTTGATCCCTGACTTCTGGCTTGGCTGACTATCCCTTCCGGTTAGTGAACTTTGGCTATGTTTTGACTAGGTTTGTTCTTTTTACTTTTATTTTTAAACAAGTGTGATTTAACTGTACTTCTGTCTTGGTCTGATTTCATGGTTTCTGACAATGGGTCCCTACAAATGTACCTTTTTGCCCCTAATTATCACTGATCCAAGGACCTTGTGCCCCGCCAGCCACTATGAAAAAACTGCCTCAGCCCCAGAACCTGCAAGAAAACCAAAAACAACCACAATAACCCAAAAACCCTTAGGGAGGGAGGGTGGTAAGATGTCTCTTCCAAGCTCTCCACCGACTAAGTTTCTCCCAGGCGCTTCCAAAGTACCAACTCTTGAGGCCCCTCCTGCTCCCCTCATTTCCTAAATAGTTAAGTGCACAAACTTCTTACGTTCCCTACCTAGCAACTGCTACTCCTATTCTCAAACCCCTTCCAACCCAGTCATGTTGGCCCTCCGTCTAGGCCAGTGATGGCAAACCTTGGTACCCCAAATGTTTTGGAACTACATTTCCCATGATGCTCATCATACTCTGCAGGGTGCATGAGCATCATGGGAAATGTAGTTCCAAAAATTCTGGGGTGCCAAGGTTCACCATCACTGGTCTAGGTTTTTCCTTTCACTTCCGGGCCTCTCTTTCCGGATGCGCTCTACATCCTCATAACGGAAACTGGGAAAATTAGACATTCCAGTGCTCTGCAATTTTTTTCAAAACACGGGAAGGTCCTTCAAAGTCTCTGTGATATGATATTGTACAGCTGTGCACTTTTTGGTAGATAATTAGGTGTACTTTAGTAAATCAGATAAAGCTGCCAAATTGTCTTAACTTTGTTTTGGGTTATGGGGGGGGGGGGGGGGGAGGAACTGAGAGGAGAACGCTCCCGCCATCGCTCCTAACTTTACGGCTGCTTAGAAGGGCGTGCTAAGTACATCTAGTGGAAAAAAAATCTCATTTAGTTTGTAGTAGAAGGAAAAAAAAGAAACTCCATTGTAAGTCGACGATGTCCATTAAATGATATTGATCCGCCATGCATGTAGTTATAGCAGACTTTTCCTATTTTATACTGTACATTACCCTTGTTGCTGGCCGTATAGCAAATCAACAATTTATAGTTAAGAGAAAACAACAAATCAATGCCATAAAATCACCGGGCCAGCCTCAGACCGGCTTCCTTTGGGGCTGACGCGTTGCTGTAGCGCGTTCAGTAATGGCGTTTCTGAGATGTATTAAATTGTGCGCCCCTCTAGAGAAAGCCGGGGCACCGAATAGTAAGGGGTCGCATTTATTCCCGGTACCCCCTAAACTGTATGTGAATCTTCTGAAAAGAATCTTATAAAAAAAGATTCTTTGCACAAGATTTACATACAGTTACAAACAAGATTTACATTTTATAAGTTATAAAAAAAAAAAAAGGCTAAAAAACATCTAAAATGAGGGATATAAGTTTTTTTTTATTATAGTATTAAGTAAAATTCAAAACTATTTTAATGAATATACCTAAACAAACCCTGGCCTGACCCCATCTGTAGCGCCCCCCTGGGGTCTATGTAACACTGGCTGAAAACTGGGGGCTCCATAAAACAATCAGTTGCCTTGCCCTGCAAGGTTTGGGGTTCCCTGATGTTCCCCTTCCAATGATGGAGAAAGAAAGGTATAGTTTAGGGTGGCTGGACGTACACTGATTCCTGCTTATTTGATGTGATGATCATACACTATATTACCAAAAGTATTGGGACGCCTGCCTTTACACGCACATGAACTTTAATGGCTTCCCAGTCTTATTCCGTAGGGTTCAATATTGAGTTGGCCCACCCTTTGCAGCTATAACAGCTTCACCTCTTCTGGGAAGGATGTCCACAAGGTTTAGGAGTGTGTCTATGGGAATGTTTGAGCATCAAGGTCCTCCACCCCAAACTCGCTCATCCACGTCTTTATGGACCTTGCTTTGTGCACTGGTCCAAATCATTTGGTGGAGGGGGGATTATGGTGTGGGGGTTGTTTTTCAGGGGTTGGGCTTCGCCCCTTAGTTGCAGTGAAAGGAACTCTTAAGGCGTCAGCATACCAAGACATTTTGGACAATTTCATGCTCCCAACTTTGTGGGAAGAGTTTGGGGACGGCCCCTTCCTGTTCCAACATGACTGCACACCAGTGCACAAAGCAAGGTCCATAAAGACATGGAGGAGCGAGTTTGGAGTGGAGGAACTTGACTGGCCTGCACAGAGTCCTGACCTCAACCCGATAGAACACCTTTGGGATGAATTAGAGTGGAGATTGCGAGCCAGGCCTTCTCGTCAAACTTCAGTGCCTGGCCTCACAAATGCTCTTCTGGAAGAACGGTCAAACATTCCCATAGACACACTCCTAAACCTTGTGGACGGCCTTCCCAGAAGAGTTGTAGCTGTTATAGCTGCAAAGGGTGGGCCAACTCAATATTGAACCCTACGGACTAAGACTGGGATGCTATTAAAGTTCATGTGTGTGTCAAGGTAGGCGTCCCAATACTTTTGGTAATATAGTGTAGTTACATATTTGGTAAGGTAGAATAAAGATTGAGTCCATCCAGTTCAACCTATGTGGGTATGGGTGTGTGTTTACTGTATGTTAATACCATTATCCCTGTATATTGCATTCACTAAAATTCCCAATTAAGAGTTTTTTTGAAATTATCAGCACCAAAATTATCCACCAATTGTGGAAGAGACTTCCACATCCTTACAGATCTGACAGAACAGAACCCCTTAAGCACTTTAAGGTTAAAGCGCTTTTTACCCAACTTCATTGCGTGGCGACGTGTCCTCTTAAGAGACACAAGACTGAATAGCTTCCCCCCTATACTAGAATCACCATTGAGATATTTGTATATCGCCATCCTATTCCCTCTCAAGCGTCTCTTCTCCGGGGAGGATACATTTAATGCTTGTAGTTGTTCCTGGTACTTGAAGTCTTCCAGACCCCTTAATAGCTTTATTGCCAATTTCTGGACTCTCTCCAGATCCAGCAAATCCTTCCTGAGGACTGGTGACCAGAACTGGAAGATGCGCCTGGACCAGAGCTTTGTAGAGTGGTAGAATTATAGTTTTATCTCTTCATTAAAACCCGTTTTAATGAATGCTAATAATCTGCTAGCTTTACTTGCTGCACCCTGGCATTGCATGCTATTGCTGAGCCTCATCAAGGGAGGATGAAGGCCTGTCGGGGGTCCCTCGGGGGTGGGACTTCTGATAATGTGATAACATAGTGATACAGATGATAACATTGCCAGTAGTTAAAGTGTATTTTTCAGTATGTTTGGCATCACATTTCTCTGTATGCAGGTTTCTTTAGCAAATCATTTTTCATGAATCTGTTACAATGTTTCTTTCCTGAGGATTCTCTCAGTATCAGCACTTCCTGTTAGTGACTGACATGTGTACATGTTTCCCTATGAGACTGTGTAGAGGTAGGTGTGTCCATTCCCTCCGCTCAGGTGTCAGATTACACTCAGCTCTCTGAACTAGGCTGTAGAGGAGAGAGGGCTACAGATAAACAGGTATAACTTATGTATGTAACTTTTTTTTAGAAGAATTTGTATCTGTATATCACCTGAGGCTAGTCACTTCCCTGGGTGAATGTAAGGGTTTACAACCACTTCAAGGGGTTCCCACAGCAGGCTGACAATTCTGCCGATAACTGAGAGGCAGTGAGTTAGTGCTGCCAGCCTACAACAGGAAGTGCTGTTATGGGCAGGATCTACAGGTAAGAAACTTTGCAACAGATTTAGAAAAAAAAAAAAATAACTTGCATAAAGTGGAAGTCAAGGTTCGGCTTTAAAAAACGAAAAAAAACAAAACAAAAACAAACATGTTATACTTACCTGCTCTGTGTAATGGTTTTGCACAGAGCAACCCCGATCCTCCTTCCTGTGTCCCCTGCTCAATAGCAAGACGCTTGCTATGGGGGCACTGGTGCATGCTCACTCTTGAGCCCTGCTCTATGCGCCTATAAGACACATAGAGCCGTGGCTGGGCCCCACCCCCTGCTCTCCTCTCATTGGCTCACTGGCTGCGATTGGCAGCAGTGGGAACCAATGGCTTCCACTGCTGCCTCAGCAAATGAGGAGAGGGAGTCCCAGGACAGCCGAGGCTCTTGTGCACATCGCTGGATCAAAAGGGGGCTCAGATAAGTATTAAGGGGGGCTGTGTGTCCCTACTGCATTGTCACAGGGCAGTAAGTGAGGGAGCAAAGAACGGTATAGCAACAACCACCTGACAGGTCCTCCCCACTTCACCCATAACTAATAATGATTTGTAAACAATGGCAGAGCTATGGAAGGAGGAATAAAAGACAGGATATTTTTATACAGCCCTTAACTTGACTCCAAGGTCCTGCTGTGAGGGAATATCCCTGGACCTCTCACATATCCCCCCCCCCCCCGTGCTGCTGATGTTACAGTAAGCCGTAGGGCTCCGATGGACATGGCAGGGAGCCTCGGGAATAATAAACAGATTTGTGTTGGGGAGTGTTTATCTGCAGTGTGGGCCGCCGCTGGCACCTTGCCTCTCCCTGGCACTCGGCACAGCCCAGGCTCTTGCCCATCTTCCCGTTGTACTGAGCTGTGTAGGGGTAGGAAAGGCTGTTTTGTTGTCTTTTCCTTCCTTCCATGTGGGAGCCAAGTACATCACATGGAACAGAGAAATGTATTTGTGGCACTTGTTTTCCTGAGATATGCCGAGCTACCTCTGACATCAGCTCCGAGCTGCAGATGTTACAAACTTTGTGCACCTACAGGAAGGAGCAGAGACACTCATAGTATGAGCTCCTTCTTTACACCACGGAAAGTGGTATCGGTCTCCCTGATAGGCAGTGCAAAGAGCAGGATTCGCATTAAGGCTTAAGACCAAGCTCCAGAGTTCATGCTATGAGCGGAGAAAGCTGTACTGTAAGCTTTCTACCTGGTTTTGTAACCCCAGATCGGGGGCCCGGAGTTTGAAGGTTCTAAAGTGTCTTGGGTGGGAATCTTCAGTCCTGTGTCTGGACTTTACTGGATGCCTGCAGCCTGCACAGGTTCACAGGTGTGCAGGCTCATTACAGGTCAAATCTGAGAATAACTCAGGACAGTTGCTGTTGCTGCTGTTCAACAACACAGCTTTGGTGTGAGGACAGAGGTGGGCTCCAGCCAAGAGAGGTGACCTACTGGGGAGACAACACTCCATGTTGGAGAGATTCCCTTACCCCCAGGACTGGTAGAGTTGGGACAGCTAAGTGGGTCAGCAGAGGACCAAGAGAGCGGAGGCAACTAGAGGACCAAGAGAGCGGAGGCAACTAGAGGACCAAGAGAGCGGAGGCAACTAGAGGACCAAGAGAGCGGAGGCAACTAGAGGATCAAGAGAGCGGAGGCAACTAGAGGACCAAGAGAGCGGAGGCAACTAGAGGACCAAGAGAGCGGAGGCAACTAGAGGACCAAGAGAGCGGAGGCAACTAGAGGACCAAGAGAGCGGAAGCAACTAGAGGACCAAGAGAGCGGAGGCAACTAGAGGACCAAGAGAGCGGAGGCAACTAGAGGAGCAAGAGAGCGGAGGCAACTAGAGGACCAAGAGAGCGGAGGCAACTAGAGGACCAAGAGAGCGGAGGCAACTAGAGGACCAAGAGAGCGGAGGCAACTAGAGGACCAAGAGAGCAGAGGCAACTAGAGGACCAAGAAAGCGGAGGCAACTAGAGGACCAAGAGAGCGGAGGCAACTAGAGAGTCCAGGAAGGGGATCTGTAAGTCTTAAGAGTGGGAGAGCCCAAGGTGGTGGGAGAACCCTATCCAGAGGCCAGAAGTGGGCCCGTTCTGTGAGGCACTACAAGCATAGGCTGAGTGAGCCTGAAGAACCAACAGTCTGGGAGACCAGAGAGAGCAAGGGTGCTGCTGATAGGAGAGCCAGGTGGCTTGGCATCGCATATTAGCACATTTTGTGAAACTTACCTGAAAACAAATACGCAAAAAATGGCCTGATCATTGAGGGGTAAAAACCTTCCGGAGCTGAAGTGGTTAAAGCTAGTTTCTATTTAAGCACCTTCTGTGTTGGGGCTGGTACTGTAGGTCACAATCTTTTTGGTGGAGGTCCTTTGGTTGTCACCAGCATGGTTAATTATATTGTCCTGTCATGGTGGATTCTCCTACTTTACAGTCAGGAGTTTGAGTCACATCACAGCTGACAAGCCTCAGCTGACGATAAAGGATGCTGCGATCGTCCGGTCAGCCGTAACAGATGCAAGATACAGTAGGAAGAAGCCAGTAAGGATACAGCTTCAGCAGTAGAGTCAATACGGAAGAGCATATTTTTAGAAAAGGGCAGATCGAAACTGTGCCTGGTATACGATTAGATTGGAGCCCTCATAAACCTCAAACATCTGAAGATTGCCGTAAAGAACATATAAAACCAAAACCTTTTTTTTTTCGGTTTCGGATAGAGTGGTGGATGATTAATACCCCTGTCTTCTTTTTTTTTTTCTTTTTGTTGTTATTTGTGTCCTATGAGGAGATCTGCCTTTACTTATTTTACTACAGAGCCAATGTGTAGTTGAAGAAAGGACCCTAAACAGGTAACATGAACATACCTAAGTCCACAGCTCAGTTCAAAACTAGGTCCTCTTTTTATACATGGACTATTCGGGTGCTGGCTTCTACAGCCCGTCTCCACTCTCCATCAAAGATATTGTAGCACCCCCTAGCTGTGTTGCTAGAGTGCTAGAGTTCTTTTTGTGTCAGCCAAGCCTGTGTGTTTTTTTTCTGGGTCGGGTGAGTGACTCAGGTAGGCTGAATGACTCATCAGCAGCTTCTCTGGCAACTCCTCCCTGCTGGATGGAAACTTGGAGAAGGTTCCAGAAGCAGTTTAGGAGGAATCCAGGAGGAGCTAGCTGGAGTGTTCTGAGGGCCCTGACCAATCCCCAACAGAAGGGTTGCATACCTCCCAACTTTTTGAGATGGGAATGAGGGACACCTATCAGCAAAAGTATGCAGGCGTAGGACACACCCCTTGCCACACCCCCTTAAAAGGAGAATTGTACAAAAAAACAAGATTGGTTAAACCCACAAGGACTTTTTTTACCACTACTATTCCTTTATATTGGCTTTTGGAATTTACAAATGCAGCAATTTAGAAATCAGATGAGAGGTTTAGCACTGGGAAACCCTTTTTGATAGATAAAAAGTGCGTTTTATATACAACTATAAAGATCAGACCAAAATGAGGGACAAATGAGGGACAGAGGGACATTGCTCCAAATCAGGGACAGTCCCTCGAAATCAGGGACAGTTGGGAGCTATGGGGTTGGCAGGGGGCAGACCCCCTCAAACACTCTGTTTCAGCCCAGCGGGGGCAGTGTGGAGTTCAGTTGGAAGATGGAGATGGAGTGTTAGGCTGTCAGGGCCTTTGAGAGTAGCTCCTTAGTCTGGGGGGGTGAACTCAGGTCTAGGCTCGGGTCCCGAAGGGACCCCTCTTCGTGACACACGGAGGGATCCTGACAAGGAGGCACGGAAGCAAGGAGAGGAGCGCAGGAGAACACTGCCGGGCAAATCTCCAGGGAGGGAGACAGCCACGTGGGCTGGTGAGTGTTGCAGTCGGGGAACTAAGAGGCATGCCTGAAGGGACTGGGTGGAAGCAGTCTGGGATGGATGCAGAGTCATTCTGGGAGGACTGTGGAGAAGTAGCCGGGAGGACTACAGAAGGGGGCAGCTCCAGCCAAGCGGGCTGCCAGTGCCTTAAGAGGTAGTACTGGGAGCAGTAGCCACAGGAAGGACAGCTAGCACCAAAGACCTCTCTTTTTGCTACACTAAAGGGGCCCGTGGTCCCTGCCTGCAAAGGGCAATTACAAGGATCTGACTGAGTCAGTGTTGGATCAAAACCAAAGTGCTAGCTGGTCCTTGGAATTGTAGCTCTCCAAGCAAGTGTGTACTGGAGGTAGAAGAAAGGAGAGTGTATATACTGGATGTATATAGTTAAGTCCCTGAAAAAGTTCTGCTGATCAAATGGGCATCCCATATTAACCCTTCCCCATCCAAGTTCAAATCACCCTAATTTAAAAAAAAAATACAAACAAAGCTGCAAGGACTGTTTCTTGACTCCAGAGTGTATAGAAAATTCATGTGCCTGGCTGTGCAGGGTGGGAGATAACCAACATTCACCAGCGGCTCCTATGGGGGTAGCGCTACAATATGAAAAAATGTCAGCCGCACTCCAGACTTAGCTCCTCCTCCTGTAAATGATCAGACTCTCTCCTCCATTCACAGATCGTGTTACAAGCAGTGTAATCAGTGAAAGAACTTTTCTCACTGGAGGAGAGGGTAGGAGGAGGCGGGTCCCCGTCAGATCATCTTTAGTGCAGCTGAGTCTGGAGACCCAAAACTGTTAATCTCCACAGCCATAGAAGCTCAGCCGCAGGAAGAGGACAGGGCAGCTCTGCGGGGAAGTATTCTACAAAATCTAGACCTGCTGTATAGAAAAAATGTGGGTTTTTTTCAGCTAAACTTCAGCTTTAATTGCTGGGATAAGAATAAATGTTAGATATATACTCACCAGCCACTTTATCAGGTACACCTGTTCAATTGCATGGTAACACAAATTGCTAATCAGCCAATCAAATGGCAGCAACCCAACGCATTTAGGCATCTAGATATGGTAAAGACGACTAGCTGAAGTTCAAACTAAGCATCAGAATAGGGGAAGAAAGAGGATTTAAATGACTTTGAACGTGGCATGGTTGTTGGTGCCAGACGAGCTGGTCTGAGTATTTCTGGGATTTTCACACACAACCATCTCTCGGGTTTACAGAGAATGGTCCGAAAAAAAGAGAAAATATCCAGTGAGCGGCTATTGTGTGGAGGAAAATGCCTTGTTGATGTCAGAGGTCAGAGGTGAATGGGCAGACTGGTTCCAGATGATAGAAAGGCAACAATAACTCAAATAACCACTCGTTACAACCAAGTTTTGCAGAATACCATCTCTGAACGAACAACACATTGAACCTTGAAGCAGATGGGCTACAGCAACAGAAGACCACACCGGGTGCCACTTTTGTCAGCTAAGAACAGGAAACTGAGGCTACAATTGGCACAGGATCACCAAAATTGGACAATAGAAGATTGGAAAAACTTCTGGTCTGATGAGTCTGGATTTCAGCTGCGACATTCAGGTGGTCGGGTCAGAATTTGGCGTAAACAACATGAAAGCATGGATCCATCCTGCCTTGTATCATCAGTTCAGGCTGGTGGTGGTGGGGGTGTAATGGTGTGGGGGATATTTTCTTGGCACACTTTGGACCCCTTAGTACCAATTGAGGCCTACCTGAGTATTGTTGCTGATCATGTCCATCCCTTTATAACTACAGTGTCCTCATCTTCTGATGGCTCCTTCCAGCAGGATAATGCACCATGTCACAAAGCTCCGATCATCTCACCACTGGACAATGAGGTCACTGTACTCCAATGGCCTCCACACTCACCACATCTCATCCAATAGAGCATCTTTGGGATGTGGGGGAAGATGATTGGCATCATGGATGTGCAGCGGAAAAATCTGTAGCAACTGCGCAATGCTATCATGTCACTATGGACTAAGTGGGTCCAACCCGGTACCCACAAAGTGTAGCTAATAAAGTGGCTTGGCGAGTGTAGGTGATACTTGGAAGGCAGAATATCTTACAGTAGAAGTTACACTTTTTTTGTTGGTAAAAGGTGATAAGAAACCTTTTGAACTGTGTAAGAGCTCATTCACACAAGCAGATGGGGGGGGGGGGGGGGGGGGGGGGCAGTAAATCCTTGCAGTAGTTCAGGTGTGTTTTCACCACCCCCAACTGCTCCTTTAGCTTCAAAAGGAGTGCTCGGGGGTATACGCATGCTATGGCGGTGATGCTTTGCAGCCCTGGCAGGAATTATACCCCCTCTTGCTTTCGGTGGGCACAACCCATTCAAGTAAATGAGGCTGTTCTGCAACCACCCCGCAACCATGTGCAATGCATGCTGTTGTGGTGCTCTAGCATGGGGTCCATGGGGGTTAAAGTGGTGCCTCCTCCTCACTGCTTGTCAAATGCTCTCTGAAGAACAATCTAAATTCAGAACGCTCTTCAGACAGCAACGCTACTGTGAATGAGGCCCTAAAACTGAAAATTTTGCAACTCATCGAATCCTTGTGGGACGAGCACCGGTCACTGCATGTGGGCTGCTACTCTTGGGAAGAATACTGCGGCATTGCTGGAATTCGGTGAGCTTGAGGACGGTCAGATGTCACTCTTGGTGAGACCTCTAGTCTATGGCCTTGGGAGGAACAGCATTGGTCACATTTTCAACTGTGCTTGTAAGTAAATGGCCTGGAACTGGGCAAAGCTAAGAGGAAGGCCAGCATGACTGGGGCGAGCAGAAGAGGCAGAGTTGCACAGTGTGCTGGGGGCTTTATTTATGAAATAAGACTTTGTACTTGGATGTTCGGAGGATCAAGGGTGGTCCCTTAGGATGAGAAGAGGGGGATGAACTTTGTCAGGCGCCAGTTGGAGCTTGTACCAGCATCTATGAAGTTTCTCCCGCTCTCCCTCCCCAGGACGTATTGGTTTTGTTGCAGGTGTTGTTTGTTTTTTCTTTATGCTGATTTTTGTTGTCTGTTTTTGTTTTCCTTATGTTGGTATTTTGTTCTTATTTTTGTTTTTTTTTCTTTTACTTTGGTGTCTTAGTCATTTTTGCTCACAAGTCATAGCTGCGGGCAGAGGTCTATGGGTCTTTCAAGGTGGTGCTGTCTTCAAATTTTGCAGGATTATGGGTTGGGCCCGTCTTGGGTGTGGGTGTCCTTTCCCGACATTAGGCTACGTTTGGTAACATTAACTTTACTGGGTTGTATCTGGGTGTACAGAGGTGGTACATTGTCCCCGAGGCAATGTAGTAGGGGGCCTTTTAACTGAGTGGCAGATACAGATGTTTTTTGTTCGGATTATGAGTGCCTTTAAAGACCTTAGACCTGGTAGGATCGATTGCTGTTCTTTAAAATGTATTGATTGTATCTTAGGAGTTTATTGCATTATTCAACAATGTTGTATTAAATTTCATTTGTTGTGGTAAAATAAAGGGCTGCTATGGCCATTCCACTCCTAATGGATATTTGTTGCTTGGTCATTTGGGATGTGGGGGTGTGAGTGGGAGCAGCATGGTGCGGTGGCAGTATTTCATTACACACAGTCCAGATGCAATAGAAAGAATCTGTATTGTAATCTGAGTATAACAGTTCACAACAAGCTCAGCAGGAAGGCAGCCTGACCGGGAACACTCACAGATGAACATCCAATTGTAGCAGAGCATAACTCAGCTGAACTGACGGTGTCAGGGATCTTCCCGGCAGTTAGATGTGCGCATGCTCGCGGGCATGCGCACGGTCGTGCACGCCAGTGTGACTGGCGCCAAAGACGTCCTATTTAAACCCCCCAGCTGCACAGAGACTTTGCTGTCTGATCTGCAGCTTGTACCTGTGATACCCTGTTCCTGCGATCCCGATCTGATTCCTGCATTTGTTCTGACTACGTTTGCTCTCCGTTATCCTGACCCAGGCTCGCTTTGTTGACTAAGATTACCTCTCCACTGCCTGATATCCTGTTGCCGAACCTTGCCTGCATCCTGACCATTGTCGTCTTAAACGCCTTGTCGTTTATATCTGCATGATAGTCTGTTACCAAACCCGGCTTGTCTGACTACGCTTCCAGTGTCTCCTCAGCTCTGCAATTACCTGCTTCCTGTTCCTGGTTCCTGTCTGCATCAGCTGAACTGACATAACCTGCTAGTCTACCCTGGTGACACATCTGCTGCACGGAAGGCGATCCAGGCCCCCCATACACCGTCAGGCTCTTGCGCCCCCTGTTCAAACATTGGTGGCCCTTGAACTTGGGTTGTACGCAAGGTCTTCCCACTGCACATCAGGCTCACCCATCAGGTACGTGACAGGTGGCATCTGTCTCAGAGGGCAGAATGCGGCCTGGCTGATCTGTGCCCAAGCGGGGAGGAAGAGTGGCGGATTTTCCTACTTGTCTGGAACCTTTCCCGGCTGCTATTACTGTCACTGACAGACGGCTGACCTGTCGTACACTACCCACACGCTAAATGTACAACAAACTCAAGAGAAAGGGTCTAAAAAAGACTCTGCCTCATCCAAGATGGCTGCTACAGTCACATGGGCTGTTAGCATTCCAATAGGATCACTTCCCCCGTGACCCAGAAAACCATAAAGTTCCTCCTAACTTCCTCTGCACTGCTGCGACTTACTTTTTGATGGAGTCTGAAGTGCAGAGGTAGGCCTCTCTTACAGCTCTGGCTCAGGAGCCCTGGTAAGGTAACAGGGAACTCCAGATTAGAGAGCAGTGGCGTCTCCAGCTTTCATATTTAGGGGGGGCACATGGGGGGACAGGGACAAAAGTAGGGGGCAACTATAAAATGCAATTATATATATATATCCTGGGGCCCTTTACTACAATCCCACAACGGGCCCTTTCACATGTTCTGCAGTGAGCTCCCTTCCTACTGTATTGGGGCCCCCCAGGGTGGCAGAAAACAAGACATATATGTCACCAGCATACCAAGAAAATATAAGGGTGTCAGGAAGGGCATGCCAGCACCCAAGATGGCTGCCGAAGAAGACGACCTGTTACTTCTGCCTGTCAGGAAGGGCATGTCAGCACCCAATATGGCTGCCGAAGAAGATGACCTGTTACCTCTGCCCCTGTCAGAATGCCATTGGTGCACACACAGGGTGACCACATTTCCAAACTGACATTCAGGGACACCCCCCCCCCCCCCCCCCCCAAAAAAAAGATGATTTTTGACAAATTTTTTTAGCCGATTTTTGGGGTAGGGCGTACGAAATCAGCGGGCCCGTGTGCAAGATCAAAAGTGGGCCCTAGGCATCAAGAACAACAACAATATGGTGCGCAAAGCGCGTCGTAATGAACTGTGGACATGTCTTAAATTGCACTAAATATTAGCTTAAAGGGGGTGTTCTTAAAGAGAGTCTGAGATGACTTGTATAGTGCAGAATGTGGTAATGTTAAATAGGGAATGCAGAGTGTATGGAGGGGGGTAATATGTACAGGAGAGGAGTGCGGAATGTATGGCGGTGGGTAATATGTACAGGAGAGGAGTGCGGAATGTATGGCGGTGGGTAATATGTACAGGAGAGGAGTGCGGAATGTATGGCGGTGGGTAATATGTACAGGAGAGGAGTGCGGAATGTATGGCGGTGGGTAATATGTACAGGAGAGGAGTGCGGAATGTATGGCGGTGGGTAATATGTACAGGAGAGGAGTGCGGAATGTATGGCGGTGGGTAATATGTACAGGAGAGGAGTGCGGAATGTATGGCGGTGGGTAATATGTACAGGAGAGGAGTGCGGAATGTATGGCGGTGGGTAATATGTACAGGAGAGGAGTGCGGAATGTATGGCGGTGGGTAATATGTACAGGAGAGGAGTGCGGAATGTATGGCGGTGGGTAATATGTACAGGAGAGGAGTGCGGAATGTATGGCGGTGGGTAATATGTACAGGAGAGGAGTGCGGAATGTATGGCGGTGGGTAATATGTACAGGAGAGGAGTGCGGAATGTATGGCGGTGGGTAATATGTACAGGAGAGGAGTGCGGAATGTATGGCGGTGGGTAATATGTACAGGAGAGGAGTGCGGAATGTATGGCGGTGGGTAATATGTACAGGAGAGGAGTACGGAATGTATGGCGGTGGGTAATATGTACAGGAGAGGAGTGCGGAATGTATGGCGGTGGGTAATATGTACAGGAGAGGAGTGCGGAATGTATGGCGGTGGGTAATATGTACAGGAGAGGAGTGCGGAATGTATGGCGGTGGGTAATATGTACAGGAGAGGAGTGCGGAATGTATGGCGGTGGGTAATATGTACAGGAGAGGAGTGCGGAATGTATGGCGGTGGGTAATATGTACAGGAGAGGAGTGCGGAATGTATGGCGGTGGGTAATATGTACAGGAGAGGAGTGCGGAATGTATGGCGGTGGGTAATATGTACAGGAGAGGAGTGCGGAATGTATGGCGGTGGGTAATATGTACAGGAGAGGAGTGCGGAATGTATGGCGGTGGGTAATATGTACAGGAGAGGAGTGCGGAATGTATGGCGGTGGGTAATATGTACAGGAGAGGAGTACGGAATGTATGGCGGTGGGTAATATGTACAGGAGAGGAGTGCGGAATGTATGGCGGTGGGTAATATGTACAGGAGAGGAGTGCGGAATGTATGGCGGTGGGTAATATGTACAGGAGAGGAGTGCGGAATGTATGGCGGTGGGTAATATGTACAGGAGAGGAGTGCGGAATGTATGGCGGTGGGTAATATGTACAGGAGAGGAGTGCGGAATGTATGGCGGTGGGTAATATGTACAGGAGAGGAGTGCGGAATGTATGGCGGTGGGTAATAAGTACAGGAGAGGAGTGCGGAATGTATGGCGGTGGGTAATATGTACAGGAGAGGAGTGCGGAATGTATGGCGGTGGGTAATATGTACAGGAGAGGAGTGCGGAATGTATGGCGGTGGGTAATATGTACAGGAGAGGAGTGCGGAATGTATGGCGGTGGGTAATATGTACAGGAGAGGAGTGCGGAATGTATGGCGGTGGGTAATATGTACAGGAGAGGAGTATGGAGTGTATGGCGGGGGGTAATATGTACAGGAGAGGAGTGCGGAATGTATGGCGGTGGGCAATATGTACAGGAGAGGAGTGCGGAATGTATGGCGGTGGGTAATATGTACAGGAGAGGAGTATGGAGTGTATGGCGGGGGGTAATATGTACAGGAGAGGAGTGCGGAGTGTATGGCGGGGGGTAATATGTACAGGAGAGGAGTGCGGAATGTATGGCGGTGGGTAATATGTACAGGAGAGGAGTGCGGAATGTATGGCGGTGGGTAATATGTACAGGAGAGGAGTGCGGAATGTATGGCGGTGGGTAGTATGTACAGGAGAGGAGTGCGGAATGTATGGCGGTGGGTAATAAGTACAGGAGAGGAGTGCGGAATGTATGGCGGTGGGTAATATGTACAGGAGAGGAGTGCGGAATGTATGGCGGTGGGTAATAAGTACAGGAGAGGAGTGCGGAATGTATGGCGGTGGGTAATATGTACAGGAGAGGAGTGCGGAGTGTATGGCGGTGGGTAATATGTACAGGAGAGGAGTGCGGAATGTATGGCGGTGGGTAATATGTACAGGAGAGGAGTGCGGAATGTATGGCGGTGGGTAATATGTACAGGAGAGGAGTGCGGAATGTATGGCGGTGGGTAATATGTACAGGAGAGGAGTATGGAGTGTATGGCGGGGGGTAATATGTACAGGCAGTGTCGCCAACCTACCAGATTGAAATTTACTGGCACAACACCCAAAATTTACTGGCACCACCACGTTTTTACTGGCATTTCACAAAAGTTCCAAAATTACATTTTTAGGTGTAAATTTCAGTATTTAGGCTACAAACAGGTATGCTAAGCAAATAGCAATGTGATTTAAGGTAGATTTTAAGGTAAAAAAACATATTTTTGGTATTTTCGACATAATAAGGAATTATCTAGTCCAATCACCTCCTGCCTCCATCACCTGTCACCATTACTCCCTGCCAGACTGCCTCCACCCCCCTCTGCCACCATCACCACCTGCTCCAGTCCATCCCCCTCTGCCACCATCCCCCTCTGCCACCAACACCACCTGCTCCAGTCCATCCCCCTCTGCCACTGACCCCTCTGCCACCATCATACCATGTCTCCACCCCCCTCTGCCACCATCACACCCTGCCTCCATCCCCCTCTGCCACCATCACCCCCTACCACTATCCCCCCTCTGCCAGACTGCCTCCATCCCCCTCTGCCACTATCCCCCTCTGCCACCATCACCACCTGCTCCATCCCCCTCTGCCATCATCACCCCCTGCCACAATCCCCCTCTGCCACCATCATACCCTGCCTCCACCCCCCTCTGCCACCATTACCCCCTGCCACCACCGCCCTCTGCCAGACTGCCTCCACCCCCCTCTGCCACTATCCCCCTCTGCCACCATCACCACCTGCTCCATCCCCCTCTGCCATCATCACCCCCTGCCACCATCATACCCTGCCTCCACCCCCTCTGCCACCATCAGCCCCTGCCACAATCCCCCTCTGCCACCATCATACCCTGCCTCCACCCCCCTCTGCCAGACTGCCTCCATCCCCCTCTGCCACCAACACCACCTGCTCCAGTCCACCCCCCTCTGCCACCATCCCCCTCTGCCACCAACAGGACCTGCTCAAGTCCACCCCCCTCTGCCACCATCCCCCTCTGCCACCAACACGACCTGCTCCAGTCCATCCCCCTCTGCCACCATCACCTTCTGTCACCGTCGGCTGGGCTGTCACTCTGTCCCAGACTCCCCCCGGTCCCCGTAGACTCTGGATTGCCTGGTCCTGGATGCAGGGCTCCCCTCCATTCCGCCGGCGCGTGCTGCTCAGCCTCCGAGACCTGCTGCTCCGGTGGCAGAGTCGCCTGGCCCTGGCTCAGCTCAGCTGTCAGCTTGCCTTGCCGCCGCGGCCGCGCTCGATCAATTCGAAAATGGCGCCGGGCGGCGGTATTACGTTACTGCGCATGCGCCGCCCGGCCGAGCGCGTACGAGCTTTCCCGAGCCCGGCCGGCTTCGGAACAGCGCATGCGCAGTTGCGTGGCCGGCTCGCGGCCATCATTTTTACGGGCACCGGTGCCCGTAACGGGCATTCACGGGCGCCCCGAAAAACGGGTCATTTTTACGGGCTGCCCGTAAATCTACGGGCGGTTGGCAACACTGATGTACAGGAGAGGAGTGCGGAGTGTATGGCGGGGGGTAATATGTACAGGAGAGGAGTGCGGAGTGTATGGCGGGGGGTAATATGTACAGGAGAGGAGTGCGGAATGTATGGCGGTGGGTAATATGTACAGGAGAGGAGTGCGGAATGTATGGCGGGGGATAATATGTACAGGAGAGGAATGCGGAATGTATGGCGGGGGATAATATGTACAGGAGAGGAGTGCGGAGTGTATGGCGGGGGGTAATATGTACAGGAGAGGAGTGCGGAATGTATGGCGGGGGATAATATGTACAGGAGAGGAGTGTATGGCGGGGGGTAATATGTACAGGAGAGGAGTGCGGAATGTATAATGGTGGGTAATATGTACAGGAGAGGAGTATGGAGTGTATGGCGGGGGGTAGTTAGCGGAGAGAGGAGGAAGAGGAGTGCAATATCACCTCCTGATAGTCTGTCAGCCACTGCTAATCCACTTTGGTGGTGGGGCACTCCGAAGGATGTAAGGGGGCACTCCGAAGGATGTAAGGGGGAACTCCGAAGGATGTAAGGGGGAACTCCGAAGGATGTAAGGGGGAACTCCGAAGGATGTAAGGGGGAACTCCGAAGGATGTAAGGGGGCACTCCGAAGGATGTAAGGGGGCACCCTGGAGGTTGTAAGGGGGGATGTAATGGGGCACTCTGGCAGTACTAACTTAGTCAGAGCCCCCTTACGTCCTCCGGGGTGCCCCCTTAGTGCCTCCTTACATCCTCCTCCAGAATTTCCCTGAATCTCTAGCAAAGTTCCCAGGATTCCAGACGGTACAATTGTCCCCTCAATAGCAGCCAGTTTGTCTTTGAAGATGGGGAAGGGTGCAAGTTGTCAAAAAAGAATACTTGCAGTGATTTTGGGGGATAAGAGCATGCTGTATGTGCTAGGGGGCACACTTTGGGAGGGGAGAGAAATTGTGCTGGAAGGGGGGTTATATAAAAAATCTGACCCCCCCAGCACAATATATCTCCCCTCCTAAAGTGCCCCCCAGCACATACAGCATGCTCTCATCCCCCAAAATCACTGCAAGTATTATTTTTTGACAACTTGCCCCCTGTCTCTGTGTCTCTTCTCCTGCAAGTGCCAAGTATTAATATTGTGTACTAACCTCAGATCAGCACATCCCGTCCTGTTGAGTCCTGTGTCCATTCTCCTCCCCCTCCTTCTCCTGTCCGTGACATCCGAGCCGAGGAAAAGGGGGAGGGGACTTCAGTCGGTGTGTTAGTGAGAGGAGGGCAGGAGGGGGGAGGAAGAGAGAGATGCCGTACACACTGTAATCGCAGGCAGCCTGTGGGAACAGAAACACCCCACACAAGCTCCAGGCCAGTCACTGGTGCCAAGTGCGGAGCTGAAAGAACCAGCAGTGACTCCCAGCAGCACTAGCGCGGAGGAGGAAGTGAAATCTTCCTCCGCTTTCAACGCTGGGCAGTGACGTCACTGGTTGCCTGATGCCAGGCGGCTATAGCAACCAGTGATCAGGAGGAGGTGGAGGAGGTGGAAGCGGAGCCAGAGCCAGCGCTATGGCGGCTCGGTCCACCCCTGTTCCCAGATTGTCAGTTTCATTCCGGGACACTGTATTGTCCCGGAATGAAGCTGCCCGGGACCGGGGACAAAGATGTCAATTACGGGATAATCCCGGGCAATCCGGGACACGTGGGCACCCTACCTGTGACAGCTTTTGACACCCAAACAGGCTACTTAAACTCAGTCAGTTTCCAGACTCAGTGCTGTCTGCTCTACAGCGTTCCCTGTGTATCCTGCAATTACCTACCTGACTTCTGTTCCTGTTGTGACCCGGCTTGCTTCCTGACGTTCCTGTTTCTTGCCTGCATCCGACCCCGGCTTGTCCTCTACTCTGCATCTGCCTGCTCCTTCTGCCACTTCGCTGCCAGTCTGCTGACGACCCGGCCTGTAATCTGATTCCGCTTCTGCTTCAGCCTCTGTTCCTGATGTGCCCGTTTGTGTATGACCCGGCCTGCCTGTACCTGCCTTCTCTTCAGCCTCAAGGGTGCCACCATCCCTCCTGCTGCACCCGCACTTCTGCCTGTGGGGACCGGTTGTCTATTCACTCCAGCTACCTGCCTACCACTGCTCTAAGATTCCTACAGACACCTTTACAGCCTGGCCGCGTGCTCCGATCCAGCTCCAGGTTCAGCGATCCCGCCAGGCACTCGTGTGACTCTGCATCTCGGTGCTTCCTGTCAGCTCTATCAGGGGCTCCAAGTCAGAGTTGTAAGAGAGGCCGTCCTCTGCATATCAGGCTCCATCACCAGGTACGTGACAAAGGGTCCAAAGCAGTGGGAGAACTATCAGGGTTGCAAAGGTTGTCTTGCCACGGGGCCCTGGTGTTCTGCCACTGTGGGGTTCCCCAGCCTCCTCTTGCTGTCCTGCCCCTGCTATTGACAGCGCTGGTCTGGCATCTCTTGGAATTTACAGGCTGGTTCTCCTGTCCTAAGGACGGGAGAAATCAGTCTGTATTTTCAGTAACTGAGAGTCCTGGTGGAGTCCTTCCTGCAACTCGCTCTTCTCCCTGCCAATGAGGATGCAGGGGAAGGAGCAGATCGGGCGGCCGTGGTTGTGTGAGCGCTCGCATTATGCAGTGTCAGCGAGCAGAGGGAGGGGGGAGGAATCACCCGCAGGAGCTGACTGAGGATGCTCTCCCTCTCAATAGAGACTGTGTTACTCCAGCGGCGGCCCGAGTAAGATGTGGTGCATCTGCTACGAATGCAAACAAAAAGACATTGCCTTTTTGTAAAAAAAACAAAAACAAAACAATTTTTTTAATTGGGGGGGCGCAGCATAAAGTTGGGGGGGTCAGGGCCCCCTCTGGCCCCCCTAGGGACACCATTGGCAGAGAGTGGCACAAGTGCCTGTCTTCTGCCAGCAGTTGCTGATGTGCGTTAGGGTGCACAGAGATCTTGTCTATATTCCCCTCGCACACGTTCCTGGCAACAAGACTCATCGATAGTGGGTGCTGCAGCGAATACCAGCTAATTACTGGAAACATCATAGTAAAATGCACATATTCTCCAGCACACCAAGGATCCTCAAATGCTGTCCAAAGGTTTTTTATTGCAGAAAGGTCACCCGCAATAAAAACCTTTGGAGTATATGTGAGGGTCCTTGGTGTGCATTTAGGGAGCGCATAGATGACTGGGTGGATGCACACTGGCGGAAGTACTACCAGGGACAAAAATTGGAGTTTAAAGGTGCAAACAATCAATGAAAATTGATATGACAAAAATATATAATTTTTTTAGACAAATATAAAAAAGAAAAACAACTAATATAAAAAAAGAGCACAATAGAGCTCAGTGGTCACTATACAAAAGAATGGTTGCCTCTACATGTTTCACCACAATCGTGGCTTCTTCTGGAGCTTTTGTAGGACCTTATTACATTACCACTAAAACACAACACATGCAAACAATGAAATTATAATAAGATAAGAATGCAAAAACAATAATAAAGACCTCAGAGAGGTCCCTATCAAATTCAATAAATCATATATTTACATAATTAACATAATATATGGATCATCTGATGGATGCACTCTCACCCCTTTAAGAAGGTCATGGTTCCAAGGAATCCTCAGAGCCCGTCAAGAGCTTTAATGAGGTGTCTGTGTACCGAAAATAACCCAGTATTCACACCCTGTTGTTATATTAGGAAGTTTAACAAATTAATGGACTGATACAAATATCCTCCCCAAGGTGCAAACTTCATATGCTAGCAGCAAACTTCAAAGAAAATATGCCACCTGAACAATTCCTTTTCTGAGAGTGCCAATATTCCTTTATTTGGTATCAATATGATACAGTGGAACCTTGGATTATGAGCATCATTTGTTCCAGGAGAATGCTTGTAATCCAAAGCACTGGCATATCAAAGCGAGTTTCCCCATAGAAGTCAATGGAAACGAAGATAATTGGTTCCGCATTGACTTCTATTACATGCAATACCGCATGTGGCCAGAGGTGGGGGGGCGCCGGAGAGCCTCGGAAATACTTGGGGACAACTCGGAAAGCCTCGGAAACACTCAGGAACGGAGTATTTCCAAGTGTTTCCGAATATTTCCGAGTATTTCCAAACCGTTCCGAGAGTCCCCGGAGCCCCCGCACCTCTGGCCAAATGCAGTACTGCACTGTCCATTAGCTTGAATTCTGCTTGTTTTGCGAGACAACACTCGCAAACCAAGTCAGAATTAAAAAAAAAAAAAAAGTTGCTCGTCTTACAAAACGCTTGTTAACAGCGTTACTCGTAAACCAAGGTTCCACTGTACCTCTAAACCAGGGAAGATCAAAACAGCTGCTCTGTCCCAAAGGGATTAACCCTTTTGGCTTGGCTTCATAAACCTAAAGGTAACAGGGTAATCGGCCACTGGCGGAAGGACCAGAGCTGGAGGAAGGCAAGGGTCAGCTGATGCAGGTGTGGGTTCGAGAGCCAAGGCAAGGTCAGACAGTCCAGGTCAGCAACGTTTAAGATCAAGGTTAGACAGCAGGCAGCAGAATCAGGAATCAGGCTGGGGTCAGTAACAGTAAAGCAGATCATCCAACAGAGTAGGCAGAAGAATAGTCCAAATTCAAGCCAGGGGTCGGTACAGGGGGCTTTCAGGCAGAGCCAGGTACAGAAGAGGTCGGAAACAGAGGAGCAAGGTTGGAACAGATGCTCAGGAGCATAACAGACCAAACGGCACTGACAAAGAGGACTAGTGGAGTTTAAATAGCCTGCCTGGCACCAATGCTTGTGCCCGTGCTCCTGTTACACGGCCACAGGCCGGGTTCTTAGGCTTATGCGCCTGCGTCTATGCGAACGTGTTTCCTGACAACTTCCGCTACAGTTAAACCCCACCTGCAGTAGAGAAAATGAACTGTGTCTGCCTACAGGGGAGGGGGTGTGGTATTTTCAGGATACTGGGTTTGGGACATTCGAGCCTCGGTACTCTGCAAATCCCTCAGTCATGAGCAGGGCTGCTGTTAGAAATCAAGGGGCCCCATACAGCCTACCTGACAGGGCCCCCCCCTTCCCGGCCAGATGTGACTGAGGACATCGATTTTATCAGTCCCTTTCTTTGCAGCCTCAGTTGCAAAGATGAATGAATCGGAAGCGCTCTGAAGCTTCTTGCGCATTCACAAACCGAAGCATAGCAAACACAGTTTACTATTCTGCGGTGATGAATGGACACAGGAGTGATTGGTACCGATCACTCACTGTGTTCATTCAGGAAAGGAAGGGGCCAATAAATGATATATTTACTGACCCCTTCACCCGCTCTCCATCCTGAAACATTCCCCTGTGTGCCCCCAGCAGCTTCCAGCAGTAGAGGAGGGAAGCCACCAGCACTGCGAGGGGAAAGGGGCACACGGAGGGGCCCGGACAGCAGATGGAAGGGGTGCATGTGCTAGAAACACTCCCCTGTAGTGCACTCGGAGAGAGAAGCTGGCAGCGTTGCAGGGAAAGGTAGAAGAGGATTGATGTCTGCAATAAGACAGTACAGCCGACCCTCCTGCTCAGCAGGTGACCGGTCCCCCCTCTTGAACTGGTGAGGCCCGGGCCCAGTACAGGGGTGCTGACTGTACTCCCTTATCAGTGGCCTTCACCTGCTCTCCATCCTGAAACATCCCCCTGTGTGCCCCCAGCTGCTTCCGGCAGTAGAGGAGGGAAGCCACCAGCACTGCGAGGGGAAAGGGGCACACGGAGGGGGCCCGGACAGCAGATGGAAGGGGTGCATGTGCTAGAAACACTCCCCTGTAGTGCACTCGGAGAGAGAAGCTGGCAGCGTTGCAGGGAAAGGTAGAAGAGGATTGATGTCTGCAATAAGACAGTACAGCCGACCCTCCTGCTCAGCAGGTGACCGGTCCCCCCTCTTGAACTGGTGAGGCCCGGGCCCAGTACAGGGGTGCTGACTGTACTCCCTTATCAGCGGCCTTCACCTGCTCTCCATCCTGAAACATCCCCCTGTGTGCCCCCAGCTGCTTCCGGCAGTAGAGGAGGGAAGCCACCAGCACTGCGAGGGGAAAGGGGCACACGGAGGGGGCCCGGACAGCAGATGGAAGGGGTGCATGTGCTAGAAACACTCCCCTGTAGTGCAGCCGGAGAGAGAAGCTGGCAGCGTTGCAGGGGAAGGTAGAAGAGGATTGATGTCTGCAATAAGACAGTACAGCCAGCCCTCCTGCTCAGCAGGTGACTGCCCCCCCCCCTCTTGAACTGGTGAGGCCCGGGCCCACATACAGGAGTGCTGGCTGTACTGCCTTATCAGCGGCCTTCACCTGCTCTCCATCCTGAAACATCCCCCTGTGTGCCCCCAGCTACTTCCGGCAGTAGAGGAGGGAAGCCAGCAGCACTGCGAGGGAGAAAGGGGCACACAGGGGGGGGGGGGGGGCCAGACAGCAGATGGAAGGAGTACATGTGCTAGAAACACTCCCCTGTAGTGCAGCCGGAGGGAGAAGCTGGCAGCGTTGCAGGGAAAGGTAGAAGAGGATTGATGTCTGCAATAAGACAGTACAGCCAGCCCTCCTGCTCAGCAGGTGACTGGGCCCCCCCCTCTTGAACTGGTGAGGCCCGGGCCCACATACAGGAGTGCTGGCTGTACTGCTCTATCAGCGGCCTTCACCCGCTCTCCATCTTGAAACATCCCCCAGATTCCAGCAGTAGAGGAGGGAAGCCAGCAGCACTGCGAGGGTAAAGGGGCACACGGGTGGGGGGGCCCGGACAGCAGATGGAAGGGGTGCACTGGGCCCCCCTCTTGAACTGATGAGGCCCGGGCCCAGTACAGGAGTGCTGGCTGTACTGCCTTATCAGCGGCCCTGGTCATGAGCCCCTCAAAGTGCCTGGCCAAGGAATCACAGACAGGAATGGTGTCTCAGTAACAGGTGCCGATCCCTCGTAATGCTCCTCTGTATTACCATCTGGCAAAGAAGCACGTCCATGCATATTACTCCATGAAGCTTGAAAAGAAAAAAAAAAAAAAAAAAAGATAACAGATTTTAGGACAACATGTCAGAAACAAAAAAAAATAAAAATCAAGGAAGTGCAGAACCTTGAAATAGTCGCAGAGCAGAGAGGTCGTATATATCTCCCCCCGCCATGTACAGAGCGCCCCTCATAAATGATATTTGTCGTGATGTATGGATGGAGAAGTATACATTCATATCAGAATGATGAAGTGCCAACATGTCTTAGCTTGTGAGAAAGCAGAAGAGTCTGGCTAATGTACGATTTCTGATTTGCTAAGCACTTTCTATACACATTGGAAAAACATGTCATTTCTCATTAGCTTCAGTGACTGCATTACATCTGCTTTAACATACATCAAGCCAGATGATATTTCAGACGGGAAGCTAATGTGATGTGTTCAGGAGGGGCTCCGGCCCACTGTCACCTTACGAGCTCCATCATTTCCACGCCGGATACTGCGACCGGACTCGCAATTAAGTCCCTATTACATGCAAATCGCCACGGCGCAACACAAGTGTCTAAACAAAAGTGACATGTACACTTTACATGGAAGAAGGACGCGGGTCCCGCACCACGCGGAGATTGGGTTTATGGCGGGCCGAACCTTTCCAGACTTGAAAGACAACGCAGCCAACCTAAAGAATCAAAGGGCCTTCTAAGGGACAGATCCATATGGCTCCACACTAACCAATCCCATTCCAACTTTCCTTTTTGGGTATGGTTTTGGCTTAGGGATGGCCCAGAACAAACATTTGGACCAGCGGCGGCCGGTCCATAAGGGGCGCTGCCCCCCTAAGTTCCATGCTGGGCACTGGACTCTAATTGGCGCATTGAGGCTCTAATTGGCTTCAAAAAGGTTGAACCCCCCCCACCCACTTGTGATATTAGCGAATCATTATTCGCTATTGTCTTCCGGCCTCTCCTCCCGGCCAATCAGGACAGGAGGCGAATTTCAAGACCGGATAAGCCAGGAGGAGAAGCCACGGCCGTGGATGGGGTGAGTGCAGACCTGGAGGGGGGTTTGTTTCCTTTTTAGGTATGGTTTTGGCTTAGGGATGGCCCAGAACAAACATTTGGACCAGCGGCGGCCGGTCCATAAGGGGCGCTGGCCCCCTAATTTTCTATTCGGGGCACTGGACTCTAATCGGTGCATGAGTCTGTAATTGGCTTCAAAAAGGTTGAAAAAAGAAAAACCCCACCCACTTGTGAGGTTAGCGAATCATTATTCGCTATTGTCTACTGCTTTCTCCTCCCGGCCAATCAGGACAGGAGGCGAATTTTAAGAGCGGATAAGCTGGGAGGAGAAGCCGCGACCGTGGAGGGGGGTTTGTTTGCTGCCCCACTCCCCCCAAAAAAATTTGAGCACCAGCCACCACTGATTTGGACTCGTTCTCGGTCATTTACCGGAGTGAATCTGATTGGTTAATGTGGAGCAATGCAGACAGTTCCTTGTGAAATTTCATTTGATTACAATAGACCTGGAACAGTCACTGTCAGGGATGCATGTGACGGGGTGACAACGGGAGCAAAATTAAGACACAGGGACGGAGTGTTGTCATGCTATAACAGAAAGCCTTTGAACAAGGACCTTATTGGCAGGAACCCCCAGGGTTACAGATTTACAAAGATTGGAAGCAACTTCTTAACCACTTCAGCCCCGGAAGAATTTACCCCCTTCCTGACCAGACCACTTTTTGCGATGCGGCACTGCGTCTCTTTAACTGACAATTGAGCGGTCGTGCGACGTTGCTCCCAAACAATATTGACGTCCTTTTTTTCCCACAAGTAGAGCTTTCTTTTGGTGGTATTTGATCACCTCTTCGGTTTTTATTTTTTGCGCTATAAACAAAAAAATAGCGACAATTTGAAAAAAAAAACGCATTATTTTTTACTTTTTGCTATAATAAATATCCCCCAAAAAATATATAAAATAACATTTTTTTCCCTCAGTTTAGGCCGATACGTATTCTTCAACATATTTTTGGTAAAAAAAAAAATCGCAATAAGCGTTTATTGATTGGTTTTCGTAAAAGTTATAGCGTCTGCAAAATAGGGGATAGTTTTATGGCATTTGTATAAATTTTTTTTTTTTACTAGTAATGGCGGCGATTAGCGTTTTTTTTTTTTTTTTGTGACTGTGACATTATTGCGGACACATCAGACAATTTTGACACATTTTTGGGGCCACTGGCATTAATACAGCGATCAATGCTATAAAATTGCATTGATTACTGTAAAAATGTCACTGGCAGTGAAGGGGTTAACCACTAGGGGGCGGGGAGGGGTTAAGTGTGTCCTGTGGGGGGGATGGGCTAGCAGTGACATGACACTAATCGCTGCTCCCGATGACAGGGAGCAGACGATCGGTGTCCTGTCACTAGGCTGAACGAGGAGATGCTGTTTACATCGGCATCTCCCCGTTCTTTAGCTCCGTGACACGATCGCGGGTATCCCAGCGGCGATCAAGTCCGCGGGTCCAGCGGGCACGGTCATGGAGCTCGCGGCAGGCGCGCCGGCGTTTGCGCGCATGGCGGGAAATTCAAAGTAACGTACAGGTACGTTACTTTGCCCAGCCGTGCCATTCTGCCGACGTATATGTTCTGACAGCGGTCGGCAAGTGGTTAAGGTAGTACTAAAGGCACATTTTATTTTCAGTTCTGCATAGAGTAAGGGAGGGCTATAAGACCTGTCAGGTTTTTACTGCCCTCTGTGTCCCATTGGCGAGATTTTCCTTTCCTGTCCCATAGTCAAAACAGGAAATGAGAGGAAATCTCTCCAAAATGAGAGAATCCCTGGTTGTCATCCGATCTAGAGTCCCCATTGGAAGATCTCCCCTTTATTTTTGTTCCGGGGACAACCCAATATTTGGTATAGATTGTGTCTTTCCAGATCGGCAAGCACTAATGCCCCCCGTCCCATACCATCAGAGATGAAGGCTTTTGAACTAAGCGCTGATAACTAGTAGAAGGTCCCTTTCCTCTTTAGTCCAGAGAATGTGGAGCCCATGGTTGCCATAAAGAATGTCAAATTTTAATTTGTCTGACCACAGACTAGTTTTCCACTTTGCAACAGACCATTTTACATGAGCTTTGTCCCAGAGAAGATGGTGGCATTTCTGGAATGCATAGGACCACAGGGAGCATTAAGGTGTAAAAACGTCAACCTTTACAATCCCTTTAAGGTGGTAATTAAACTCACTTGGTGCCTTGTCTGCATTTAACCACTCCTGGACCGCCGCACGCCAATGTACGCCCCTACTTTGGGGACGGATATCATTGTTATGGCAGCAGTTAGCTGCCATAACCCTGGTATCGCCATGTTCAGCCGGCGGTCCGGTACAAGATAAAAGTGGTCTCTGGGGATTCGCCGCGAGATCACTTTTATCGGTGGCGGGAGAGGGCCCCCCCCCCTCCCGCCGCGATCCGGTGCCCTCCGCCGCTTACTGGAGCCGGAAGCGGCGGAGGCGATCGCGTCTGTCTCCTTCCTTGGTTTGGAGACGAGTGAGGGGAAGATGGCCCCCACCCGTCTCCATACCCTAGCAGGGCGGAAGCGACGTCAAAACGTCACTTCCGCCCATACGTCTTAAAGGCACATTTTTTTGTTGTCATTTTTTCAAAATGACAAAATTTTTTTTTTTTGCATTTAAGACCAAATATGAGATGTGAGGTCTTTTTGACCCCAGATATCATATTTAAGAGGACCTGTCATGCTTTTTTCTATTACAAGGGATGTGACACCATTTTTTTTTTAAACAGTGTAAAAATAAAAAAATAAAAGGTAAAAAAAAATAAGAACAAAAAAAAAATTTTTAAACGCACCCCGTCCCGCCGAGCTCGCGTGCAGAAGCGAACGCATACGCGAGTAGCGCCCGCATATTAAAACGGTGTTCAAACCACACATGTGAGGTATCGCCGCGATCGGTAGAGCGAGAGCAATAATTCTAGCCCTGGAACTCCTTTGTAACGCAAAACATGCAAGCGGTAGAATTTTTTAAATGTTGCCTATGGAGATTTTTAAGGAAAAAAGTCTGTTGCCATTCCACGAGCGGGGGCACAATTTTGAAGCGTGACATGTTGGGTATCAATTTAGTCGACATAACATTATCTTTTACAATATAAAAAAAATTCTGCTAACTTTACTGTTGTCTTATTTTTTAAATAAAAAAAGTGTATTTTTTCAAAAAAAAGTGCGCTTGTAAGACCACTGCGCAAATACGGTGTGACAGAAAGTATTGCAATGACCGCTATTTTATTCTCTAGGGTGTTAGAAAAAAAAAATTATAATGTTTGGGGGTTCTAAGTAATTTTCTAGCAAAAAAAGCTGTTTTTAACTTGTAAACACCACATCTAAAAAAGAGGCTCGGTCCTTAAGTGGTTAATTAGCCGCAGAACCTGTGTAATTCAAAGGAGTTTTGGGTTTAAAGGGATGAGGTGGCAACCTGATCGGTATCCCATAATCCTCTGTTATAGGCGACAGGGAGCTGGTGTTAGTATTACAACCGGCCGCTGAGCTCTCATTTTCCAGGTGAGACAAATTTAACAGAGAGCTTAAAATTATTACCAACATTTAGGGTGTATTGAGTAATGTGGTGCAAAAATGGTGTGCTATAGCTCAGTGGTTCTCAACCTCAGTCCTCAAGTACCCCCCCAACAGGCCATGTTTACAGGTTTTCCTTTATCTTGCACAGGTGCCTTAAACCAGAGTCAATGGCTTGGTATTTTGGACAGCTATTTTATCTAAGAAAATTCCCAAAACATGGCCTGTTGGGGGTACTTGAGGACTAAGGTTGAGAACCACTGCCATCGTTTAAGGAGCAACCAATCGCAAATCAGTTCCATGTGCCCTCCCATTCCAAACCATTGAAAGCTTCTTTCTCATTGGCTGGAGAGGGTTACTGGCGCATTGGCCCGTAGTTAACGGCACCACGCTATTAAATACAGCCAATGCTTGTATGCATTTCAGCCTGGCCCTTTATTTATTAATAGCATCAACAAGTATGATGTAAGCAGGAGGCAGAGGGCCACACGATGTCTAATGCATTAGTGGCGCTCAGGGGTTAACCTCTGTGTGCCCCGTCCAATTCCCGTTGATGATGCGCAGGGCGCTGTGGCGGGTGAGATCAGTCTTCGGCTGCTACTGATAGATAGGAAGATTGGCCACTGTGCCCTAGACATCAGAATTACCTTGTAAAATCAATACGCCAGGATATTGTTGCACATTAGTGTTCCAGACCATGTAAATCACGCCAGGAAAAAGCTGCCCTATCCGTATATTACGTTCTGCGGATGGCAGTATATTACAGCTCTAGGCTGGTCTGCTCAATTCGAGAAACATCGAAAAACCATCTCATTCCATTCACACTGCAGGTGGAGGGATGGGGCTGCAGCGAGGGTGCGGGGACTCATTCCTCTTAGGGATCGTACTAATGAGTTTCAGACATTATGCCCATGGCATCTAAATAATTATGCATTTCATTGTCCTGGGCATGCTGTGTACACATATCTATGTTGATCGTCATAGTGCAGACACCCATGAATATTCATAGACACTTTACTCGGCAATGAACACCTCACGCTCTACGTCTGGTTCAAGCAGCTCTAAGCTAAATGTTGGCGAGTAGCAACATCTGCAGCCATTGGAGAATGAAAAGTTTTATGGTGTATTCTGGGGACGCGGTGCCACACCTTTCAGTGTCCCATTGTTTGGTCAACTCAGAAATAAAGGGTTTGCATTAGAATGCAAGAAAAATGATGTCAGGGAAGTAACAGCTATAGTGCAAGTGATGCTCCGAGGCGCTGGCGCGGCCCTGTGGGTGCCTGTCTTGCGACGCGCATATGCACATGCCCAGGCGTGCGCTCATTTGCCACTGGCACCAATTGGACTTTGTATGTTCAGCAGCTGCACTAGTTGGTTGCTGTCTGATCTACAGCTGTTATCCATGTCCCTGCATCTTTTCCTGTGTTTGACTTCTGTTATTGACCCGACTTCATTCACTACTCTGGCTCTGATGAAGAGGGTTTGACCTCAAAACGCGTCAGCCCCTTTGGACGCCTCCTGGTCTTCTGGCAGTACCGATGAACTCGATGAGAACTCCAGGCAGTCAAATTCACTTGCTATGAAATGCTTTTACACTTTTTTAGTTTGTGAGTATATTCATTGCTGTTTTTACCCTAAAATAAATTTTATTGAGGTAATGCGTTAGGTCAGTGCACCCTTCTTTATTTTTTTATTGACCCAACTTGCCCTGACCTTGCTTGAACGCTACCTGCCCTGACCTGGGCCTGTCTCTGGATTCTGCTTTGCCTCCTGCTCATCTGCCTGATTCTATGTTGCTGACCTCCGCTTGTATCCTGACTATTCTCTGCTGGCCGTCCATGCCTGTATTTGACCGTCTGTTCCTGACTTCTGTTTGTATCCTGACCATTCTCTGCTGGCCGTCCATGCCTGTATTTGACCGTCTGTTCCTGACTTCTGCTTCTATCCTGACCATTCTCTGCTGGCCATCCATGCCTGTATTTGACCGTCTGTTCCTGACTTCTGCTTGTATCCTGACCATTCTCTGCTGGCCGTCCATGCCTGTATTTGACCGTCTGTTCCTGACTTCTGCTTGTATCCTGACCATTCTCTGCTGGCCGTCCATGCCTGTATTTGACCGTCTGTTCCTGACTTCTGCTTGTATCCTGACCATTCTCTGCCGGCCGTCCATGCCTGTATTTGACCATCTGTTCCTGACTTCTTGTCATGGTTATGCAATAGAGTCTGTTTGTCAGCTTACCTGTTTCCATGTGTTCATCTCCAAAGACCAGCTGTCTCTCACCTGACTGCTTTTATTAACTCTCCTCTAGCATGGCTCCACCCCAGTTCCTATCAGAGAACTCTATATTAACCTCTGCACTGCAGGTCAGCCCTGCTGATCAACCTTTGTGTGTTTGGCTTCCTGTTCCTGCCTGCCGTGTGCTCTACATTTATCTCTGTTACCGACCTTGGCGTGTTCTATACTATTCCTGTCTGCTTGTGACCCTGACCTTTTGGCGTGTCCCCGACTATCCTTGTTTGCCTGTGACCCTGAACCTTGGCGTGTACCCTGTTGTCCTTGTCTGCTTGTGGCCCTGACCTTGGCTTATTCCTTTACTATCCTTATCCTTCTGTTGCCTACTGTGGGTGTGAGCTGGGGGACCCTGGGGGTCACGACCTGGAGCCAGTTGCAGCCCAGTCCATCCTCACCACTAGAGGCTCTGGTGAACACCTGCTGGCTCTTAGACTCCGCGCCCCAGGGAATCCTACGCTCTAACCCCAGTGGGATCCGTGTTGGTGTTCCAGCGACCCTGCCTTCCTTATACCCAGACTCCCATCCGCAGCAGTCAGCCGTAGGGTCCACTGCCTTGCGGTGCACTCCTAATCCCAACGATGTGCATCTGTCACCTAGCCTCAAGGTGACCTGACACTTCTGCTTGTATCCTGACCATTCTCTGCCGGCCGTCCATGCCTGTATTTGACTGTCTGTTCCTGACTTCTGCTTGTATCCTGACCATTCTCTGCTGGCCGTCCATGACTGTATTTGACCGTCTGTTCCTGACTTCTGCTTGTATCCTGACCATTCTCTGTCGGCCGTCCATGCCTGTATTTGACTGTCTGTTCCTGACTTCTGCTTGTATCCTGACCATTCTCTGCTGGCCGTCCATGACTGTATTTGACCGTCTGTTCCTGACTTCTGCTTGTAATCTGACCATTCTCTGCTAGCCGTCCATGCCTGTATTTGACTGTCTGTTCCTGACTTCTGTTTGTATCCTGACCATTCTCTGCCGGCCGTCCATGCCTGAATTTGACTGTCTGTTCCTGACTTCTGTTTGTATCCTGACCATTCGCTGCTGGCCATCAATGCCTGTATTTGACTGTCTGTTCCTAACTTCTGTTTGTATCCTGACCATTCGCTGTTGGCCGTCCATGCCTGTATTTGACCGTCTGTTCCTGACTTCTGTTTGTATCCTGACCATTTTCTGCTGGCCGTCCATGACTGTATTTGACCATCTGTTCCTGACTTCTGCTTGTATCCTGACCATTCTCTGCTGGCCGTCCATGCCTGTATTTGACCATCTGTTGCTGACCTGGCTCATCTGGCCCTGCATCCAGTTGTCCACCAGTCCTGCTCTGCATGCTACCTGGTTCCTGCTGGTCCTTCACCTGCAGAGTGCTGCCAGTCCTTCCGCACCTGCTACCTGCCAGCGGCTTGCCAAGCACCTGCCACCTGCTGTCTTGGGGTCTGCTGTCTATGGGTCTGCTGTCTCTGCTGCCATCTGCTGTTTTAGCAATCTGACCTGTCTCTGGCGACACACCTGCTACCCACTACTGCGGCTGTCAGAACATCCTACAAGCACTCATACCTCGCCGTCCTCCTGCAGACACTGTCGCAACATCAGTGGTCCCAGAGCCGGGGCTGTATGAGAGGACTCCCTCTACACGTCAGGCTCTGACACAAGGTACGTGACAAATGAATAACATTTGTAATGATCTGGGGACACCAAATACTGAAACTGGATCTAGCTGCGTACCCCTAGTTAACAGCCTTGATGTTCTAAAGTGGTTGTAAACCTCTGAAATAAAAAATAAACAAAGCACATCCTTCCGTAGTGTGTACTTGTCTCAATCCAAAGCACCTAGTGTTCTTTCTGTCTGCTATCTCTTTCCTCTGTTATCTGAATGCCAACACTTGAATAGCCCCCCCCCCCCCCCACCACCCCTTCCTCCAACAGACAGAAGATGACAGAAGGCCTCAGCTGTACATGTTTCTTTATGAGACTTTTTAGAGAGGGGTGTGTCCATTACCTCCACTTAAGTCTCAGATTACACTCAGCTCCCTGCTCTATGCTGTGTAGTGTGTGACATTGGATCCCTGCCCCCTGCCTTCTGAAGCTGAGGAAAGCTGTCGACATTCTGTACTTTGAACAGATGTAGAGGAGAGAAGGCTGTAGATAAACAGGTATAACTTATGTAGGAAGATTTGTTTCATCTCTGTGTATCTCCTAAAGGCCAGTCAATTCACTGGTATATGTAAGGGTTTACAATCATTTTATTAATGAACCCTGTCAATCCCGAAATGAAGCCAGGAGATACATAGAGGGAAAAGGCCTACCTGTTTAGTATTTGAGTTTTTCAGGCATTCCTCTACAGCACCAGCCCATCCCAGTTTCTGAAGTCAGTAGCTGATCCGGGAAAACATCTGCTTCTGATAAAGGTACTCCCTTCTTTCTGCCTTTCACATACAGAAAACCTGAAAGAAAATGCTGGTACTAAGAAGTTTCTCAAAGACACCAGTCAGATTTACAGCAATCGCATTAAGCCAGATTTAAACCTGCCTTGCAAGCCTGAAGATGGTTGGACATGCAAGAAGCGGAAAGAGAAAGTTACATAGCACTTAATACACACTTATTGTTCTCCTAATGACCCTCTTAGGAGGTCTCTGAAAATCTGCCTGCAGTGGATTTGAGATTTATATTAAGTTAAACTGGGCAATCTTTCTTATTTTAATGCAGTTCCCCTGTTTGAAAGCATTGGCAGCCAATTGACTGCTTTCAGCAATCGCCTGGAATAGTTTTTTAAAGAATATGTATCAATACATTTTAAAAATCATAGCGAGTGCAGTTCTCAGTGTCCCCCCACTAGGGTGCCTAAGCCCCGCCCACAAGAAGTTCCCCTAGGATGCCAAACGTTTACAAGTATGAGGAGATCACACAGCCCCGCAGACAGTGGCTGTGACAGTAAAGTCTGTAGAATTCCTCCTCATCATCCTCAGTTGCCTGGACGTGGCTTAGGGAACTTATACAAACGATTCCGCCACAGTCAGCTCTGGTAAGACAAGCTGGAACACTGCAAAAGAGGGAGCAGTGACTACAGTGCTGGCTGTAGCTCATCCACAGGAACGCCCACAAATTGGGCTTCTGCCTTGGGTGGAGCTACAGCCAGCACAGAGAGAATAAAAATTTGCCTTTTAATACACAACGGGGCCACAGATCAAAACAGGACCAAGTGCTACATGCAGTTGGTCCCTTATGGGGATTAAACTAAGGTTTATAGAATGTAGTGATACTTCTTCTTTAACACTAAACCCAGATTCCTAAATTTGATAACAATTCAACAGGGTGCCTCCATTTATAGTTCTAAAATTAGGATGGCTGGCAACTAGAGGTTCAAAATAATCATACTTAAGTCCACAAAAAAAAGGCTCTAAGTTCAGTAAATGTTTGCTGAGGACGCATTATAAGAGGCTCATCATTTCAGTCCGTAAAAGAAGGTGAAACTCTGTGGTGGGTATTGAGGAGCACCCAGTATGCAGACAGCTTGCAGGTTTGACAGTTTGGATGAAGTCCTTACACAAGTCTCCTAATTGTATCTCATTGTGAGTCCATTCATATCCATGCTTTCCGCGAGTTTGGGGTGGAGGGACTTGGCTGGCTTGCAAAGAGTCCTGACCTCAACCCGATGGAACACCTTTGGGATGAATTTGAGAGGAGACTGTGAGCCAGGCCTTCTTGTCCAACATAAATGCGTGACCTCCCAAATGCTCTTCTGGAAGAATGGTCAAACATTCCCATAGACACACTCCTAAACCTTGTGGACGGCCTTCCCAGAAGAGTTGAAGCTGTTATAGCTGCAAAGGGCGGAGCCAACTCAATATTGAACCCTACGGACTAAGACTGGGATGCCATTAAAGTTCATGTGCGTGTAATCCCAGGAGTCCCAATACTTTTGGTAATATAGTGTATATGCTGTGTAAGTTCTTGCAGCTTAGGTTCTTTGATTTGTACAAACTTAGCTTCTGTTCACATTATTTTGTGCACGCTCAGTGGCGGACTATCACTGCCACGTTTTGCCAAACGTTGAATACAGGAAGAGAGAACCACGTTGTTCGTCCTCATCCATATTCATAAGGATGCACTATGAAGGAAACCTTCAGATTACTACCTGAACCACCTTTTATTCATGGCGCAAGCCTTCGCCACTGAAATATCTCCCTCTCTCATCTTTCGACTTTGCGTTTAGCTATTTTCCGTCTCTTTGCTGTAAATATCTCTCTCTCTCTCTTTTTTTTTTTTTTCCTCCCAGTCAGTTGTGACTGCATCAGTCTCACGTCTGTGCTTTTATTGCTGTCAATACATTTAAAAAGCGCACTGTTAATTCTACTAATTAACAAGCTGATTGTTCTACCTCGCCTGCGCCCCCCATTTGTCTGGTTCGCTCGGTGAAATATTATTGCAGTAAATCCATATGAAGAACACAGTAATTGAGTTCCCCTTTATAGAAAACAATATTTTTACTTCGGTTGTTTAAATTAAATGTCTGCAGGGGTAGAAAATAAAAATAAAAGTAGTGATTGTGGAGGAAATTAAAAGTGTAAAATTTAATTGGTATTCCTAAAACAACCTTGAAATGAGCTTTATAGGAAAGCACATTCCTTTTATGGCGTTTAGATTTAAAGGTACAGCGCGCTGTTCTGCGGCTGGCTGTTTAGGTAGAGCAGGTATAGAGAGGGGATCCAAACCCTTTGCCATTTGCAGGCAGCACTGGAAAGAAACACATTGTGGTGACCCACGGGAATGACGGAGTTCCCACTCACATTCCAGCACTGGAGTGAAGAGGACCGGACCAACTATCACATTACTGCAGAGTAACGTAAAGTGGTTCTAAAGCCTTGAAGGGTAACTTCACTTTTACAGAAAAATCGGTGCTGCCGCCGCCATTGCGGGTAAGAGAACCCGGCAGTGTAGCCTTTTCTGGCTTCATGCCGTGATCGTAGCTATACGTCGGCTCCTTTAAGCGGGATAGCAGATGTGAATGCGCCGCCGGAGGCGCGCACACGCGCCGGCTGCACTGCGGGGGTGCCGATGCTCGTGGCTGACGATCACGATGACCGCCGGCCACGAACGATCGCGGGCAGGAGAAACAGAACAGGGATGTGTGTGTGCAAATACACACACATCCCTGTTCTGTGAGGAGAGACAGATCGTGAGTTCCTAATAGCTAGGAACCACTATCTGTCATCTCTTCTAGTCAGTCCCCTCCCCCTACAGTTAGAGCACACAGTGAGGGAACACAGTTGATCACCCCCTAGTGTTAACCCCTTCCCTGCCAGTGACATTTATACAGCAATCAGTGCATTTTTATAGCTCTGATCGCTGTATAGTTGTCAATCATCCCAAAAATATGTCAAAAGTGTCCAATGTGTCCGCCATAATGTCGCAGTCCCAATAAAAATCGCAGATCGATTTTTGGTAAAAAAAAATTGCAATAAGCGTATATTGGTTGGTTTGCGCAAAAGTTATACCATCTACAAAATAGGGGATAGTTTTATGGCCTTTTTATTATTATTTTTTTTTTACTAGTAATGGCGGCGATCTGCGATTTTTATCTGGACTGTGACATTATGGTGGACACATCGGACACTTTTGACACATTTTTGGGACCATTGTCATTTATACAGCGATCAGTGCTATAAAAATGCATTGATTACCGTATAAATGACACTGGCAGGGAAGGGGGTTAAACACTAGGGGGCGATCAAGGGGTTAACTGTGTTCCCTAGTGTGTGTTCTAACTGAAGGGGGGAGGGGACTGTATAGGGGAGATGACAGATCGCTGTTCATACTTTGTATGAACACACGATCAGTCTCTTCTCCCCTCAGAGAACCGGAAACTGTGTGTTTACACACAGATCCTGGTTCTCAGTGTGTCAGCAGCGATCGCGGGAGCCCGGCGGTGATTGGGCCCGCCGGGCACTCGCATTGGCTCCGGGGGCGAGCAGCCCCTAGTGGCCACAGGGCGAAGCGACGTAACGTGACGACGCTTCGCCCAGCTGTTCCATTCTGCTGCAGTAAAACTGGGGCGGCTGGTCGGCAAGTGGTTAAATAGGCAGACTGGCATTCTGCCTCTTTGTTGGATGATCGGTGGGTGCCAGCTGACATCGAGTCTGCGGCACCCGCCGCTGGGCTCCCTCTGTGTATGAGAAAAGCAGGAGCGAGCCCTACCTGGAAAAGCCATAAAACTGCTGTAGGGCGGACCTTAAGTGGTTAATAAATACTGGTGTTACTGCACTTAGAGGCGCCTCTCTTTCTATTTATATTTCTCTGAGTGCTGCTCAAGTTCCCCCTGTGCACCCTCCGGGTTGTTCTTAGTCCCTTTGGATGGCAGCCCAGAGAACCAGGATATCCAGAGGTTCCATTCATACAGAAGCGCCCTATATCCCCCCACCTGTAGACTTTCAGAATAAGCCCCACACACTCAATGAGCCCATTCATCAAGATCCGTATTGCTGTTAGGCCACACTCTACATTGTTATTGCCCTGTTTATGTGTTTAGATTGACTTGTATTGTGCTATTCTGGCTAATTCAAGGCCGCTCTCGTTTTATAAATAGGAAAATAAGAAGAACACATGGGAAATTGTGAACGGCCTTGCTCGTAATAAAAAAGTGTATTTCTCAAAATAATGGTCCACATTTCACCACCGATGAGCGAGATGCCGAGGAAAAATGAAATTCAAATAATCAGTTGATTTTATTGGCTAAGTGCGCTTTACTCTGAGAAATACAGTCACTGAATCTAATTCCTATAATGTAAGAGCTCCGCGGGGAAATTTACACCTTACCTGTCTCTGGAGGACGCGGGGAAATCCAGCGAGTGTTACAAATTCTAACATCTCTTTCTCCAACCTGTATCTTAGAAATCATTTCATAATGAAATGAATAAAATTCACCGGCATTAAGTGTCGGCAAGTGATGGGCTCTCGGGGAAACAATACTTCAATCAATAAATCAATAGACTTTGTTTTCTTTAGCAGAAGTAAAATGGCCTATATAAAATAATTTAAACTCTAGTGCTGCTGGAAGGCTAGAGACCTACTAGAGACCTACTGATCTACTATATAATGAATTATTTAATTATGACCCATATATATATATATATATATATATATATATATATATATATATATATATATATATATATATATATATATATATATATATATATGTGTGTATGTATGTATGTGTGTATATATATATATATATATATATATATATATATATATATATATATATATATATATATATATATATATATATATATATATTGTGTGTGTGTGTGTGTGTGTATATATATATTTACACACACACACACAGTATCTCACAAAAGTGAGTACACCCCTCACATTTGTGTAAATATTTTCTTCTATCTTTTAATGTGACAACACTGAAGAAATGACACTTTGCTACAATGTAAAGTAGTGAGTGTACAGCTTGTATAACAGTGTAAATTTGCTGTCCCTTCAAAATAACTCAACACACAGCCATTAATGTCTAAACCGCTGGCAACAAAAGTGAGTACACCCCTAAGGGAAAATGTCCAAATTGGGCCCAAAATGTCAATATGTTGTGTGGCCACCATTATTTCCAGCACTGCCTTAACCCTGTTGGGCATGGAGGTCACCAGAGCTTCACAGGTTGCCACTGGAGTCCTCTTCCACTCCTCCATGATGACATCACAGAGCTGGTGGATGTTGGAGACCTTGCGCTCCTCCACCTTCCGTTTGAGGATGTCCCACAGATGCTCAATAGGGTTTAGGTCTGGAGACATGCTTAGCCAGTCCATCACCTTTACCCTCAGCTTCTTTAGCAAGGTGTGTTTGGGGTCGTTATCATGTTGGAATACTACCCTGAGGCCCAAAGTGTCAATATTTTGTGTGGCCCCCATTATTTTCCAGCACTGCCTTAACCTTCTTGGGCATGGAGGTCACCAGAGCTTCACAGGTTGTCACTGGAGTCCTCTTCCCCTCCTCCATGACGACATCACAGAGCTGGTGGATGTTAGAGACCTTGCGCTCCTCCACCTTCTGTTTCAGGATGCCCCACAGATGTTCAATAGGGTTTAGGTCTGGAGACATGCTTGGCCAGTCCATCACCTTTACCCTCAGGCACTGCACTGCGAGCCCACCCAGTTGTGTGAGAATAGCAACTGAATATTCGCTATTCTCACACTGATTCTTCTCCCAGCCAATCAGGAAGCGGGTCGTGAGACCCACTTCCCGATTGGCCGAAAGGAGAAGCGATCTTATTGGCCAAGGGGGAGGAGGGAGAAGACGCATGGCCGGGGGAGTAGCAGGGGAAGACCGACCGACCCACAAGCCGCCACAGTCAAGACTTCAGGGATGGCTCACCATCCATCATCCGGCTCAGCCATCAAGCACTCCCCGGCTCGGACAGGGGAGGGAGGAGGGGAGATCGGAGTCATCCTGGGCAGGACATCTGGCTCCTAAGGTAAGGAGGCCATCCGTCTCCCGCGCGGGGGGGTGTACCCCGCATTCAGGTCCGCCTCGAATTATCGAGCAGCAGCCGCCACTGCATTACAGTGCTCCTCTTTACATTACAAACCCCCATTTACAATACAGCCCCCCTTTACATCGCAGTCCACCCTTTACATCTCAATACCCCTTCACATGATAGAGCCCTTCACATCATTCACCCCTTTGCATCACAGACCATCAATCACATCACAGTCCCCCGTTTACATCATAGAGCTCCCTTTAATATCACAGTGCTCCTCTTTACATTACGACCCCCCCTTCTTTACAATACAACCCTCCTTTATATTGCAGTCCCTCCCTTTACATTGCCGTCCCTTCTTGAAATTACAGCTTTCTTTACATTTATGTCACCCCTTTACTGGCCTGGACTGCCCTGTGTCGTAGCAGCCAATCACTGCTGGTTAACTCGAAGAGTGGGGCTGCTCCCGCCCTCTGTATGGGCCCTCTAGGACTCCCGTGTTCTGCCCTGCTGTGAAAATTACAGTGTCAGCTTTGCACCGGGGCGGGGGTGGGGGTTGCTGGCGGGTCTGGGCGGAGGGTGTGGAAAAGAGATGAGACACAGGCTGCTGAATGGTTAGACTGCGGCGGGCCCGACAGACCTGTTGCTCGGTCCAGGTCCAGGCTGCGGTCCGCTATTTAATGATGCCTGGTTTAGAGATTTGTTGTTAGTTAAATCCATCTAAATCTGCAGTGCCTTGAAAAAGTATTCATACCCCCTTGAAATTTTATTTGTGGTACAACCAAAAACGTAAATGTATTTTATTGATATTTCATGTGATAGACCAACACAAAGTGGCAAATAATTGTGAAGTAGAAGGAAAATGATAAATGGTTTTCAGAATGTTTTACAAATAAATATGTGAAAAGTGTGGGGGGTACATTTGTATGGCGCCCCCCGGAGTCAATACTTTGTAGAACCCCCTTTCTCTGCAATTGCAGCTGCAAGTCTTTTTGGGGATGTCTCTACCAGCTTTGCACATCTAGAGAGGGACATTTTTGCTCATTCTTCTTCTTTGCAAAATATCTCAAGCTCTGTCAGATTGGATGGAGAGCGTCTGTGATCAGCAATTTTCAAGTCTTGCCACAGATTCTCAATAGGATTTAGGTCTGGACTTTAATTGGGCCATTCTAACACATGAATATGCTTTGATGTAAACCATTCCATTGTAGCTCTGGCTGTATGTTTCGGGTCGTTGTCCTGACGGAAGGTGAACCTCCGCCCCAGTCTCAAGTCTTTTGCAGACTCTAACAGGTTTTCTTCTAAGATTGCCCTGTATTTGGTTCCATCCATCTTCCCATCAACTCTGACCAGCTTCCCTGTCCCTGCTGAAGAAAAACATCCCCACAACATGATGCTGCCACCACCATGTTTCACGGTGGGGATGGTGTGTTCAGGGTGATGTGCAGTGTTAGTTTTCCACCACACATAGCGTTTTGTTTTTAGGCCAAAAGGTTAAATTTCTTCTTGTCACTCTTCCATAAAGGGAAGATTTGTGGAGAACACGACTAATAGTTGTCCTGAGGACAGATTCTCCCACCTGAGCTGTGGATCTCTGCAGCTCCTCCAGAGTTACCATGGGCCTCTTGGCTGCTTCTCTGATGAATGCTCTCCTTGCCCGGCCGGTCAGTTTAGGTGGACGGCCATGTCTTGGTAGGTTTGCAGTTGTGCCATACTCTTTCCATTTTCGGATTATGGATTGAACAGAGCTCCGTGAGATGTTCAAAGTTTGAGTTTTTTTTTTTATAACCTAACCCTGCTTTATACTTCACAACTTTATCCCTGACCTGTCTGGTGTGTTCCTTGTCCTTCATGATGCGGTTTGTTCACTAAGGTTCTCTAACAAACCTCTGAGGGCTTCACAGAACAGCTGTATTTATACTGAGATTAAATAACACACAGGTGGACTCTATTTACTAATTAGGTGACTTCTGAAGGCAATTGGTTCCACTAGATTTTAGTTAGGGGTATCAGAGTAAAGAGGGGCTGAATACAATACCCCACCACACTTTTCACATATTTATTTGTAAAAAATGTTGAAAACCATTTATCATTTTCCTTCCACTTCACAATTATGTGCCACTTTGTGTCGATCTATCACATAAAATCAGAATAAAATACATTTACATTTTGGGTTGTAACATGACAAAATGTGGAAAATGTTAAGGGGTATGAATACTTTTTTAAGGCAACTTCCCCAACCTGGACAGACAGAATAATATTTATGTGGCTAAACAAAGAGAGAAAAAAGAAAAGAGAAGTAATTTTCTTTTATGCTGGAATGGTGTTCCCTGCATAACTACTAAACCTACTTTCTATTGATTAACACATAGTAAATCTGTTCTGTCATGTATGAAGGAACACATGAAGAAAGGAATACAATTATACACAAGGACAATTCCTTGAGGAACACAAATCAGAAAATGCACGTTTAATATCTCTGCTATTAGGGAAAAACATCAATGAAAGTTTAATTAGAGGCTGGAAGTGTGTAATGAAAAACATCTTTCTATATTATGTGTTGTTTTGCGTTATTGTGTTTCTATAGTATGTACAGTGAAGCGGGGGAGGGGGGGAGGCCCGCGGTGCCGGGATCCATGAAATACAATCTGTGCCCAGGTTGGATCAGAGGCACCCCGTGTATCCGTCCCCCCAGCTGCTGGGAACTACTCGTGAGAGCAAATCCAGATGGCTACACACAGGAACTATTCTGCTTCTAGCACAATACCTGATACATTTCATGTTATTCTAAACATTACTGAGGTCTGGGCCGCCATTTTGACTTCTGCTTTATCTAAGCGTCACCTGTCATCCCGCCATTTACGGTTTGGCGCAGGGGTACTTTGTGGGTGACATGGACCACGTGCTTACCTGTGCCACAGACAAATCCCAGCTGTGTCAGTTCACATTCCATAACAATTCCCTGATTTCCCATTCAGGTCCTCGCGCTGTGCACACGTAATCCAGAAACCAACAGAGAATCTCCAAAGATTTATACCAGGGCTCTCCAAACTTTCTAAACAAAGGGCCGGTTTACCGTCTTTCAGACTTTAGGGGGGGGTGGCGGCCCGTGGCAATTGGGTGTAGAGAAGGCCCTGATGTCAGTGAAGAAAAGAATAGTGCCCCATCGTTTGTTTCAGTGGAAGTAATTGTGCCTCATCATTGGTGTCAATGGGGGGGGGATTTATGCCCCATCGTTGATGTCATTGGGCCCAATTGTTGGTCTCATTGAGAGGAATAGGGCCCCATTGTTGGTGTCATTGTGGAAAAATGGTGTCCCAGCATTGGTATTAGTGGGGGGAATTGCGCCCCTTCATTGGTGTCAGTGGACCCCATTGTTGGTGTCATTGGGAGAAATTGTTGCCCCATTGTTGGTCCTATTGAGAGGAATGGTGCTCCATCGTTGGGTGTCATTGGGCCCCATTGTTGGTGCCATTGGGGAAAAATGGTGTCCCAGCATTGGTATTAGTGGGAGGATTTGCGCCTCTTCATTAGTGTCAGTGGACCCCATTGTTGGTGTCATTGGGAGAAATTGTTGCCCCATTGTTGGTCCTATTAAGAGGAATGGTGCCCCATCGTTGGGTGTCATTGGGCCCCATTGTTGGTGCCATTGGGGAAAAATGGTGTCCCAGCATTGGTATTAGTGGGAGGATTTGCGCCCCTTCATTAGTGTCAGTGGACCCCATAGTTGGTGTCATTGGGAGAAATTGTTGCCCCATTGTTGGTCCCATAGAGAGGAATGGTGCGTCATCGTTGGGTGTCATTGGGCCCCATTGTTGGTGCCATTGGGAAAAATTGTGCCCCAGCATTGGTATTAGTGGGGGGAATTGTGTCCCTTCATTGGTGTCAGTGGGGGGGGGGGGCAATTATGGCCCCAAGGGCCGGATAAAAGCAAGCAAAGGGCCACATCTGGCCCCCCGGGCCGCAGTTTGGAGACCCCTGATTTATACCATATACTACAGCTATCCAAAGGTATGGATAGTTGTAGTTTGTTGTATAAAGCCCTTATCCATGTACTACCTGGAGGCTGGTACATGAGTGCTGTTGTGCCTTTGAGGATTTTCTCACTCTTGTATGCCTTACGATGACTAGATATTCTAACCAGAAAACAGACATGTTCTTTCTTGTAGGTCCTGTCCTCATACCAACCCTGTCATGTACATCTGAAGCAGCGGTTTCCAAACTGCCACCTGCTGATGTGGTCTTTTGCTTGCCATTCCTCCAACAATGGGGCACTATTAATCTCATTGACACCAATGATAAAGCACTATTCCTCCCACTGACCCCAATGATGGGGCACCATTCCTCCCACTGACCCCAATGATGGGGCACCATTCCTCCCACTGACCCAAATGATGGGGCACCATTCCTCCCACTGACCCCAATGATGGGGTACCATTCCTTCCACTGACACCAATGATGGGGCACTATTGCTCCTACTGACACTAATGATAGAGCATTATTCCTCCCACTAAAACCAGTGATGGGGCATTATTCCTCCCACTAAAACCAATGATGGGACACTATTCCTCCCAATAAAACCAATGATGGGGCACTATTCTTTCCACTGACGCCAATGATGGAGCACTATTCTTTCTACTAACTCCAGTGATGGGGCATTATTCCTCCCACTGATGCCAATGATAGAGCTCCATTCCTCCCACTAAAACCAATGATGGGGCACTATTCCTCCCACTAAAACCAATGATGGGACACTATTCCTCCCACTGACACCAATGATGGGGCACTATTCCTCCCACTGACACCAATGATGGGACACTATTCCTCTTACTGATACCAATGATGGGGTAGTATTGCCCCCACTGACACCAATGATGGGGCACTATTCCTCCCACTGACACCAATGACGGGGCACTATTCCTCCCACTGACACCAATGACAGGGCACTATTCCTCCCACTGATACCAACAATGGGGTATTATTCCGCTCACTGGTACCAACAATGGGGCACTATTCATCCCACTGATACCAGCGATGGGGCACTGTTCCTTTCACTGATACCAACAATGGGGTACTATTTCTTCACTGATACCAGTAATAGAGTACTATTTCCCCTACTGACACTAGGGTTTAATATTGAGTTGGAAATATTGGAAAAATTGGTACTGGACTTTATAGGCAGTGAGATTAAAAAAAATATTTGAAAAAAAATATATATATATATATATATATATATAATTTTATTGCAAATAGATTAGAAAGAACAACTAAACAGTAATTTTTCAAAAATTACTGTTTGTCTGGTTGTTCTTTCTAATCTATTTGCAATAAAATTATATATATATATATATATATTTTTTTTTTTTTCAAATATTTTTTTTTATCTCACTGCCTATAAAGTCCAGTACCAATTTTTCCAATATTTCTAAATTTATGGGATGTGGCACATATGTATCTTTCTTGGTATCCACAGTACCACTCTGTGGTGATACCCTAAAAATCTTTTATTTCAATATTGAGTTGGCCCACCCTATGCAGCTATAACAGCTTCAACTCTTCTGAGAAGGCCGTCCACAAGGTTTAGGAGTGTGTCTATGGGAATGTTTGACCATTCTTCCAGAAGCGCATTTCTTTAGGTCAGGCACTGATGTTGGACGAGAAGGCCTGGCAGTCTTTGCTCTAAATCATTCCAAAGGTGTTCTATCTGGTTGAGGCCAGGACTCTGTGCAGGCCAGTCAAGTTCCTCCACCCCAAACTCGCTCATCTCTTTATGGATCTTGCTTTGTGCACTGGTGAGCAGTCATGTTGGAACAGGAAGGGGCCGTCCCTAAACTGTTCCCACGAAGTTGGGAACATGAAATTGTCCAAAATGTCTTGGTATGCTGATGCCTTAAGATTTCCCTTCACTGGAACTAAGGGGGCCAAGCCCAACCCCTGAAAAACAACCACAATCCTCTCTCCACCAAATGATTTGGACCAGTGCACAAAGCAAGGTCCATAAAGACCTGGATGAGCGAGTTTGGGGTGGAGGAACTTGACTGGCCTGCAAAGAGCCCTGACCTCAACCCGACAGAACACCTTTGGGATGAATTAGAGCAGAGACCATGAGCCAGGCCTTCTCGTCCAACATCAGTGCCTGACCTCACAAATGCGCTTCTACCAATAGGGCACTTCTCCTCCTACTGCCACCAATAATGGGGCACTATTCCTCCTACTGACACCAATAAATGGGCACTATTCCTCCTACTGCCACCAATAATGGGGCACTATTCCTCCTACTGCCACCAATAATGGGGCACTATTCCTCCTACTGACACCAATGATGGGACACTATTCCTTTTCCTACTAACCACAGGCGCTATGCAATTTTCTTACTCCCACTGACCACCAAGCCTGAGGCATTGTTTAATCCCACTAGGCCTGCGGAGGGTGTTAGGTGTTGGAGGGAGTTTTAGGAAATTGGTTATTATGATCTAGTAATTTGAAGTTTAGTGTTAGGGGTATGCTTTGGTATTGTAGAGAAGCTGCAGACATTGCACTTATTTTCGGGACCATCTTTTTCCCCTTATTGTGTATGTCCTGTACATATACACTACTTACTTTGTTGTCCCCATTGTATGTCCTGCTGTGTTGTAAGGCTTTTCCTGCCGGCTGCAGATGTTGCCCACTTCCCTGTGGTTTTGTTGTGGTTCGGGGTCAGGTTGCCGTGAAGCCATGTACTGCATATAATAACCTGATGTGGCTGGCCATCTAGACCTTCTTGAAACTAACGAAAACGGAACGCCAGAAGCAGTACTGAAGTGTCCACATCTGTGGGCTTTGGCCACCATTCTGCAGAAGTGTGAACCGAATTGTGGCAAGCCTCCCAGTGGCAAGCTTGAGCTGGGTGAATGGGGAAGCCAGCAGCAAACCTGAACATGTGTTTTTGATGCCTTCAGCAGGCCAGTGCCATTTGCAGGAAGAGAGCCCCACTGTGTAGTGCTGGTGTGCAGATGGGCCAAGAGTATAGTGTACAGAGATCTGGAGCCAGGCTGGTGAGATGGGAGAGGAGTGAAGATGTGTCCTTCAGAGCCTTCTGGAAAGTTCTGACCCTGGTGGAACTTGCCTATTACATCAGGAGACCAGGCCTGCTGAAGAACTTAAAATATCAATTCTTAAAGCCCTCCATACGTGGACATCGAGAGACATCAGCGCAACAAGATTCAATATTTTCACACTATACAAAACTTCTAAAACTGGACCGCAGTGACCAGCCAACCTCCCATGAGACACCTCATCGGCGATCACTTCCATGGCCACAACTCCGATTCTCATTGCTCCAGTTTTTGGCAATCATAATTCACAAGGTTTGTTTTCGGTTTGGACAACTTGGTGGCCCCTAGATGATTAGAGACTACGTTGTTGCCTCATGAGCGTTCCCTGCCATTTGCTTTGTCGCTACGGCCTTGTCCTGAGTTTGTCCAGTGTTTGTTAATTATGATGTCACTCTTAACTCAAACAGAGAAACATAATTAGCTGATACGCATGAACTGAGCTGCAGAAAAATTATGTAGTTCATTTAAGAGCGATTAGAGGAGGCTAATTAATGTGATGAGTTGTTTAATAATATTTCTGACCTGCTGTGCACAGGAAGAGTGGAGATGCAGCCTGTTTTCTGTGCATCGCTTCTGTTACGGGTTAAAAAGTTCCTGTCACACCACACACACAGGGGAGATGGGAATTTGTGGTCTACACCAATATTTATCCATCAATGTAGCTTCTCAAGTCTCTACGATGTTTAGTCCCTGCCCTGCACTTACCGCTACTGGCCAGGAAAGATATTGAGACTAGTCTTAGGCTTCAGGATCCATCCCTGACCAGAACTTGTTCCATCAGTGGGTACTATATGACCAGATTTGTGGACATGATTCAATTACAAACAGGCTGCTTCCCTGTTGTAGTAGGAGCTAGTGACGGCATTTGTGAGGCTCTTCTGGTTTCCCCTGTGGCTTTTGGATAACCATGTGTAGCATTACCCCCCAGGTTCTTGTAGAAGAATAGCCCCCCCCCCCAGCTATGCTACTGGGACCTCAGTGAAACTAGCAGGACCTTCAGATGAACTGACAGGAAAGGCAGCGGCCCATCTGTCTGGGAACCCCTCCTCCTGGGGAAGAACACTGTTCTCCCAGGCTCCAGACTATTTATACACTCTCCCAGACACCACCTGGGCACTTTCCCCCAGGAATTGGCTGGAGTTGCATAAATATTCAGGCTGCTTATTTGACTCTCCTACTAGGGTTGCCACCTCATTCCTTTAAACCCGAACACATATGAATTACACAGGTTCTGTGGTAGATTAAGGTGGTAATTAAACTCACTTGGTGCCTTACCTGCATTAAATTAGCCACAGAACCCGTGTAATTCATATGTGTTCGGGTTTAAAGGGGTGGTAGAGGTGGCAACCCTTTCTCCTACCCACTATATTCTGGAAGTCTCCAGAGGGCAGGGGGAAGCAATCAAACTTGCAGCCTGCAGAGCCCAGAGCAGACCAAAGTAATCACATGCTGCTCTGCTGATTACAGCAGAGCCACAAGAACTACATGTGCCTAATCCTTACTAGCAGCCTATCTAGGAGGGTGCTAGACGTGTCATTTTAGGAAATAGTTATGTATAGGGCGCTCATGGCAAAAAAAAAAAAAAAAGAAGACCCTCCTATTGACGTGAAGTACACAGTCTAACTCAGGATATAAGCAGGGAGTCAGTAAGCAGGTGGCTTGCAATGCATGCACTTCAGCAGTGCACCAACCCGCACCTGCGCAGGAGACTTGATGAAAAAAGGCAGGAAAATGCCCAGGAGGCGCAAAGGAAGTGACCTCAACCTGATGAAAAAAGGCGGGAAAATCCCCAGGAGGTGCACAGGAAGTGACCTCAACCTGATGGAAAAAGGCGGGAAAATCCCCAGGAGGCGCACAGGAAGTGACCTCAACCTGATGGGAAAAGGCGGGAAAATGCCCAGGAGGTGCACAGGAAGTGACCTCAACCTGATGGAAAAAGGCAGGAAAATCCCCAGGAGGCGCACAGGAAGTGACCTCAAACGTTCCTATATAAGCCCAGACACTGCCATATTGCTGGATTATCTTCAGTCCCCCCTTGTTCCTGTGCTAGTGTGTGATCTGTCTGAACTTGTTATGACCTGGAAACCTATTTGACTACTCTTGATTGCTGCTTGCCATCGACCTCGGATTTGTACCTTGATCATTCTACTTCTTTGTCCCTTTTGCACTCAGCCGCCAGATTGGAACTGACCCCGGCTTGGATCTCGACCATTCTTCTTCTGAATAACCCTTTTATACTTAATTGCCAAACTGGACTTGACCTCGGCTCGGCTCTCGGACTAAGGCTTGCACAGTGCTCCACACCCCTGGCACCAGTGCCACTCAGTGTCCACCAAGTCTCTGTCTCCATCTCAAGAGGCTTCAAGGACCCGAGGTGCAAGGGAGGTCTCCCCACTACTTCGGTCTCACATCAGGTACGTGGCCCTCTTGACACTGCACTTAGAAGCGCCTTCTTTTTTGTTCTATCCTTTTACATGTAATTTTTTTTTTTTTTTTTTGTTCCACCTTTCACTTACCATTACCTGCTCAGGTGGCAAGAGGTCAAAATCTACTACTGGGCTGCTATTGGAGTAGAGGCATCTTAAGCGTATTATGAGATTTTAATGACAAATCAATTATACAGGTAATACTGCCACATTGTGACTAGTATATTAGACTTTCTTTTTTATTGGTTTTTCTTCTATTTTTATTCCCAAAGACAAAACTAATATAGAAAGGCGCTTCCTTCCAGCATGTCAGAAACCGCATGTTAGGTCCAAAAAAAAAAAGAATAAATCAGGCTACCCAATACTTTTTTTAAACCGAAAAGGACGCAGCAGTATGACGGTGGGTTTGTCACAGGCTAGGCCCTCCGGGGTTGGTAAGTTTGTAGAATAATAATCCGGAAAGATAAATGAGAGATAATCAATACACCGCCCCTCCACACACCTTACCTTGATCTGCCAATGAACTCATACACAAGTAGAAGGGAATTTGTCAACTGCCAGGCATATAAAACTGAACTCCAGGCAAACTGATGAAACACATCTATGGAAACTCTTTCACCCGCCAAAGCATTTGTATTTCTGTCCATCCATTCCACAGATTTTCACAGTTCTACCACATACAGTAGCAAAGCCCCATCTATCAGGACAGGAGACCTGATTTCATTCTGCTTCAGCTAAACAACACTTACAGGTCTTGTCCTTCCCTCGGCCTAGTGAAAGGAGAAGACTGATGAGCTCATCTCTCTGTCACTCTGCTTTCTCCTCCTATCAGAATGCCTCATGTTAGCACATTAGAATGGCAGTGTAGGCACTGACAGCTCATCACCCACAGAGGTAAGTACAGAGGAGACGGGGATGGGACGGGACGGGGGGCTTGGGAGGGTGTACATGGGGCCATTTTCTTTTCTGAAAAAGGTGAACTTACACTCACCCGCCACTTTATTAGGTACACCTGCTTAATTGCTTGGTAATGCAAATTGCTAATCAGCCAATCACATGGCAGCAACTCACTTGATTTAGGAATCTAGATGTGGTGAAGACGACTTGCTAAAGTTCAAACTGAGTATCAGAATGGGGAAGAAAGGGGATTTAGGTGACTTGGCATGGTTGTTGGTGCCAGACGGGCTGGTCTGAGTATTTCTGGGATTTTCACGCACAACCATCTCTCAGGTTTACAGAGAATGGTGAGAAAAAGAGAATATATCCAGTGAGCGGCAGTTGTGTGGTGGAAAATGCCTTGTTGGGGTCAGAGGAGATTGGGCAGACTGGTTGGAGATGACAGAAAGGCAACAGTAACCCAAATAACCACTCGTTACAACCAAGGTATGCAGAATACCATCTCTGAACACACAACACATGGGCTACAACAGCAGAAGACCACGCCGGGTGCCACTCCTCTCAGCCAAGTACAGGAAACCGAGACTACAATTGGCACAGGATCACCAAAATTGGACAATAGAAGATTGGAAAAACGTTCTCTGGTCTGATGAGTCTGGATTTCAGCTGCGACATTCAGATGGTCGGGTCAGAATTTGGTGTAAACAACATGAAAGCATGGATCCATCCTGCCTTGTCTCACCGGTTCAGGCTGGTGGTGGGGGTGTAATGGTCGGGGAGATATTTTCTTGGCACATTTTGGGCCCCTTAGTACCAATTGAGCATCATTTTAGCCACCACAACCTACCTGAGTATTGTTGCTGACCATGTCCATCTCTTTATGACTACAGTGTCCCCATCTTCTGATGGCTCCTTCCAGCAGGATAATGCACCATGTCACGAAGCTCCAATCATCTCACCACTGGACAATGAGGTCCCTGTACTCCAATGGCCTCCACACTCACCACATCTCATCCAATAGAGCCCCTTTGGTATGTGGTGGAATGGGAGTAGAGTTGCCACCTCATCCCGTTAAACCCGAACACATATGAATTACACAGGTTCTGAGGCTGATTTAATCCAGATAAGGCACCAAGTGAGTTTAATTACCACCTTAATCAGCCACAGAGCCTGCGTAATTAATATGTGTTCGGGTTTAAAGGAATGAGGTGGTAACCCTAAATGGGGGATTGGCTTAATGGATGTGCAGCCGACAAATCTGCAGCAACTGTGTGATGCCATCATGTCACTATGGACCAAAATCTCTGAGGAATGTTTCTAACACCTTGTTGAAGCCATGCCACCAAGAATGAAGGCAGTTCTGAAGGGAAAAGGGGGTCCAACCCGGTACTAGCAAAGTGGCCGGTGAGTGTACATTCTAATGGCATGCATCCTGATTCCAAAAATGACCCACCATCACACCACTTCCAATCAAGCCCAGTGAGTAGAAAAGTCACCACCATTGACATTTGGTATCTCCCCTTATCTTCTCGCTACTGACCTTCATTGACAGAGGTCTAAGCGGAACCATAGAAAGTAAGGCACACATTCTTTTCTTACGCATGGGTTTCTACGCCTCTTTTTTATGGTGGTGCCATACAGTTTCTCATGTGTCGGATCATTTTTTAAGTAAAAGCATGTAATGGAAGTACGAGTATGCCTGTATATCCCATTGCCGGTATAGAGAGGTAGCCTGCGGTGGGCATGGAAGTATGCCAGTCTAATACTAGTGTCAGCTTACGGCCTGACATACATTGTAATTAGCCTGGCTTGGCAGTGTGGGGCAGACGGACAACACAAAGGATTCGGCAAACATTTCTGCAATGTGTAGGAGTGTGTTTGTATAGCACTGTCCCCCCCCCCCCCCATGTTGGAGCCCTTATTTTAGGCAGAGAGCAGGAAACGAATCACTTAACTCTCTTTTATGCTCTGTTCACACCGGGTGGTGAGTTACAGATTGTGGGGTTCACTATTTTTGATTCAGTAAACGCAGCACTGTGAACATATGCTAGACAAATTGCCTGGGCATAAGTAAAGTGAACCTCTGACCTGGCTATGGACATTCAAATATTTACTTAGTCTTAACACACGGCAAATGATATTTAAAGCAAGCCCTCACTAACCTTTGTAGTTACAGGCACTGTGGAGCAATTCATCCACAAAATTCACATGATGTGAATGGGCTGAAATCATGCCGGACCGCAGCAAAAGCAGTGCAAGCGCTACTTTACAAAACGCTAGAGAAACTGGATCACATAGTACTTTTGTTCACAGGCAAAAGCACTGTGTTTGGGGTGTCGTTAGTATTGCACCAACTCCCGCTGAAGATAGCAATTGTAGTACGTTTTGAACGCGGTGCTGGAAATGTGGGCTAAACTAACGGTGTTCTGGTGTGAACTGGCCCTAAATTTCGAGAATTGATTACTCCACAGTGTCTGCAGCTACAGATGTCAGCAAGGTCTTGTTTTAAAGCTCCTTGGTAAAACTGGCCCTAAATTTTAAGAATGAATTACTCCACAGTGCCTGCAGCTACAGATGTCAGTGAGGTCTTGTTTTAAAGCTCCTTGTTAGGACTATGTAAATATTCTAATGTCCATAGTCTGGCTGCAGTTGTACCTTAGGCCTAGCTCATCAATAAGTACATGTACCTGAACACGATATTCATATTGGCTTTTTATCTGTTTTGAGAAGATAAGCAACCCTGTCAATTGGTTATTGCTGTCTATGCATCCGCTAGGGTTTTTAGTCGTCTATTCTTCTTCGTAAGACCACTGATAATGAAAGTGATGGGAAATCCAAAATTGTGGGTTGTCACCAGAACAGGAACAGAGAAGAAACCTACCATTGGGGAACCTGATGCAGTGACAACTAAGAGAGTATTTCCCCTCCCTTTCTGTTGTGACTGTGGAACAGGAAGTAAAGGTAAATCTCCCAATGGGGACAGGGGTTTGACGCAGATAAATAGGAGCCACACGCAAATATGTCTTTCTTCTGAGAGTTCTTTATTTAGCCATCAGTACAGCTGCATCCATGATATCCCTATTCATGGATCACCTTTACTTAACGCGTTTCACCTCTAGCCATTAATGATGAAATGCGTTGGCTCATGCGGCTGTATCATGCGGTTGTATCATTGATGGCTAAATAAAGAGCTCTCAGAAGAAAGAGATATTGGTGTACGTGTACGTGTAAGCAGGCGCAGCGGGCTAGTCTGCCACTAGGTGGCTCTGTTCCAGGGTAGTGTCTGGTTACAGAAAGCAGTGTCATTAGGTGCTAGGCCCCTTTTAGTTAGAGCCCACCTGTAGTAATGTCATGGGTGAGTCAGTGCCCACATATAAGCCAGGTTGGAAGGTGCCCTAGTGTAATTCTGGTATGGGGGCCAGGGTAGGGTTGCCACCTCATCCCTTAAACCCGAACACATATGAATTACACAGGTTCTGGGGCTAATTTAGACAGATAAGGCACCGAGTGAGTTTAATTACCACCTTAATCCGCCACAGAAATGTAATTAATATGTGTTTGGGTTTAAAGGGATGACAACCCTAGGCAAGAGACCCCACCATCAAGTAGATGTAGCCAGCAAGTGGAGGCCCTGGACAGGGCTGGGAGGGGGGGGGGGGAAGAGGTAGACCTGCACCCAGAAGAGCCAGCTGTAGACTTCTGACCCTTATGGTATTGGAGGTTAGGGCAGTTAGCAAAAGGCCATTTAGGCCAGGCCAAGTGTTCCCTGGAGTGAAGCTACTCCCCTGGGGAACATAGGAGAGGTATACCCAGCTAGAGGTGTTTGAAGTGATCCTATCTCAGAGGGACTATCTGCAAGTGGGCACAGACAGCCTATGGTGAACCAAAACCCCTGAGTTAGGACTACGGACCCTGCGTGGAGAGAGATTGAGCTAAGGAAGATGGCTGGATATATGTGCTGTTGGATGCTTTCACATATGACTGCTGTGCCTTGTCCACTATATGTAATTGAAAAAGTACTGTCAAGATAGTAAGTCTTGGTTCACATATATGCAAACTGGTTGCGTTATTAACCGCATCCAATTCGCATCACATGCGAATCAGACCAGCTTTCAATCAAGTCAGTTAATACATGCACAGGGCGGCTGCAGTGCAGTTTTAAAAAGTATTCGCTGCGGTTTTGGGTCAAAAATTGGCACCTGAATCGCACCTGAACCGGTGAACGGAAACGCACGAGACTGCCGCACTGAAACCGCGGCCGCATATCTGTGAACTCAATCTAAGTTGTTGTGATGTGACTGTATTTCCCATCTTTCAACTACAATCAGTAAAGTTCAGCAATCCTACTTCTGCGTGAACATTCCTTCCTTTTGGGATATAAAAGGTTAATGGCCAGGAATGTCATGAGGAAGCCTCTGGCATGGAGAGGGCACAGGGTGGCAAAGGGTTAAAGCCTTAAGCAGGTAGGTTGATGTTCTGAAGGGAAGAAACGTGGCAGGGACTTGTGCTGTTGGCACCCTTACATATCAATTCACAAATCCCCTTACATGTGGCTCTTTTTTTCTAACAGTGTCTTTGAAGGGCAAATAAAAAGACCAGTCTTTTTGAGCCATCAACCTGGATGTGTCCACAGCAAGTGTATGAGGAGCAGGTCTGGAGTGGTGCTGCATGTTTGGAAGGTTTGAACTGGAGTTTCACCCAACTATCCAAAACTAAAGAGAAGTGCTTTAAACTTGCCCTGCTGTTTACTACTCCTCAGCCTACGGACGTTCTCCTGCCGTTCATAGTGTAGGTACCTCAGATGACTTACCAGCTGATGCGTCTCCACTACCTCCTCCTCACTTCCTTCTTCTGATTCACCTGCAAAACAACATCCAGTATGTTATCAGAACATACAAAGGGACCGACGAGACTAAATATCACACAAGTATGACAAGGACACGACATACAGACCCTTCAAATTGTATAAAAACCTTAGCTGGACTGTTGTACATTTTGTATTGGACAGGAAGTCATCATTTTATCGGACATCCCCACCACAACCCAGCCAGATGTCCTCAGGATAGGCCTCAGGCTCCGGCCTGGCAGCCCGGGGCAGCACAACACATGTCCACCCAGGCAGCTGTGCAGGTGGCAAAGAAACCCCGATCATCTGACTCCACCCAAATAAATAGGCTCTCCCAAAGGACTAAAGAAAACCTGTACGTTATTAGTCATCTTGGTGTATTGGACACCCGCCTCATTTAAAGTCCCATTTTTTTCCCTTTTTTTCCCCTGCTATTTAATTAGGGATGGAGATATGCGGTCCTCATGTGGTGTATGTTTTTAGAGCGGCTATCGGTTTATATACATTGTCAAGCTCCAGCTGGCTACTTTATGCCAGTTTAAAGGTCTTTTCTTTGTTTCCTGTTTAGGCTTACTTCACATCCCCTTTGGGGAAATATACACCCATGGGCCTTTTCTGTTTTTACTCCACCACTCTTTGGCTCACTTATACTGCGGTGTTGATGCTTTTTTGACCTGGATTTGTGAGCCAATTGGCTCACTCATACGCCCGGGAGCTGCGATGCGTACCGCGGGATCTCCCCTCTCCCTATTTGGAGATACTTCCGCGCTACGCATCGACGTCACATGACACACACCATGCGTGCGGTGCTCCTTCGAGGGTCGTTACGCTGACAGTGTCTTTCCATCTGCGCCCAGTGAGGGGGTTCCCTGACGCCTATGCCTAGTGACGTTGTCACCTTGGCAACAGCGCCACTCCCGCCTCCTACACGCTTACGTGGCGTAAGATGGGGTTGGAAGTGCGAGCCCCTATATTGGCCCCACCTGGGGCGCCCTGTCCACACTGCTGGCTCAACTTTTATTGTTTGGTTGGCATTGATTGAATGCACATCCTGGTTGCTTCAAGCCCAATATCAGGAAACAAAGACAGCTACATTGTTTCAGCTATACTATTCTGCAATGGCGTCCCTAGGGGGGGCAGAGGGGGCCCTGACCCCCCCAACATTATGCTGTGTCCCCCCAATAAATTAGGACAGGAGAACCAGCCTGTAAATTCCAAGAGAGGCCAGACCAGCGCAGTCAAAAGCAGGGGCAGGACAGCAAGAGGAGGCTGGGAAACCCCACAGTGGCAGAACACCAGGGCCCGGAGGCAAGACAACCTTTGCAACCCTGATAGTTCTCCCACTGCTTTGGACCCTTATATTTTCTTAGTATACTGGTGACATATATCTCTTGTTTTCTGCCACCCTGGGGGACCCCAATACAGTAGGAAGGGAGCTCACTGCAGAACATGTGAAAGTGTGAAAGGGCCGTTGTGGGGTCGTAGTAAAGGGCCCCAATATATATTTATATATATATATATATATATATGCATTTTATAGTTGCCCCCCTACTTTTGTCCCTGTCCCCCCATGTGCCCCCCCTAAATATGAAAGCTGGAGACGCCACTGCTATTCTGTTCTCATTCAAGCACAGAATTTGTCTATTCGACAACTTAATACATATATATTTATACTTCTAATTTTAGAAACCACTCAAGATTTTTGTTAGCCACCATTCGCTATTGGTGCAGATGAGCCACCGGTGTTTGGATAGTTCTCCTCAGGTTGTGGGGGCCATGTTGGCAGGCCTGCTTGTGCCATACCCTGCCACAGCTCCCGGACAAGACACCCTCAGGGGAGTCTCCAGATCTCAAGATTGATATCTCCATATGGCGGTTGTGAGTACCACTCAGAGTACATTTTTATTACACCTTTTCCCTCGGTGTACCTTCCCTCTTAAGACAGTGACTTAGACATTTTTCATTGTCTTTTTTTCAGATCAAAGACATTGGCTCTCCTGATGAGTGGACTAAAACACTCCACGAAACGCGTAGAGCCGTAGTACATGCAATGCCTTAACCGTTTAATCGTTTTCATGTATTTTCATTTGTATGGACATTTCCAATGTTATCAGCAATTTCAAACAAATAGGCAGTTTCTCAGTTAATGTAGCATAAGGGCCTACATACTGTCATGTTCACTTTATGTTCCTATATGTATATATATGAATTTTGCTGTTTTATCATGTATCTCACTATATGAATTTTTAATCATGATTTACATTAAATATACCGCTTTCTACATCCACCAATGCTGACTGTATGTCTCATTTAAACTCCCGCCATTTTCTCCCTTTTTTTTCATATGAAACCGGGATGGAGGCACCCGCCTCATTTAAAGTCCCATTTTTCCCTTTTTTCCTCTTGGTGTATTGGACAGGAAGTCATCATTTTATCGGACATCCCCACCACAACGTTATCTCAAGCATCATCAGTTATGTTCCTTTCACGGTTCATTTTTCCATTAAAAATGTTTTCATACATAGACGTGGAAGGGACTAGATTAATGTTTATGGTCTTGTTACTGTGTATGTACAGTTTATGTGTATATACATATATGTTATATTGTCAAAAGTACTGGGACGCCTGCCTTTACACCCACATGAACTTTAATGGCATCCCAGTCCGTAGGGTTCAATATTGAGTTGGCCCACCCTTTGCAACTTTAACAGCTCCAACTCTTCTGGGAAGGCTGTCCACAAGGTTTAGGAGTGTGTCTATGGGAGTGTTTGACCATTCCTCCAGAACAGCATTTGTGAGGTCAGGCACTGATGTTGGATGAGAAGGCCTGGCTCACAGTCTCCACTCTAATTCATCCCAAAGGTGTTCTATCAGGTTGAGATTTAGGACTCTATGCAGGCCAGTCAAGTTCCTCCACCCCAAACTCGCTCATCCATGTCTTTATGGACCTTGCTTTGTGCACTGGTCCAAATCATTTGGTGGAGGGGGGATTATGTGTTGGGAGTTGTTTTTCAGGGGTTGGGCTTGGCCCTTTAGTTCCAGTGAAGGGAACTCTTAAGGTGTCAGCATACCAAGACATTTTGGACAATATTCCACTAGGAGCCACTGGTTAAATGAGCCTTTTTTCCCCACTCGCAACATGCACAGCCAGGCACACTGCATTTTCAGCACTTTTCTTTTGGCTCAAGAATCAGTCTAGGGGTGTCTCTTTTGTTTTGTTTTTTTATCGGGAACAGGAACTTGGATAGGGATGGGGAGCACGGGATACCCCAAAACTGTAGAAATCCAAAATTTGAGGACTGCTAGGCTTCTGGCTGCTGTGTACAAAAAAAAAATGGAGGCTGCACTGCCCAACCTCTGGCTGCACTGCATTCTCTTGGCTGACTTGTGCAACTCCTGGCTGTACTGAGCACACGTTAGCAGCATTGCACGCTCCTGGCCTCACTACATTGGCCTGTGGGGTAACCCACTCCACAGTCACTTCTCCTCTGTAGAGCAGAATTAAATCACTCACTCAGTCCCAGAAGGGTTGAGCTTTCTACACCAACTCACTCCTGGCTCTGCTCTAGATCGGGCTCTCTTCACTAGGGCCCCAGCTAAGCCTAGCTGGGACCTCAATGTCTTCAATTAGGCTCCTCTGACTTCCCCTCTGTCTCCTCTCACTGAACAGGAGTCTCCTCCAGAAGGCTGGACCTCTGCACTCTGCTGCCTCAAAATATTTATGGGCACACCCTCCACCTTCTGGGCACACCTCTCCTGGGATTGGCTGGAGCTCCATAAATATTCAGACTGCCCCCCCTGCTCTCCCTCCTGCTATACTTCTAGAAGTCTCTAGAAGACAGGGTGGCGTAGCAGAACAGCAGTCTGTGAGACACAGAACAGCCCCAAGAAATCAACCCCTGCTCCACTAATTACACAGGAGATAACTAAAAGTACCTAGCAGCCTACTCTGAAATAGGAGGGTGCTACGCTTATATACATTGTAACAATTTAAAACTAAATTTAAGGCTCATATATAACAGCTGTGATTAGACAGAGCACAAGCCGATCAGCCAATGGATGTCCGCCGGAACCCGCTGATCACCGAGGAGAGAGGCTGGACAGAGCTCTGCCTATGTAAACAATACAGAGCTCTGTCCTGACAGGGGGGAGTGATGGATGTTCTTTCCCTGCATAGCAGGGAAAGAACATCCATCACTTCCGTAGTTCCCAAGTGTCCCTGATTTCGAGGGACTGTCCCTGACAGCTGTTCTTCTTTCCACAAATGATCAACGGGACCTGCTGATTGGCTCCTGCTGTGTCAAATCACAGTGGGAGCGTATAGCTCCCAACTGTCCCTGATTTCGAGGGACTGTCCCTGATTTGGAGCAATGTCCCTCTGTCCCTCTTTCCTCCTCATTTGTCCCTCATTTTGATCTGATCTCTATAGTTGTATATAAAATGCACTTTTTATCGTTCAAAAAGTATTTCCCAGAGCTAAACCTTTCATCCAAATCCTAAATTGCTGCATTTGTAAATTTTAAAAGCCAATATAAAGGAATATTAGTGGTAAAAAAAAAAGTCCCTTGTGGATTTAATTAACCTTTTTTTTTTTTTTTTTTGGTCAATTCTCCTTTAAGGGGGTGTGGCAGTGGGCGTGTCCTATGCCTACATACATTTGCTAGTAGGTGTCCCTCATTCTCAAAATGTTGGGAGGTATGATGACTTCCCCTAGTGAAAGCACCACACAGTACACGAAAATACTGGCTAGGCACACATTTAACACTTTGATCGCCCCCTGATGTTTAACCCCTTTCCAGCCAGTCTCTTTAGTACAGTGACAGTGCATATTTTTAGCACTAATAACTGTATTAGTGTCACTGGTCCCCACAAAAGGTCAGTTAGTGTCAGACTGTACGTCGCAATATCACACGTGCTGATTGCTGCCATTACTAGTGTAAAGAAAAAAAAAAAAAAATACAAAGTCGAGTATATATCCCCCAGTTTGTAGACGCAATAACTTTTGTGGAAACCAATCAATATACGCTTATTGGGATTTTTTTTTTTTACCAAAAACATGTAGCAGAATACATATTGGCCTAAACTGATGAAGAAATTTGATTTTATAACATTTTTTACTACATGTTTTATAGCAGAAAGTAAAAAATATACGTATATTTATTTTTTTTCAAAATTGTCGCTCTTTTTTTGTTTATCGCGCAAAAAATAAAAATCGCAGAGGTGATGAAATATCACCAAAAGAAAGCTCTATTTGTGGGGAAAAAAAAGACATAAATTTTATTTGGGTACAACGCCCCACGACCGCGCAATTGTCAGGTAACCACTTGCCGACCAGTCGCCGTCATTATTGCGGCGGCGGGTCCGCGCGTTCCCACAAATCGCCGTACCTGTACGTCGGCTCCTTTAAGAGCTATAGCAGGCGCGCGTGTGCGCCCGCTGCACGGCGGGGGACCCGATGCGCATGGCTGGTGGCCGTGATGTCTGCCAGCCACCCGGGAAAGAGAGCCAGAACGGGGATCTGTCAATGTAAACAGACAGATCCCTGTTCTGACAGGGGAGGAGAGACAGATCTGCTGTTCCTAGTGATTAGGAACAGAGATCTATCTCCTCCTCCAGTCAGTCCCCTCCCCCCCCACAGTTAGAGACACCTCCCAGGGAACACATTTAACCTCCGTATCACTACCTAGTGTTAACCCCTTCCCTGCCAGTGAAATTTACACAGTAATCAGTGCATTTTTATAGCACTAATCGCTGTATAAATGTCAATGGTCCCAAAAAATGTGTCAAAAGTGTCCGATCTGTCCGCCGCAATGTCGCAGTCCTGCTAAAAATCACAGATCGCCGCCATTACTAGTAGAAAAAAAAATGCCATAGATCTATCCACTATTTTGAAGACACGATAACTTTTGTGGAAACCAATCAATATACGCTAATTGCAATTTTTTTTTACCAAAAATATATAGAAGAATACATATCGGCCTAAACTGATGAAGACTTTTTTTTTTTTTTTTTTTAATTTGGGATATTTATTATAGCAAAATTTAAAAAATATTGTTTTTTTTTTTTTTTTTTCAAAATTATCGGCATTTTGCTGTTTATAGCGCAAAAAATAAAAACCGCAGAGGTGATCAAATACCACCAGAAGAAAGCTCTATTTGTGGGGGAAAATTTTTTTCGTTTTGGGTACAACGTCGCACGACGGCGCAATTGTCAGTTAAAGCGATGCAGTGCCGTATCGCTAAAAAATGGCCCGGTCATTAAGGGGGGAAATCCTTCCGGGGCTGAAGTGGTTAAAGTAACACAGTGCACTGTGTGGCAGAGCTGTGTAAAATCTCAGAACTGGATGGGCAGTATACAAATCTTTTGGAAGGTAAAACAAGTCCCCTCACCTGTATAGATCGGTTGGTCTGGAGTTCAGATTTATGTACCCAGTGATGGTGGAGTTCATAGGATCTAGGATAATTAGGCCGTAGGTCACATGGGGGCGCTGAGGAGCAGCAATGCCTTTTATTCATAGCAAAAAAGAATTATTATTTTTTACTCCAAATAATAATGTGATCTGGTAATGCTGACGTGTGGCCCGCTGATTTATGTGAAGTGTGAATTTTAATAAAAAGGTCTGCTTTAAGCTTGGAGTCTTTGTCAAATAAAGCTTTTTATGGCTCATTTATTAAGGGACGCCTGTCATCACTGCAGGAGCAGCAGGAGTGCGCGGCTCTCATAGCGGGGAAATGTGCGATGCTCTGTGCTGCACACATAGAACATTTGCAGTGTTTAAAAACACTCCGATGAAATATCAGACCCTGCAAACCTACCGAGAATGGGTTAGAGCAGTGGCCTCCAAACTGCGGCCCGGGGGCCAGATGTGGCCTTTTGATTGCCTTTATACAGCCCTTGGAACACTATTCCTCCCACTAATACCAATGATGGGGCACTATTCCCCCCACTGACACCAGTGATGGAGCACTATTCATCCCACTGACACCAGTGATGGGGCACTATTCATCCCACTGACACCAGTGATGGGCCACTATTCCTCCCACTGACACCAGTGATGGGGCACTATTCCTCCCACTGACACCAGTGATGGGGCACCATTCCTCCCACTGACACCAATGATGGGGCACTATTCCTCCCATGATTCCTCCCACTGACACCAGTGATGGGGCACCATTCCTCCCACTGATACCAGTGATGGGGCATTATTCCTCCCACTGACACCAGTGATGGGGCACTATTCACCCCACTGACACCAGTGATGGGGCACCATTCATCCCACTGACACCAGTGATGGGGCACTATTCATCCCACTGACACCAGTGATGGGGCACTATTCCTCCCACTGACACCAGTGATGGGGCACCATTCCTCCCACTGACACCAATGATGGGGCACTATTCCTCCCATGATTCCTCCCACTGACACCAGTGATGGGGCACCATTCCTTCCACTGATACCAGTGATGGGGCATTATTCCTCCCACTGACACCAGTGATGGGGCACTATTCACCCCACTGACACCAGTGATGGGGCACCATTCCTCCCACTGATACCAGTGATGGGGCATTATTCCTCCCACTGACACCAGTGATGGGGCACTATTCACCCCACTGACACCAGTGATGGGGCACCATTCCTCCCACTGACACCAATGATGGGGCACTATTCCTCCCATGATTCCTCCCACTGATACCAATGATGGGGCACCATTCCTCCCACTGACACCAATGATGGGGCACTATTCCTCCCACTGACACCAATGATGGGGTACTATTCCCCCCACTGACACCAATGATGGGGTACTATTCCCCCCAATGATACCAATGATGGGGCACTATTGATCTTTTATTGAAAAGAATCAAGCAACCAATTGTATACAAAAGTAAAAAACAAAACCATAGTACAAAACCTCAACAGAAAACAATCCACATCCATGTTCAGCTATATATACAATATATACATAATCCACTACCAAAACATTTTTAGAAAACAATTTACATAAAGCAGCAGAGAGGGCCTAATGCTGCGTACACACGGTCAGATTTTTCGGCTACAAAAGTCTGACGGACCCTGACGGACCAAGTGCGGCGGACAATCCGATCGTGTGTGGGCTTCCCCGGACTTTCAGCGGACTTTTCCAGCCGCAAATCTGACGGACTTTAGATTTGGAACATGCTTCAAATCTTTACGTCGTAACTACGCCGGACCCAGAAATCCGCTCGTCTGAATGCTAGTCCGACGGACAAAAACCCACGCTAGGGCAGCTATTGGCTACTGGCTATCAACTTCCTTATTTTAGTCCAGTGTACGTCATCACGTACGAATCCGTCGGACTTTGCTGTGATCGTGTGTAGGCAAGTCCGCTCGTTAGAAAGTGTGTCGAAAGTCTGTCGGACGGGCTGTCTGACTTTTGTAGCTGAAAAGTCCGACCGTGTGTACGCGGCATAAAAGGCACAACCCATCACCTATGTACGCAGCCATTTATCATAAATTAAAAAATCTAGGGTGTAAAGAGACAGACAGCCAGACCCGGGAAAGAGACTCCTGGCATTCAGGGAGGCTTGAAACCCCTCCACGCCTTCAACCAAGCCCCCTGACTCCGCTTGTCTCTCTCAAGCACCTGAATCTTCCGAACCGCATGCATAATGTCATACACCACCACCTGAACAGGAAGGATTTTATGCCGAGTGCAGACCTGACACCGTGCGTTCCAAGTGAAATAACGGACTACTAGGCTAACTAAAAAAAAGTGTATCCAAACAAAAAACCACCACCAGTATTGAATGCTCCGTACACCCACTCAGCATAACCCAGCCTGGAGAGGAAAGGGACACCGAGGGCCCGTCCCACCTGTTTGTACACCTCTATGTTAAAAGGGCAACGAAGCGGAAAGTGGTCCATAGTCTCCTCCTCACCTGTACACTCCTCCCGAGGACAGCTACGATCCACCCCACTGCGTAATTTCAAATTGTCCCAAACATAGAGCCTCCCATGGAAGCACAACCGGGCCAGATCCCTGAATTTAAAGAGGGTACTCTATCCAAATGAATCATTCTTAACCCTGCCTTCAAAACTGGGCCTGGGCAATCCCTTAAGGCCATGAAAGACTCAACTCATAAGGACTTTCCTCTGAACCGATCTGAGATCTTCAGCCGACAATCGCCACTGCCGTAGTAACTTCAGGCACGGAGCGACATAGGCTGGTAGCTGACCACGATGACCCCTGAGATTCTTCACTTGGCCACCTTCTTCCCAAAGTCGTAGAAAAGGCCTAAACCAAGATCTGAAGATTGACATCACAAAGGCAGCAGGACCAGACGGGGTGTCGGGCCGTATACTGAGGGGATTTTGTAGACCAGTTAGCTGGTGTTTTTACTGAAATTTTATTTTATAATTTGTCATTGAAGCAGGCTGCAGTACCTTCTTGTTTTAAATCTACTACTATTACCTCCCAATACCTAAAAAAAAAAAATCAGCGGTATCATGCTTAAATGATTATCGCCCAGTTGCCCTAACTCCTATCCTCATGAAAATGTTTTGAGAGGCTCGTATTTTCACATCTTAAGGCAAGCATTCCTGTTGATCTGGATAAGTATCAGTTTGCCTATCGTGCAAATAGATGCACAGGTGATGCAATTGCTATTGCATTGCATGCTGCCTTGACACATCTTGAGCACTCTTATGCCGTGTACACACGGGCGGACTTTGCGACCGGACTGGTCCGACGGAACGAATCTGTCGGGACAATCCGATCGTGTGTGGGCTTCATCGGACCTTCAGCTGACTTTTTCTGTCGAAAATCAGACGGACTTTAGATTTAGAACATGTTTCAAATCTTTCCGACGGACTCGAGTCCAGGTCGAAAAAATCCGTTCCGTCTGTATGCTAGTAGGACGGACAAAAAAACGACGCTAGGGCAACTATTGGCTACTGGCTATGAACTTCTTTATTCTAGTCCGGTCGTACGTCATCACGTTCAAACGACCGGACTTTCGAACGGACTTTAGAACGGACTTCAGTCCGTTCGTGTGTGTGAAATTCCGGTCGTTCGCAAGTCCGTCGGAAAGACCGTCGGACGCTTGATGTTCAAAAGTCCGCCCGTGTGTTCTGTACACGGAAAAACACATATGTTAGGATGTTATTCATTGATTTTAGCTCTGCATTTAACGCAGTGGTCCCTGACAAATTAGTGAAAAAGTTAAAAGCTTTGGGCCTATGTCCATTGGTGCGCTCATGGATTTTGGATTTTCTAACAAACAGGCCACAAAAATGGTGAGAATAGGAGATCAGGTGTCTAACACTATTATTTTGAATACAGGGGTACCACAGGGATGTGTTTTAAGTCCGGCCCTGTTTACATTGTTCACGCACGACTGTACTCCCATACATGCGTCCAATGCTGCGTACACACGACTGTACTCCCATACATGCGTCCAATGCTGCGTACACACGACTGTACTCCCATACATGCGTCTAACACTATAGTGAAGTTTGCTGATGACACCACCTTAGTGGGACTCATACAAGATAATGATGAGACAGCTTTATAGGCAGGGAATTCAGCATTTGGTTGAGCGGTGTAGAGAAAATGATTTAATACTCAATACGGAAAAACTAAAGAAATAATAGTGGATTATAGGAGATCAAGAAAGATCAATCATTGCCCGGTTTATATAGGTGGTGAGGAGGTGGAAAAGGTGGACACTATTACATTTTTGGGAGTGTATATTACAAGGGAGTTGTCGTGGACTCAAAATACTTTTTTTTTTGTGAAAAAAGTGCAGCAGAGACTGTTTTTCCTTCGGAGACTGAAGCAGGCTGGATTGCCCTTAAGGCTTCTGGTCAATTTCTATCATTGTACCATCTTTGGACAGACCATCTCTCCAAGCACCAAAGCCAAGAGTCTCGGAGTCATTTTTGACTCAGAAATGTCAATGGGTGCACAAATAGGATCAGTAGTCAGCGGATCTCACCATCTCCTCCGCCTGCTACGTAGACTCATCCCCTTCGTTCCAGAAGAGGACAAAGCAGCAGTAGTTGGAACAATCATTAATTCCAGACTCGACTATGCAAACTCCCTCTAAATAGGACTACCCCAATATCAGCTTGCGCACTTACAACTCATCCGAAACACGGCAGCAAGACTGCTAACAGGAAAAAAACCCTGGGAATCCATCTCCCCTTCCCTGGGGAGCCTACATTGGCTAACCGTAAAGAATCAGCCGTGTCCCCCAGAGGTCAAAGTTCAAGAGGTGTGGCTGACCCACCCCCACCAAAGTGTTCCGCCTACCCCAACTAAGTCGGGGCATCAGCAAGTCGGGGAAAGTGATTTGGACTCAGGGATTGGAATAGGGACCACCCCCAAAGGTCAGCAGGCGTATCCCCCAGAGGTCAAAGGTCAAGAGGGGTGGCTGACCCACCCCCACCAAAGTGTTCCGCCTAGGGTTTCCCCTGGAAGAACAAGGTTAGGACTCAGGGATTGGAATATGGACCACCCCCAAAGGTCAAAGGTCAGCAGGCATGTCCCCCAGAGGTCAAAGTTCAAGAGGTGTGGCTGACCCACCCCCAAAGTGTTCCACCTACCCCAACTAAGTCGGGGCATCAGCAAGTCGGGGAAAGCGATTTGCGCAAAGAATCGGATCACATTTAAGACCCTCTGCCTCACCCACAAACGCTCCTCAATACCTACGCGAGAAAATAAAACACTACACACCGAATCGCAGTCTTCGAAACCAAAACCTCCTCCTCATTCCCAAATCCCGCTACAAATCAAAGGGAGAACGAAGATTCGCAGCCCAAGGACCACGGCTATGGAACGCTCTACCGACTTACATCCGCATGGAAGAAAACCATCAGGCCTACAGAAAAAAACTCAAGACCCACCTCTTCTAAGAAGCTGGACAACACAGGACGGATCTAGCGCCTTGAGGCGATTCAGTTCGCATTTGCAAAGCTATACAAATCATTCATTTATTCATTCATTGAGAGTATTCTTCTCCACTGCGCTGTAGTGCGGTATGCCAGCTACAGGGCGGAGGATAAGAAGTGCCTGTTTCGTGTGGTGAAAACAGCACAGCGGATCATAGGAACAGAGCTACCGAATTTGGACACAGCATATGCCAGCCGATTAAAAAAGCGGGCAAAAGCTATTAGTATTGATCCAACCCACTCAGGTTACAGTGTGTTTGTCCCATTGCCATCAGGGAACAGATATAGAAGACTTAAAACGCACACTAATCGCTTAAAGCATATTTTTTTCCCTAGGGCCGTATTGTCCATAATCCCAAATGTTGTTGTATGTATACAATGACAATAAAGTATATCTATCTAAACATCCCTGCCCATCCAGGAGGTTCCACTGCGAGCATATTACCAATGTTATACTTGGGAAATAGCAGTGAAAAGAAAAGAACTGGGTTGACCATACCTAAGCCACCCTCCCTCCTGGATAGATAGGTGACATTCCTCTTGATGGGGTTCAGTCTGTTCCCCCACAGCATCTGGAAGAACACACTACTGACCCTAGCATAGAGAGACACTGGCAAGATGCAGACAAAGCTGACATACAAGAAGATCGGAATCATGTAAGTCTTAATCAGATCAACCCTTTCCCTCAGAGATAACTGCCATCTCTTCCAGCTGACCACCAGTTTTTAAAGCCATAATCGCCGGGTCAAAATTCAATGCCTAGTATCTTAATTTTTTTCCTGGGGCACTGGAAAGGTGTCCGGGAGATCAAACCCCTCACCTTCCTTTCCCATCCAGAAAACTTCACTTTACCAGGAGCACAGCGTACCACCTGAGCAAATGTAGGCTTATCAGGGCCAAGGCCCCACACTGATGTCACATTAGTCTGTATATTATCATTAGTTGCTTGGACTGAGCTGGGACGATTGTCCATCACACTTGTACTGGGACGATTGTTATCAGTCACACACACATTCAATTTCCCATCAGGAGTAGTCACAGGTTCTGCTGCAATACCAGCTGTCTCCTGAAGCTGCGCTGTAGAGTCCTCAGCAGCTGTGGGGCAAACTGCTTTGGATTCAGCTAAAGGAGGGTTAATAGGTTTGGCTGACACTTGTGGCTCCTCTACAGGAATTACATTTTTTACATGTAACTTTTGCTGCACTGCAGCATCAGCAGGTACAGCATTGCTGCATGTAGGATTAGCAACTTGATTGTCACTGGGCATACTTTCAGCATTACTCATGGTGATAGATGGCACAAAAACAGTTTTATCCCCTGCTTGAGGTTTGACATTATCAGGCACATCATCTGTTATATCCCCATCACCAAACGCCAGCTGACCCCCCCCCCCCCCCCGCATAGGAGACCCCATTACCTGAATGTCCCTCAGCATGTCTCCTGAGTCCTGGGAAGGCATGAGGCTGCTTACATCTCCCTGAGGGGACAGGGGGTTAGAACAGGGGGTCTCCTCCTCCACCTCCACCTTTGCCATCCTTGCAAACCTTTGATCATTGCCAAACTTCTCCTTGAAGGGCCCATCTCTTTCTTCCATCATTGACACAATGGTCTCCTGGTGTTCCACCTGGACTTTAGCCAGTTGGATTTTCAAATCCATCGATCCGCGGTTCCGGCTGTACAAGCCCTCACGCTGCCTTCACAAACGCTTCAGCTCCGTTCTGAACTTGTAGAGCTTGTCTCTCTCCCTATTCAGAACTTTAATCCCGGCCACCACTCGCTCCCGAATGGACTCCGAGCCTTCATCCTCACCAGGGGCAGAAAGATCACCAGCCATGGCTTGTACAGGGGCAGGCATGTCACCCGATGGTAGAGATACAAAAAACACAGTCACTTCCAGCTCTAATAGGTCTTCCAAGGTGTGGAGTAACAGATGTCAGATAAAATGGTGCTGTGAAAGGTATATATATGGTATCCAAAACTGGGTGGATGCTGCCTTCCTCAGATGGGATAATCCGAAAGGAATGTCACCCGAAGGCCCAGAAGATGGCTGCGAGCTTCCAGGAGAGGCCCCGCTGGACTCAATGGCTTCCCCAGAAAGGGGCCAGGAGGGCTGGGAGAGATTTCACCACCAATCCCCTCTCACACAGATCACCTGCAGCAGCTTCAGAGATTCCTTCCTCCTGACACACCTGTGCTCCAATGATGGGTGGGACACTATTCCTCCCACTGGTATCATTGATGGGTCATTATTCCAACCACTGATACCAATGATGGGCACTATTCCTCCCACTGATACAAATGATGGGGCACTATTCCTCCCACTAATGGGGCACTATTCCTCCCACTGATACAAATGATGGGTCACTATTCCACCCACTGATATTAATAATGGGGCACTATTCCTCCCACTGATACTAATGATGGGTCATAATTCCTCCCACTGATACCAATGATGTGGGGCCTATTCCTCCCACTGATATCATTGATGGTTCATTATTCCACCCACTGATACCTATGATGGGGCACTATTCCTCCCACTGATACCTATGATGGGGCACTATTCCTCCCACATTGATCTTCATCAGGGGGATAGATAAGGGTGGTATGGTCTGCAACATACAGTGGATGTATTCATCTACGTTGCAGACCATACCACCCTTTACTTGCCTTCCCGATGAAGATTAATTGAATCGAAACATGTTGGGTTAATTGTTATTTGTGACAATTTTGGGTGATGTTTGTATACTGTACCAGACTACTGTATATTGGTCAGTTTACATTTATATGTGATTTTAAATACTGGGTCCACACTATTGTGAATTGGATGTGGATTTTCCCCTCATCCAATTTGCATAGCAGGAGATTGTGACCGGCTCTCTATGGAGGCGATACATCTCCAGAGTAGCTCCGGTGCGAATTGCTCAGGAGCCCTGTGTGTCTTTTGGTCCATTTCAGGCCCGAATTCAGCCCCAAAATTTGGGCTGCAGTCGGAACTGAAACGGTGAATGGAGACGCACCGGACCCCCTGCTGTGAGCCCCTGCGGTCTCCAGTGTGAACCCAGCCTTATAAATATAATGTGATTTTATATACTTGTTGTTTCTGAGTGCCTAGATAATCCCATCCTCTTTTCTTGTATCATTTTTTATATGGTAGATAAGAGGTGAAGATCCCGGGAGCCGCACATCAGAACAGAACAAGAGATTACAGCGCACACATGCAAAAATGACATTGAATCCTGCAAGGCTATTAAAAGCACCTGAAGATGGACACAAATATGGGGATTTGGTCACACCATATGGCCATATGGTGCTAAAGCCCACTGCTGCGTCAAAGTACCCCATTATCAGTGGGTCCTACACTATTCATAGAACGAGAGATCCCACTTCTCCACCATGGGAGAAATACACTCCTCTTTATGGGAGCACTACAAGGACTCCGCCTATAACTTAGGTGGATACTGATTAAAGGTAATGATGGGAGGATAACAGACAAAGACTTGGGGGGGGGGGGGGCACACCCTAACAATGCAATACATTAAAGTGGTTGTAAACCCTTACAGACCACTTTTACCTACAGGTAAGCCTAGATTAAGGCTTACCTGTAGATGTGAAGAAATATCTCCTAAACCTACACGGTTTAGGAGATATTTGCAAAAGACCGGCACCGATGTCTACGGCGCATGCGCCGTAGACAACGGCGTGCAGGCGCACTGAGCGTCCTGTTTCTAACGGCGATCGTGCCGTTACTGGCGGCTCCCGCGCGCATGCAGAGGAGTGACGTCATCGCAGCTCCGGCCACTCACAGCGCTGGAGCCGCAATACCCGGAAGAAAGGTGGACGCTTCGTGGAAGAGGGGACAGCGGTGACGTCGCAGGCTCCTGTGTCAGGTAAGTGCGATGCACAGTAGCCCATTATGCTTTACCTTTGCAGGGAAACAAGGATGAAGTAAAACCCATCAGGGTTTACTTCCTCTTTAACCACTTCAGTCCCGGAAGATTTGGCTGCTTAATGACCAGGACATTTTTTGCGATACGGCACTGTGTCACTTTAACTGACAACTGTGTGGTCGTGCGACGTTGTACCCAAACAAAATTGACGCCCTTTTTTCCCCCACAAATAGAGCTTTCTTTTGGTGGTATTTGATCACCTCTGCAGTCTTTATTTTTTGCGCTATAAACAAAAAAAGAGCGAAAATTAAAAAAAAAAAAAACATAATATTTTGTACTTTTTGCTATAATAAATATCTCCATTTAAAAAAAAAAAAAATACTTTTTTTCCCTCAGTTTAGGCCGATATGTATTCTACATATTTTTGGTAATAAAAATCGCAATAAGCGTATATTGATTGGTTTGCCCAAAAGTACTAGCGTCTATAAAATAGGGAAAAGATTTATGGCATTTTTATTATTATTTATTTTTTTTACTAGTAATGGCGGTGATCAGCGATTTTTAATCAGGACTGCAACATTGTGGCGGACACATCGGACACATTTGACACATTTTTGGGACTATTGGCATTTATACAGCGATCAGTGCTATAAAAATGCACTGATTACTACTTAAATGTCACTGGCAGTGAAGGGGTTAACAGTAGGGGGCGATCAAGAGATTAACTGTGTTACCTAGGAAGTGATTCTAATGCCTCGTACACACGATAGGATTTTCCGACAACAAATGTTTGAGAGCAGGTTCTCAAATTTTCAGACAACAAAACTTGTTGTCGGAAATTCTGAGTGTGTGTACATAAGTCCAATGCACAAAGTTCCACGCATGCTCAGAATCAAGCAGAAGAGCCGCACTGGCTATTGAACTTCATTTTTCTCGGCTCGTCGTATGTGTTGTACGTCACCGCATTCTTGACGATCGGAATTTCCCAAAACATTTGTGTGCAAGACAAGTTTTGAGCCAACATCCTTTGGAAAAAAATCCATGATTTTGTTGTCGGAAAATCCTATCGTGTGTACAGGGCATAACTGTAGGGGGGGGACGGGGACTGCCTGGGTGAGGAGAGTGATTCGTTGTTCATACTGAGTATGAACAACAGATCGCTCTCCTCACCTCTGACAGTATGGAGATCTGTCTGTTTACATTGACAGATCTCCGTTCCGTCTCTGTGTGGAGCGATCGCGGGTGCCCGGCGGTCAACGCGACCGCTGGGCACGCGCATCGGCTCTGTAGTAGCACCTCGGGTGTGCGCCCCCTAGTGGTCAGAAGGCGAGCCAATGTATAGTTACGGCGGTTCGCCCAGGGGAGCCAACCTGCCGCAGTATAGCAGTGGTGCTGCTGGAAGACCACACAAACAGAACAAGAGATTACAGCGCACACATGCAAAAATGACATTGAATCCTGCAAGGCTATTAAAAGCACCTGAACATGAAGAAAAATATGGGGATTTGCTCACACCATATGGTCTTATAGCAGCACCATATTTAATGTATTGCATTGTTAGGGTGTGCCCCCCAAGTCGAGACCCGCTGTGTGTGAACAAGTGGCAGTCTCAGGCCACGCCTCCAACGTGTTTCACTTTACCCACCGGAGCTTTCTTATGACGATTCCCGGCCTGCACACACAGCAGCAGGCACAGGACTACATTTCCTTGCAGCCTGAGCGGCTCACATACACACCATTTTTTTAATATAAAACCTTTGTCCCAAAAAGAAAAAAAAAAACTGTAACTGTGTGTGAGATGGATTTCGGTTTGATATTAGTAGTGTATCTAACTCTGCTAGTCCATCTAACAATATTATTATTATTATACAGGATTTATATAGCACCAACAGTTTATGCAGCGCTTTACAATGTAAAAGGCAGACAATACAGTTACAATACAATGAAATACACAAGAGGGCCCTTCTCAGAAGAGCTTACACTCTAATAGGGTGGGGCAAGTGGTAGAAAAGGTTGTAACTGTTGGGCGATGAGCTGATGAAAGTGATAAAAGTGTAGTTGGAGGAGTGATAGGCTTTCCTGAAGAGATGAGTTTTCAGAGATCGCCTGAAGGCAGCCAGAGAAGGAGATAAGCGGACAGGTTGAGGCAGAGAGTTCCAGCAGGTGGCAGTGGCGGCCCGTGAATTGTGGGCGCCCCCCCCCCCTATCCCTGCTGACGCCTCCCTATCCTGGCGCCCGGCCCCTTTCAGGACGCTGGATACATGGACTCCTATGGCGGGGGCAGGAGGGGGTGTATTTTTTTAAGCACCTATTTAGAGCCAGAGGCTCTAATAGGCTTCAAAAAAGAGTGGGCTCAGGGCGCAGAGAGTGCACCCTGATCTAACCAAATTGTGTGACCATAGCAAATGAATATTCACTATTTTCACACTGCATTGTCTCCTCACCAATCTGGAGGCAGGTCAGTGAGGCCTGTTTGAGACCCGGGTGTCCCGCGATCCATTTGTGTGTGTGTGTGTGTGGGGGGGGGGGGGGGGTGAGCAGGGTGTCCCGGGAGGGACGCTGGAAGCATTTCATGGGCACGGTGGCAGCATATGATCCTATGATGGGCACACTGGCAGCATTTGATGGCACAGTGGTAGCGTTTAATGGGCACAGTGGCAGTGTTTGATTGCACAGTGGTAGCGTTTGGGCAGTGGCAGCGTTTGATGGCACAGTGGCAGCGTTTGATGGGCACAGTGGCTGTGTTTGATGGCACAGTGGCAGCGTTTAATGGCACAGTGGCAGCGTTTGGGCACAGTGGCAGCGTTTGATAGGCACAGTGGCTGCAATTGATGGCACAGTGGCAGCATATGAGGGCACAGTGGCTGTGTTTGATGGCACAGTGGCAGCATTTCATGGCACAGCAGCAGCGTTTCATGGACACAGTGGCATTGTTTGATGGGCACAGTGGCAGCATTTGATGGGCACAGTGGCTGCAATTGATGGCACAGTAGAAGCATTTGAGGGCACAGTGGCAGCATTTGATGGGCACAGTGGCTGCGTTTGGGCACAGTGGCAGCGTTTGATGGCACAGTGGTAGTGTTTAATGGGCACAGTGACAGCATTTGATGGCACAGTGGCAGCATTTGGGCACAGTGGCAGCGTTTGATGGGCACAGTGGTAGCATTTGACAGCACAGTGGCTGCGTTTGATGGCACAGTGACAGCCTTTGATGGCACAGATGCAGCATTTGATGGGTACAGTGGCAGCGTTTGATGGGCACAGTGACAGCGTTTGATGGGCACAGTGGCTGCGTTTGGGCACAGTGGCAGCGTTTGGGCACAGTGGCAGCGTTTGATGGCACAGTGGCAGCGTTTAATGTGTACAGTGGCAGCAATTGATGGCACAGATGCAGCGTTTCAGGGCACAGTGGCTGCGTTTGATGGCACAGTGGCTGCGTTTGATGGCACAGTGGCAGCGTTTCATGGCACAGTGGCAGCGTTTCATGGACACAGTGGCATTGTTTTATGGGCACAGCCGCAGCGTTTGATGGGCACAGTGGCAGCGTTTCATGGCACAGTGGCAGCGTTTCATGGACACAGTGGCATTGTTTGATGGGCACAGCGGCAGCGTTTGATGGGCACAGTGGCAGCGTTTGATGGCACAGTGGCTGCAATTGATGATTTTTTTTCAAATTTTTTTGCGCCCCCCCCCCCCCCCCCCCAAAAAAAAAAAAATTTTAAACACCAGCCGCCACTGGCGAATGGGAGAGGCTCTGGAGAAGTCCTGGAGACGAGCATGGGAGGAGAACATATCCCCCCCTCACCTAGACTGACAATGCTGCTGCCCAAAGGTGTCTCTGTAGCTCCTTCATCCAGAGTGGGGGCGCTCTAATAACAGGAAGTGTGTTTCTGGCCAGACCACCAGGTGAAAAGAGAAGGAAAAAAAAACCTAAAAACAAAAACGAATGCAGCCACCACATCTAATAATTGGTAATCTGCAATATATGACATTTTTGGGTTTTTTTGGGTTTTAGTTATCCTTCCACTTCAATACTTCAAGGAATGGCGAGTTCCCCTTTAAACATCTCCCTTTAATAATTGAAATGTCTGCTCTCCGGGCCGGATTATTTCTCGAATTTCCTGAGCCGGGCTGTGGACAGTTCATCAACATCCTGCTATTTACAAGTAATTATTATCTCCAGAATCATGATTTCAACAAAAAAAAATCTATTCCGAGTGCTGCATTTATGATGGCAATCCATCATTTGGGTTTTAGAGAAAGCTTTTCAAATTAATAGTCTGTCTGTCTTTGACGTAATAAAAGAGCAGACGGAGCTTTTTCTACATATTAGTAGCATTACAGTGATATAGGTGCCTGTTAAAAGCTTCCTCAGTTTCATCATTCAGACAGGCTGATTCCAGTAAATCTTTTCCGATAATCAGGGGAAGAAGAAGAAGGGAACGAGAAGTTTTCACACAACAGATCAGACAAAGTTTCTCTTCCCGTTGATGGAGAAGGTCGGGAGTCAGGGGAGCAATTAGGGACGTGGAAGGGGGTGGCCAGAGGTCGTTCGTCTGGAAAGCCTGAGGATAATCATCTGTATGGATTGATCTGTGATATGAGGCTTCTCCATGTATGGATGTCTATCAGGAGTGACAGATCCTCCTGCAGCACTATTCCATCATGCTGGGATGATGTTGTGCCATTTACGGCTTCATAATTGTAAGAGATAGAGGCGTACTTACGCCTTGTCACCATGAACGGGAGCGCGGAAAGCTGGAGTCACGGAACCCAAGAGCTTATTCTGAAGAGTTTATTCTATTTCCACCTCTTTATATCTCCTTACCTCTCGTACACTTTGCTAGTGCCAGGTTGGACCTCCTTTTTACTTCAGAACTGACTTCTTTCTTCATGGCATAGATTCAACAAGGTATTGGAAACCTTCCTCAAAGATTTTGGTCCATAGTGACATGATAGCATCACGCAGTTGCTGCAGATTTGTCGGCTGCACATCCATGATGCCAATCTCCCACCACATCCCGAAGGTGCTCTATTACTGGTGAGTGTGGAGACCATTGAAGTACAGGGACCTCATTGTCCAGTGGTGAGATGATTGGAGCTTTGTGACATGGGGCATTATCCTGCTGGAAGGAGCCATCAGAAGATGGGGACACTGTGGTCATAAAGGGATGGACATGGTCAGCAACAATACTACGGGAAGGCCGTGGTGTTTAAGCGATGCTCAATTGGTACTAAGGGGCCCAAAATGTGCCAGGAAAGTATCCCACCCACATCATTACACCCCCACCACCAGCTTGAACCGGTGATACAAGGCAGGATGGATCCATGCTTTCATGTTCTTTATGCCAAATTCTGACCCTACCATCTGAATGTTGCAGCTGAAATTGAGACTCATCTGACCAGGCAACATTTTTCCAATCTTCTATAGTCCAATTTTGGGAGATTGTAGCCTCAGTTTCCTGTTATTAGCTAACAGGAGTGGCACCCGGTATGGTCTTCTACTGCTATAGTCCATCTGCTTCAAGGTTCGATGTGTGGTGCATTCAGAGATAGTGTTCTGCATACCTTGGTTGTAGAAGTGGTTATTTGAGTTACTGTAGCCTTTCTATCATCTGGAACCAGTCTGTCCATTCTCTTCTGACCTCTGATATCAACAAGGCATTTTCCTCCACACAACTGCCGCTCAGGTGCCTTTTGGCAAACTCCAGGTGGGCTGTCATGTGCCTTTTACTGAGGAGTGGCTTTCATATGGCCACTGTACCATACAGACCTGATTGGTGGAGTGCTGCAGAGATGTTTTTCTGGAAGGTTCTCCTCTCTCCACAGAGAAATGCTGGAGCTCTGTTAGAGTGATCATCGGGTTCTTGGTCACCTCCCTGACTAGGGCTCTTCTCCCCTAAATGATCAGTTTGGCTGGGCAGGCCCGCTCTAGGAAGAGTCCTGGTGGTTCCAAACTCCTTCCATATCCGGATGATGGAGGCCACTGTACTCATTGGGACCTCCAATGCTGCAGAAATGTTTCCGTACCTCTCCCCAGATCTGTGCCTCCATACAACCCTGTCTCCGAGGTCTACAGACAATTCCCTGGACTTCATGCCTTGGTTTGTGCTCTGACATGCACTGGTAACTGTGGGACCTTATATAGACAGGTGTGCGCTTTTCCAAATCATGTCCAATCAACAGAATTTACCACAGGTGGCCTCCAATCAAGCAGTAGAAACATCTCAAGGATTATCAGTGGAAACAGGATGGACCTGAACTCAATTCTATGTATAATGGCACAGGCTGCAAATACTAATGACCATTTTAGTTTTTTAGTTTTATTAAATTTGCAAAGATTTCAAACAAACTTCTTTCATGTCGTCCTTATAGGGTACCGTTTGTAGAAATTTGAGGAAAATAATGAATTTAATCCATTTTGGAATAAGGCTGTAACATAACTGTAATGACACCCCGAGTATGAAAGGGGTTAAAGCCGTTTAGGACATTCCATTTCCGAACGCAAAGGCAGCTACCAATCAGCCGAACAAGAAACCCATACGAATAATTCTTCCCCCCAACTACGAGACGAGGCTCTGTACGGAGGGTCAAACAGGAATCAGACTCTTTTTTTTTTTAGAACCAAAATTACCAGTCTTTATATACAGTTAAAGAGGAGGTTCTCCCCTCCTGCTCATATTACTCTAACAATACAACTATAACCAGAAACCTAATTAACATGAACTAGTTTACTAAATCATTTACCCAGACTAGGTGACTCAGAGACAAGACCTTTAGGACAAACTTGTGGTCATCAAGCTTCACTCATTAGTATAAACACAGGATACCTTCTCACAATAGCAGGAGCTAATTAGAATTAACAATACAAACAGTGATCTCCCCCCCTCCTCAGCCTAGGAGGCAACAAACTATAGTATGAGTAGACTGTCCGGCTCCTACTTAGTACTAGAGGCCAATGTGATCAGCTCTCTCAACTAACATGTTGAGTTCAGAATCAAACAAACCAAGAATAGTCTTTACATATATCCTGGGAGATATTGTGGATAAATATTACTGTTCCATTTTAAGTAATCCAATCATATTCTCAGGGTTCATTCTTTTCTTGGTCACCCTGCGCCCAACAGTGACTCCCTTCACAATAACAAAATGTGGAAAAAGTGAAGCGCTGTGAATACTTTCCAGATGCACTGTAACATAAACATATCTGTAAATGACACATAACAGAACCTATCAAGCTTCCCTTTTTCTTTCACATTGAGAAATGCAAAGATAAAATAATACCTCCCAGCAATGGAGGCCCCAGCTTCTGTTCTCGGGAGTTTAACAAGTCCTCCACCACGGACATCCCATCCAATTACTGAGGCTGATTTGATGATGTATTCTGAACTCCGCTCAGAGTCATTAAGTCCGCCTGAATGGGAAGCAGCTACTGCCGCTGACAGGACCGCCAGGCAAAGAGCCGCTGCAGGAGTACGCTTTAAACACCGCGTGTCAGGGACAAAATTAAAATAATCAATGGAAGTAGTTTGCAGGTTAGCAAGTGTCACCAATGTTAATTCACTCTCTCCCCCAGGGACATTGTTAGAGATTTTAGCTACTTGTTGCCTTAAAAAAAAAAGAAGAAGGAATCATGATTCAGATTCTGTGCCTGTGAAGAAAATGGACTTTTATTACCATTTCAGTTGTGTAAATAAGAGCTGATTAGCAACGCAGCAATCGATGGAACAACTGTTCTTCTGTGCTGGGCCTGACCTGGAGCACGCCAGGACTCTCCGAAGATAGGCCCATCAACTCATTACGCTGCAATTCAGTCTGACCAAACTTGTCAGGGGAATATTTACAGTATATATTTTATATATATATTATATACAGTGGGGGAAATAATAATTGGATCCCCTGCAAATTTTGTACGTTTGCCCACTTACAAAGAAATGAAGGGTCTATAATTTTTATCATAAGTGTATTTTAAATGATCGAGATAGAATATCAACCAAAAATCCAGAAAAAACACACATGATACAAATATTATAAATTGAGTTGCAGTTCAGTGAATAAAATAAGCATTTGATCCCCTACAACCAACAATAATTCTGGCTCCTACACACTGGCTACAGTAGGTGCTCATGTGGTACACAGATTGGTCCTGTCAATATAAGAAGTATACACTCGATATGTGTATAAGAGGTCACCTGTCCACAGAATCTCTTTCTTCCATTCAAACCTCACCATCATGGGCAAGACCAAAGAGCTGTCAGAGGACATCAGGGACAAGATTGTAGACCTGCACAAGGCTGGAATGGGCTACAAGACCATCAGCAAGAAGCTTGGTCAGAAGGAGACAAGTGTTGGAGCGATTATTCGCAAATGGAAGAAATACAAAATAATTAACAATCGCCCTCGGTCTGGAGCTCCATGCAAAAGTTTTGCCTCATGGGGTGAGGATGATCATGAGAAAAGTGAGGGATCAGCCCAGAACTACACAGGAGGAGCTTGTGAATGATCTCAAGGCAGTTGGGACCACAGTCACCAAACAAACCATTGGTAACACGATATGCTGCCATGGATTGAAATCCTGCAGCGCCCGCAAGGTCCCCCTCTTCAAAAAAGCACATGTACAGGCACGTCTGAAGTTTGCCAATGAACATATAAATGATTCAGAGAAGGATTCGGTGAAAGTGCTGTGGTCAGATGAGACCAAAATTTATCTTTTTGGCATTAACTCGACTCGCTGTGTTTGAAAGAAGAAAAATGTGGACTATGACCATAAGAACACCATCCCTACAGTCAAGCATGGAGGTGGAAACATTATGCTTTGGGGCCGTTTCTCTGCTAAAGGTACATAATGAGTTTGCCACATTGAGGGGCCAATGGACGGGGCCATGTATTGTAAAATCTTGGTTGAGAACCTTCTTCCCTCAGCCAGAACACTGAGGATGGGTCGTGGATGGGCCTTCCAGCATGACAATGACCCAAAACATACCGCCAAGGCAACAAAGGAGTGTCTCAAGAAGAAGTACATTAAGGTCATGGAGTGGCCTAGCCAGTCTCCAGACCTTAATCCTATAGAAAATATATGGAGGAAGCTGAAACTTCAAGTTGCCAAGCGACAGCCAAGAAAGCAAACCAACCAACTACAAGAAACGTCTGACCTCTGTGCTTGCCAACAAGGGTTTCTCCACCAAGTACTAATTCATGTTTTTGCTTGGGGATCGAATACTTATTTTACTCACTGAACTGCAACTCAATTTACAGTGCCTTGCAAAAGTATTCGGCCCCCTTGAACTTTTCAACCTTTTGCCACATTTCAGGCTTCAAACATAAAGATATAAAATTTTAATTTTTTTGTGACGAATCACCAACAAGTGGGACACAATTGTGAAGTGGAACGAAATCTATTGGATATTTTAAACTTTTTTAGCAAATAAAAAACTGAAAAGTGGTGCGTGCAAAATTATTCGGCCCCTTTACTTTCAGTGCAGCAAACTCACTCCAGAAGTTCAGCGAGGATCTCTGAATGATCCAATGTTGTCCTAAATGACTGATGGTGATAAATAGAATCCACCTGTGTGTAATCAAGTCTTTGTATAAATGCACCTGCTCTGTGATAGTCTCAGGGTTCTGTTGAAAGCGCAGAGAGCATCATGAAGACCAAGGAACACACCAGGCAGGTCCGTAATACTGTTGTGGAGAAGTTTAAAGCCGGATTTGGATACAAAAAGATTTCCCAAGCTTTAAACCTCCCAAGGAGCACTGTGCAAGCGATCATTTTGAAATGGAAGGAGTATCAGACCACTGCAAATCTACCAAGACCTGGCTGTCCCTCTAAACTTTCAGCTCAGACAAGGAGAAGACTGATCAGAGATGCAGCCAAGAGGCCCATGATCACTCTGGATGAACTGCAGAGAACTACAGCTGAGGTGGGAGAGTCTGTCCATAGGACAACAATCAGTCGTACACTGCACAAATCTGGCCTTTATGGAAGAGTGGCAAGAAGAAAGCCATTTCTCAAAGATATCCACAAAAAGTCTCGTCTAAAGTTTGCCACAAGCCACCTGGGCGACACACCAAACATGTGGAAGAAGGTGCTCTGGTCCGATGAAACCAAAATCGAACTTTTTGGCCACAATGCAAAACGATATGTTTGGCGAAAAAGCAACACAGCTCATCACACTCAACACACCATCCCCACCGTGAAACATGGTGGTGGCAGCATCATGGTTTGGGCCTGCTTTTCTTCAGCAGGGACAGGGAAGATGGTTAAAATTGAGGGGAAGATGGATGCAGCCAAATACAGGACCATTCTGGATGAAAACCTGTTGGAGTCTGCAAAAGACCTGAAACTGGGACAGAGATTTATCTTCCAACAAGACAATGATCCCAAACATACAGCAAATTCTACAAAGGAATGGTTCACAAATAAACGTATCCAGGTGTTAGAATGGCCAAGTCAAAGTCCAGACCTGAATCCAATCGAGAATCTGTGGAAAGAGCTGAAAACTGCTGTTCACAAACGCTCTCCATCCAACCTCACTGAGCTCGAGCTGTTTTGCAAGGAAGAATGGGCAAGAATTTCAGTCTCTCGATGTGCAAAACTGATAGAGACATACCCCAAGCGACTTGCAGCTGTAATCGCAGCAAAATGTGGCTCTACAAATTATTAACGCAAGGGGGCCGAATAATTTTGCACGCCCCACTTTTCATTTTTTTATTAGTTAAAAAAGTTTCAACAATCCAATAGATGTCGTTCCACTTCACAATTGTGTCCCACTTGTTGGTGATTCTTCACAAAAAATAAAAATTTTATATCTTTAGGTTTGAAGCCTGAAATGTGGCAAAAGGTTGAAAAGTTCAAGGGGGCCGAATACTTTTGCAAGGCACTGTATAACATTTGTATCATGTGTTTTTTTTTCTGGATTGGTTGATATTCTGTCTCCATCATTTAAAATATACCTATGATAAAAGTTATAGACCCTTCATTTCTCTGTAAGTGGGCAAAATCTGCAGGGGATCAAATAATTATTTTCCCCACTGTATGTACCAGCTCTGTGATGTCATCATGGAGGAGGGGAAGAGGACTCCAGTGGCAACCTGTGAAGCTCTGGTGACCTCCATGCCCAAGAGGGTTAAGGCAGTGCTGGAAAATAATGGTGGCCACTCAAAATATTGACACTTTGGGCCCAATTTGGGCATTTTCACTTAGGGGTGTACTAACTTTTGTTGCCAGCGGTTTAGACAATAATGGCTGTGTGTTGAGTTATTTTGAGGGGACAGCAAATTTACACTGTTATACAAGCTGTACACTCAATACTTTACATTGTAGCAAAGTGTCATTTCTTCAGTGTTGTCACATGAAAAGATAGAAGAAAAATGTGAGGGGTGTACTCACTTTTGTGAGATACTGTATATATACACAGTATGTGATGGGGGGGTCAGGAAGGAGTTAATTTCAGGGGAACAATACACACGCACGTACACATGCACACACTTGGTATGAACCAAGCAAGTATTTCAGTCACACAGTGAAAAAAAAACTTTAGTAACAAACCAATATCACTTATTTTTCATCTATGATATGTGCAGTTCCATGTAATTATTCTTTGCTCAGCATCCCCATCACCTAATGTACTGGGGAGTTGCACACGACCGTTACTTTAGACAAGGGATCTCCAAATATTTCAGTATGTAGGCCACATTGTATACTTTACAAATATTTGTGAGCCAGAAAAAAAAAATGACTTTTATAAATCAATCAATAATAAATAAATTAATACAATTTTCTTGGATCCTTTCTTTCTTTTTAATCGGCATGATATGATTCAGAACAAAAGAGAAAGAACTTCAGTAAAACAAAGCAAAGTCCCCCCTTACATCAGGGTGCTCATCAGAGCTTCCATCATGTCAGGTTCCCCATAAGAGTTCCCCTTACATCAGGGTCCTCATCAGAGTCCTCCTACATCGGGATTTCCATGAGAGTCCCACTCCTATATCAGAGTCTCCATCAGAGCCCCCCTTACATCAGGGTTCTCATCAGAGTCCCTCCTTACACCAGAGTCCCCATCAGAGTCCTTCTTACCATCAGGGTCCCCCCTTACATCAGAGCCAACCTTAGGAGTCTCCCCTCACATCAGGTTCCCCTTCAGAACCCCCTTTATATCAGCATCTCTATTAGAACCTGCCCTTACATCAGGATCCCATTCAGAACCCTATATAGCCTCCATCAGAGTTCCCCCTTACATTAGGGTCACAACCCCCTTAGATCAGAGTCCCAAAGGTCACTGTCCCTGTAAGACGGGTGACCTGTCCCTATACAAGCTACACGTGAAATGCATGCCAAGCTTGGGAGCCAGGGCCTTAAATAGGTTCTGCCAGACCAAAGATGGCTGCTAGAGTCACATGGGTTGGCAGCGTCCAATCGGATAGTTTCGTCAGTGACCCTGGAAACCATAGAGGAACTATGTTCCTCTTGACTTCCTCTCCTCCTGCAAGGCCGCTGCAGATGAGCACCACCTGCAGTGGAGAAAGTAGACTGTACCTGCCTACACTCCTCCCCTCTTTGACATATGCTGTCCTTGGCATTGCAGTACAGTAAGGAGAAACAAGAAAAATGCAATGAACATAATTAAAGCAGGTACAAATTCAAACAACATAATCAGGGAATCTTACAGGAAGCTGGCCACGGTTAGACTGCAAAGTCCGAAGAGCAATATTGTCTTCTGGGGAGTCAGGGGGCAGGTAATCCGGTTCTGGCTATGACTCCGAGGCCACAGGTGGATGGGGGTCAATCTGGCCTTCCATAGCCTGGTCACCTGGGCCCAAGTCCAATCCTATGTTGATTCTGGGCAGTCCATGGAACTTGTAGGGCTGGCTTGACTAATCCGTAATCTCGCCAAACGAGCATCCCACCTTTGCTCCAATGCCCCTAGCTTGGCTATGTCTAAGTAAGCAGACGGGTTGTTGTCTGTGAACCCCTCTATGTCCGCTCCGGTGAGTTACTTTGAAATTTTCTCGGTGATGGTTAAAACTAATGCCAGCACCTCCAAATTGAATCAGATGTAATTATGGGGGTTGCCAAGTCAAGGGTGGAGAAGTTCTTGGCTTGCCACAACACCATAAGTGACTGCTCTAACCGGGGTAATGAGTAAGCATCCCGATGAGTGCATGCGTTTAATTTGCGGTAGTCTATGAAGAACCACGGACTTCTGCCTTTACTGAGCACCCTGCTTTGTAGCATGTTGCGGAGCAAGTCCTTGACCTTCTGGCACAAAGCTGGGGGAATATGACGGTATCGCTCCCGAATGGGTGGAGCATTTCCCGTATATATTGGGTGATCAATGACTTCAGTATGAAACCAGAGTGGTCCCCAGGTTGTTGAGCTGCACCAGGACCTTTCCTTTGTGAACGTTAGTCATAGTGCATGCCACTAGCCATTCCCTGGAATCACTGCTTCCTTGCGGGCTCCACCATTACTGTGGCCCCTTGAAGTTTCTTGTGCACCCCAATGGGAAGAGACCAGAACACCTCTTGGAGGGGTGCCAGGAGTAGTTGTTACTTGGGCAGCTTGCAGACAAATCACATTTGTTCGTGTTGTTTCCCCACCGCCTTCTGGTGAACCTTGTAGGCCCATATCACATTGGGCCACACAGCTCGCAGACCGCAGCCCCGTGCATGCCGGCCAGAATGTTCCAACTTGGCCAGCAAGCGGGGTAGGTCCGGGTCCTTTAACACAGTCATGCCCAGGACAATAGGCACTGCTGAGCTTACTGGGCCACGAGTCACCACTACTTCTACTCGGTCCTCCACTTGATCGTCACTCTGAATCCTCACCCAGGTGACTACTTCGACCAGAATTGGCAGATTGTTGGCAGCCTTAAGGGATAGCCAGGAGTGATCCAGTTGATCTCCTGTCCCAAACCGCTGGGTGTAGAAATCCTACTCAATGACAGTGACCTTCGAGCCTGTGTCAATCAGGCACAGGGCCTCTTGTCCGTTAACAAGAATACCCACCACCGGACTTGGCGTAACTATAGACTCTGGTTTGTTGGGACCTTGTGTTGACTGTCCCAGGGCCACTAGTTTATTAGTGGCCTGCGTGAGCTTTTGACCGCAGTTCTAGCTTACATGTCCAAAACAGCTGCACCGCCAGCACTTGCTGCTCTCTATAATGGGTTCTTACTCTTGGGGCAAGGAACCAAATCTTATTTGAGTGAGGACAGTTCTTGTTTTAGGGAGGCCATGTCCATGTAAAGCTTCCTTAGCGCTATCACGGGTACTCACCGAGGCCGAGATGCTGAGAGTGGCTTCCCTTGCGACTGAGCGCACTACACCCCTGGTAGTGGTACAGAGGGTGTAGGGCACAGAGGGGCACGGGTCGCCTGCAGGCAGGAAGCTTCTAGAGAGGAGGACTTCAGTCATGCAGAGCTGAGAGCGATGGTGGCTCTGACCCAGAGCTGGAGAGGAGGACCCGGCCGGGGCTCTAACCCGCAGACACAATGGGAGCTGGGATAAGCGCAGGAGATCAGGCACTGAGAACTCAGCAGTGGAGAGACTAAGATGCAGACCAATAACTTGATACTGGAGACTGGTAGATGGGGAAGTCCAAGAAGCAGGCCGAGGGTCAAACACAGCTGAAGGTAAGTAGAGGAATCCTGAAGGCAAGCCAGAGGTAAGGGGTTGGAGATGTCAGCAGAGAAGTCCGTTTTAAACAAGCCGGGGTCATACACGAGAAGGCAGGAGAATCCGGAGACAGGCAGAGGGTCAAACACTGGAAGCAGATCGTGGGAAAGTCCTTTAAACAAGCCGAGGTCAAATGCTGGAGAGAGACAAGGTAGGTCAGGCAAATCCGGGTCAAACAGGTAAACAAGAAGCAGGAATCAGGAACGGAACACTGGAAGCTGAAAGACAAACCAGCAATTAAACAGGGCACAAGTCAGTCTTTATATAGGCCAGAAAGGGGGCGTGACGCTGACGAGCGAACGCCCGTACGCCGTTACGCCATTACGCCGCTACTTTGCTAACGCGCATGCGCCGAAGCGCGGCTCCGCCGCGCAAACGCACAGGGACCTTCCGATGTTGACAGGCTCTTTTCTGACAGTGCCCCCCCCCAAAGGGCAACCTCCGGGTGCCCAATCTGGCCAGTACTCCCGGATATTTCTTGTGAAATGCTTGTATTAACCGTGGGGCGTGTATATTGGAGGAGGGTTCCCAAGAATTATCTTCTGGGGGGTACCCCTTCCACTTAACCAGGTACTGGATATGACCCCCCCTCCTTCTACAGTCCATTATAGCCTCAACCTCGAATTCCTCTTCACCTTCAATGTTAATTGGAGGAGGTGGCAACTCCTCCCTTCCTGGAAAAGAACTGGGAGTTACTGGTTTTAAAAGGGAAGTGTGGAAGACAGGATGAATTCTGTAAGAGCTGGGTAAAGAGAGTTCAAAGGCCACTGGGTTCACTACTCTCTTAATCTTGAAGGGACCAATAAACTTTGGGCCTAATTTGCGTGAAGGACAAGAAAGTTTAAGGTTTGTTGCAGATAGCCAGACTTCATCCCCAATCTTAAAAATTGGGTTGCTCCTCCTACCCCTGTCATAGTATTTCTTGTAGCTGTCCTGAGCCTTCTTCATAGTTTCCTGAATTATTTGAAAATTGGCTTGAATGGAATTTATTCGGTCCTGTACCGCGGGAACTGATACTTCTGAAAAAGAATTAGGCAAAAAAGAGGGGTGAAATCCATAGTTAGCCCAGAAAGGAGTTTGATTGGTTGCTGTATGTATGGAATTGTTATAGGCAAATTCTGCACAGGGGAGGAGTGAAACCCAGTTGTCTTGAGAGCATGAGCAAAAACAGCGCAGGTATTGTTCCAGCGTTTGGTTCGTCCTCTCTGTTTGGCCATTACTTTGAGGATGATATGCTGAGGATAGGCATACCTTGATTCCCAGGGATTTACAAAGGTCTCTCCAAAATTTTGAGGTGAACTGAACTCCTCTGTCAGACACAATGCTAGCGGGTACTCCATGTAGCCTCACCACTTCCTTGATGAATATATCCGCGGTATCTGAGGCAGAGGGTGTGCCCTTCATGGGTAGGAAGTGGGCCATCTTTGAGAGGCGGTCGACTACTACCAGGATGGTGGAGAATCCTTCAGCAGATGGTAGGTCAACGATGAAGTCCATAGCCACTTCCTTCCAGGGTTGCTCTGGAATGGGGAGTGGTCTTAATAGACCCCAGGCTTTTGCATTGGATCCCTTGCTGCGCTGGCAAATAATACAAGAGTTTACGTAGTTCTTACAGTCCTGACTCCACCCTGGCCACCAGAAGGAACGATGTATTAGTTCCGAGGTCTTTTGTACCCCAAAATGTCCTGCAAATTTGTTATCATGAAATGTTTTTAGTACCAAGGATCTTACTTGCGCTGGAACAAATATTTTATTTTGGGCCCATAGTAGACCATCCTGTTTCCTCAGTGTGGGTACTTCAGGGTTTAAGCATTGGCTGGAGGCTTGTTCAATGGCAGTTCTTAGATCTGGCTGGATTGCACAAAGAAAATTCTGTGAAGATAGAATAGTACCAGGTTCTGCTGGTGGAGAGGTTTCTGGGAACATTCGGGATAAGGCGTCCGCTTTCCCATTCTTAGAACCAGGCCGATAGGAAATGTGGAAGTTGAACCTGGAGAAGAACAAAGCCCAGCGGGCTTGCCGGGGTCTGAGGCGTTTTGCGGTTCTAAGGTACTCCAGGTTCTTATGATCGGTGAAGATCATAATGGGGTGAGAAGCACCCTCCAAAAGATATCTCCACTCCTCCAGGGCAAATTTGATGGCCAGTAGTTCACGCTCCCCTACGTCATAGTTCCTTTCCGGCGGGGACAGTTTCCGGGAGGCAAAAGCCACAGGATGGAGAAGGACCTTCTGGCCTCGTCTTTGGGATAGAATTGCTCCTAAAGCGGATTCTGAGGCGTCTACTTCCAACACATAGGGAAAGGCGGGGTCTGGATGCAGTAGTACCGGGGCAGAAGTAAATAGATTCTTCAGTTTATCAAATGCTTCCTGAGTTTCTGAGGACCACTGGAATCGACTTTGCTGGCGAGTCAGTTGGGTTATGGGAGAGATGATCGATGAAAAACCTTTTATGAACCTGCGATAGAAGTTGGCGAAGCCCACAAATCGTTGGACCCCCTTTTTGTCTGTAGGGGCTGGCCATTCTTGGATAGACTTCACCTTCTGAGGATCCATTGAGACCCCTTCAGTGGAGATAATGAACCCTAGGAATTGGACTACTGTTTTTTCGAATTCACATTTCTCTCCCTTTAGGTAAAGTCCGTGCTTCCTGAGGATCGTGAGTACCTTCTTCACATGGGCCTGGTGTTGCTCAATGTTGGTAGAAAAAATCAGGATGTCGTCAAGGTAAACGATCACAAAGTCATCTAAGTATTCACGAAAAATATCATTTACCAGGTGTTGGAATGTAGCTGGGGCATTGCACAAACCAAATGGCATCACTAGATATTCAAAATGTCCGAATCTAGACCTAAAAGCCGTTTTCCACTCATCCCCTGGGCGTATCCGCACCAAGTTGTAGGCGCCCCTTAGGTCAAGTTTAGAAAAAACTCGTGCGGTTCGAAACCGTTGGAACAGTTCTGGGATGAGGGGAAGTGGATAACGGTTCTTGATGGTGATCTTGTTGATCTCCCTGTAGTCCACACAAGGCCTTAAAGTACCATCTTTTTTCTCAACGAAGAAAATCCCTGCTCCAGCCGGGGAAGAGGAAGGACGAATGAATCCCTTTTCAAGGTTTTCGTTGATGTAGGACTTCAGGGCCTCCAACTCCTTTTCAGATAGAGGGAATATCCGACCAAAAGGGATCTCGGAGCCAGGTAAGAGATCAATGGGACAGTCGTATGGTCGGTGAGGGGGCAAACTGTCAGCTCTCTTTTTGTCAAAAATGTCCATGAATTCATGGTAGGCTGCAGGGACGTGCTGAAGGTGTTCAGGGACTGGCTGGATAGTTAGACAGGAAGCTGTGCAGACAGGACCAGAGGTGAAGCAGTGCTGGGAACAGTAAGTCGAAGAGAAGGAGATCTTCTTCTCCCTCCAATTGATATGGGGGTCGTGAGCTTGCAGCCATGGAAGTCCCAGGATGATAGGGAACATGGGGGAGCAGATGATATCAAAGCACAGAAATTCTTGATGTCCTGAATCTGTGATGGTGAGAATGGGTTTCGTTTCCTGGGTAACCGGCCCGGAACAAGGAGATGACCCATCGGCCAGGTGGATTTGGAGCCTTTGTTTTTTATTTTGCAGAGGGATGCGTAAACTTTGAGATAGGGATGTATCCAGGAAGCAGCTGCAGGCGCCAGAATCAATAATGGCTGGTAGCCGGATCTCCTCGTCTGCCACCTGTAGGGAGACAGGAAGGACAAGATGGGTTGTACTTGAACCATTGACTTGAAAGTTCATAGCTGTTTGTAATTGGGACTTACTGGGTCTTATAGGACAGTTGCGCAAAAAGTGGCCTGACCCTCCACAGTATAGGCAGAGATTGGCCTCTCGTCGGCGTTGTTTCTCATCAGGTGTAAGTGGAGCCCGGATCAGTCCTAGTTGCATTGGCTCGCTCTCCAAGGTAGAGGAGGAAGGGACTGCAGGGAGAGGATGACCTGCGGAGACCCTGGGTAGCATCCATGTAGGCCGAGGAAATTGAAGACGTTCAGAACGTCGTTCCCGTAGGCGTCGGTCGAGTTTTATGGCTAGCTGGATCAATTCTTCCAGGGTGGAAGGAGAATCAACACGTGCCAATTCGTCTTTGAGAGTCTCTGAGAGTCCCTGGCGGTACTGGTATTTGAGAGCCGCCTCATTCCATCCAGTGTCCCCTGCCCATCTCCGAAATTCGACCGTATAGTCCTCCACCGGTCTTTTTCCCTGGACTAAGGTGTGTAAGAAGGACTCGGCCGTGGCTAAGCGTTGGGGGTCATCATATAATCTTCCCATAGATTCAAAGAAGGTTTCCACGGAGTTGAGTAAGGGACTCTTCTGTTCCAGGAGGTTATGAGCCCAAGCTTGGGGTTCTTCGGACAACAAGGAAATGATGAACCCAACTTTTACTGTCTCAGAACTGAAAGTCTTAGGTTGGAGAGCCAGGTATAACAAGCAGGCGTTTTTAAACGCTCTAAACCTCTTCCGATTTCCGGAAAATCGTTCGGGTGTGGGCACCCTAGGTTCTGGGGGAGTCATAGCAACTGTAGGAGTTGTGCTGGAGTGGTCTTGTGCAGAGCTGGCCCCACTGGGGGATGTGGAAGTTGCATCCCCGGGAGATAAGATTAGGTGCTGGAGACGACCTTCCAGTTGGAAATAGCCATCTTGTAGCCTCTGGACTGCTTGTGTAAGGGCCGTTACCTGCTGGCATAGAGCTTCGAGGGGGGAACCCACTCTGTCGGCCTCAGACATCTGGCTGGTTTGTACTATCACGGGTACTCACCGAGGCCGAGATGCTGAGAGTGGCTTCCCTTGCGACTGAGCGCACTACACCCCTGGTAGTGGTACAGAGGGTGTAGGGCACAGAGGGGCACGGGTCGCCTGCAGGCAGGAAGCTTCTAGAGAGGAGGACTTCAGTCATGCAGAGCTGAGAGCGATGGTGGCTCTGACCCAGAGCAGGAGAGGAGGACCCGGCCGGGGCTCTAACCCGCAGACACAATGGGAGCTGGGATAAGCGCAGGAGATCAGGCACTGAGAACTCAGCAGTGGAGAGACTAAGATGCAGACCAATAACTTGATACTGGAGACTGGTAGATGGGGAAGTCCAAGAAGCAGGCCGAGGGTCAAACACAGCTGAAGGTAAGTAGAGGAATCCTGAAGGCAAGCCAGAGGTAAGGGGTTGGAGATGTCAGCAGAGAAGTCCGTTTTAAACAAGCCGGGGTCATACACGAGAAGGCAGGAGAATCCGGAGACAGGCAGAGGGTCAAACACTGGAAGCAGATCGTGGGAAAGTCCTTTAAACAAGCCGAGGTCAAATGCTGGAGAGAGACAAGGTAGGTCAGGCAAATCCGGGTCAAACAGGTAAACAAGAAGCAGGAATCAGGAACGGAACACTGGAAGCTGAAAGACAAACCAGCAATTAAACAGGGCACAAGTCAGTCTTTATATAGGCCAGAAAGGGGGCGTGACGCTGACGAGCGAACGCCCGTACGCCGTTACGCCATTACGCCGCTACTTTGCTAACGCGCATGCGCCGAAGCGCGGCTCCGCCGCGCAAACGCACAGGGACCTTCCGATGTTGACAGGCTCTTTTCTGACAAGCGCTGTGTGTATGGCTGACAGTGGTGAGGGTGTTATGGCCTCGTCTTTCATGTGTGCTGGGTCATACCTTTTTTTACTGCCACATTTGTTCCAGAATCTTCCTGCTCCCGAGCAACCGCTTCTACCACTACATCATGGAAAGAAATAGAGGGCTAATTCTGATTCGCTCTTGTAGGGCCCTCCTGACTGGGCCAGCTTTCAATCCTACCACAAACTGTTTTTTTAACAGGTGATCCAATCAGTGATATCAGCACAGCCACATCAGTGATATCAGCACAGCCACGGTCACCCCTCTTCTCCAGGCATTTCCAGAGATTTTGCATTGCTATGCAAGGTGAGTGAGGCTCTCGTCTTCCAGTTGTCTTCGAGCGAAGAATCTGCCCCTCAACTTTGGAATAGTCATGTTCTCTCCAAACAAGCCCTCTAGGCGTGTCACAATCCATTCCAAGGTGGCCAGATCTTAATCTGACAGCACCATCACCGCTTGGAGGGCATCATTCTCCAAGGAGTTTAATAGCCAGCTCCGCGATTAACTGGACGGGAACCTGATTTAGGCACACAGCGCTTTCAAGTCTCTCCTCCTACTCAGCTAAAGGAATATTGGAGCCATTAAAATTGAGTCGATCATAGTGGTGCCATAATGGTTCCTGTCCAATTGTAGAATCTACTAATTCACAACAAACCAAGTGGGAAGGCACCTGACTGGGAACACTCATAGCAATCTCAGCAAAGGATAGCAAAGCAGGTCTCAGATGTGCCTGGCCGGTCCAAGCCCAAATGGGGGGGGGTTCCTCCAGAAGAATGGCATGTCACTATCCTTTCCCTAGTCGAATGGAACTCTCCCTGCAGCTAATCACAGTCAGACAGGTGACCTGACCTTACACTACCCATACGCGAAATGCGTGCCAAGCCTGAAATTGAAGTTCGGCAATACACAAAAAACCCGGCGGGAAAGCAACCCAACCGTGAGCACTCACAGGATGTAACAGCGGTGAGTAGTAGCACAGGATCGCAGACGTGCCCGCAGCGTCTGTCTCAAGAGGCCGAATGCGGCCTGGTCAGTCCATACCCAAGTGGAGGCTTCCAGGTTGGATAGCGTGTCCCTGTACTTTCCCTACTCGGCTGGAACCTCTCCCTGCAGCTAATCACTGTTCCTTTCAGACGGGTGATCTGACCTTACACTACCCACACACCAAGCCTGGAAGCCAGGGACTTAAATAGGCGCTGTCTGACCCAAGATGGCTTCTAGAGTCACATGGGGAGGCAGCGACCATTCGGATAGCTTCCCCAGTGACCCTGGAAACCATAGCGGAACTATGTTCTTCCTGATTGCCTCTCCTCCTGCAATGCTGCTGCAGATGAGCGCCACCTGCAGTGGAGAAAGTAGACTGTACCTGCCTACACATTGAAATGGCACAGAATGGATGTAAACTGGTGCCATCCATTTACGTCCGTTTTTAGGCAAGAAACATTTTTTTGTCTATACTTCTGTCACCTCTGATTGGTCTCTGCAACAATTAAGAAGAAAAATGGATGTAGACAGATATACAGTATCTCACAAAAGTGAGTACACCCCTCACATTTTTGTAAATATTTTATTCTATCTTTTCATGTGACGACACTGAAGAAATGACACTTTGCTACAATGTAAAGTAGTGAGTGTACAGCTTGTATAACAGTGTAAATTTGCTGTCCCCTCAAAATAACTCAACACACAGCCATTAATGTCTAAACCGCTGGCAACAAAAGTGATTACACCCCTAAGTGAAAATGTCCAAATTGGGCCCAAAGTGTCAATATTTTTTGTGGCCACCATTATTTTCCAGCACTGCCTTAACCCCTTTTTGGGCATGGAGTTCACCAGAGCTTCACAGGTTGCCACTGGAGTCCTCTTCCACTCCTCCATGACATCATCACGGAGCTGGTGGATGTTAGAGACCTTGTGCTCCTCCACCTGCCGTTTGAGGATGTCCCACAGATGCTCAATAGAGTTTAGGTCTGGAGACCCAGTCCATCACCTCTTCCCTTAGCACGGCAGTGGTCGTCTTGGAGGTGTGTTTGGGGTCGTTATAATGTGGGAAAACTGCCCTGCGGCCCAGTCTCCAAAGGGAGGGCATCATGCTCTGCTTCAGTATGTCACAGTACATGTTGGCATTCATGGTTCCCTCAATGAACTGTCGCTCCCCAGTGCTGGCAGCACTTATGCAGCAGCAGACCATGACACTCCCACCACCATGCCTGACTGTAGGCAAGACACACTTGTCTTTGTTCTCCTCACCTGGTTGCCGCCACACACGCTTGACACCATCTGAACCAAATAAGTTTATCTTGATCTCATCAGACCACAGGACATGGTTCCAGTAACCCATGTCCTTAATCTGCTTGTCTTCAGCAAACTGTTTGCGAGCTTTCTTGTGCATCATCTTTAGAAGAGGCTTCCTTCTGGGATGACAGCCATGCAGACCAATTTGATGCAGTGTGCGGTGTATGGTCTGAGCACTGACAGGCTGACCCCCCTTACCCCTTCAACCTCTGCAGCAATGCTGGCAGCACTCATACGTCTATTTCCCAAAGACAACCTCTGGATATGACGCTGAGCATGTGCGCTCAACTTCTTTGGTCAACCATGGCGAGGCCTGTTCTGGGTGGAACCTGTCCTGTTAAACCGCTATATGGTCTTGGCCACCGTGCTGCAGCTCAGTTTCAGGGTCTTGACAATCTTCTTATAGCCTCAGCCATCTTTATGTAGAGCAACAATTCTTTTTTTCAGATCCTCAGAGAGTTCTTTGCCATGAGGTGCCATGTTGAACTTCCAGTGACCAGTATGAGAGAGTGAGAGCGATAACACCAAATTTAACACACCTGCTCCCCATTCACACCTGAGACCTTGTAACACTAATGAGTCACATGACACCGGGGAGGGAAAATGGCTAATTGGGCCCAATTTGGACATTTTCACTTAGGGGTGTACTCACTTTTGTTGCCAGCGGTTTAGACATTTATGGCTGTGTGTTGAGCTATTTTGAGGGGACAGCAAATTTACACTGCTACTTTACATTGTAGCAACGTGTCATTTCTTCAGTGTTGTCGCATGAAAAGATAGAAGAAAATATTTACAAAAAATGTGAGGGGTGTACTTACTTTTGTGAGATACTGTGAACTGAGCTGAAGTGCAAACTGATGTAAACTGAAACTAAAAAAAATGGACTTGAATCCATATTTTCTTTAAAAAAAACATGACTGAACGCATGACGTCCATGTGAAAAGGGACTCACTGACTGCCTACAAAAGTGGAGCCATTAGAGAGGAGCATCAATATTCTTATTGTGTCCAGGACGGCAGTATTTGGGCTTCATCTTGGGCAATCATCTAAGTTCAATGTTCAAGATTATCTTCTTGGCTGGTATGATTTGTTATAGAAATTCGTCAGCAAATAGGAGAAGCTGAATCTTCAGACAGTAAAAAAATGTGTTTTTTTCAGAGTCATCACTCACCCGGAGCTGGAAGAATCGTGCCACATTGCCAGCAACAGACAGAAAGGCCGGGCAGCGCTCACAGTCCTCAGCAGTTCTCCGTCTGCAATGACCCCTGGTGTTTTGGGATACCTGGCACGGCTCAGTTGTCATGATCTGTCTTTTTTTATATACTCAGGAAACCTTGACTCTCGCAGACTCGGGGCTAATGGTTTATAGTGTTCCAGCACACTTTATGGCAGTCATTTGTGACAAAAGCAGAATGACATAAGCTGCCATAAAGCAAAGCAATGCAATCACACAAATGACCATAAATCATGGTGAGACCGCAAAGAGAAAAGTCCATAAAAGTCATGGCAAAAAAATGTGTGGGAATCGACAGTATGGAGGCCTGAGAGGCCTGTTTGCCCCAGTCTTACAGGAAACAGAACACAAAGTGTCGTACATCAAATATACGGACATGTAATATTTATACACATAGGTAAGTGTTAGAGCAGCACAGTGGCTTAGTGGCTAGGACTTATGTCCTGCAGCAACGGGCTCCTGGATTTGAATCCTGGCCACTGCCAAGGACACTTACTGCATAGAGTTTGCATGTCCTTGTGCTTGCATGGGTTTCCTCCAGGTACTCCGGTTTCCCAACACACTCCAAAGACATGCTGGTATGTTATTTGACCTTTGAATATATAGTCTTGGCCCAGCCCTAGTATGTGTATGCGGGTCTAAAACTCCAACGGTAGCCTCCTAGGCCAACCCTGGTAACACTCCATTGAGTGGCTAGTGCAGCTCTGGTCAGGGCCACCGATAGGGGAGTAACAATGGGCACGCAGGGAGATCGGTGTAGCGATATGGGAGGACAATTACAGAATGATGCACTGTGTCTGTGCCTCTCCCTTCAGCAGCTGAAAGCTGGTTTCTTCCCCTCTCTCTCCCTCCAGCTTTCAGCTGCTGGAGGAAAAAAAACAGGCACACTTTATCGTTCTGTAATTGTCCTCTCGTCCCACCGCACCGTCCCCCTCCCTGTGCTACCCACATCTGATTTCCCCCTGTGTGCCCAGGCCTCCTCGCAGTGCTGCCGGCTTTTCTCTCCCACCTGCTGCTGCGGGTACACAGGCAGATAGAGAGTGGGGGGAGGGGCCGGTAAATATGTAATTTACCGGCTTCTTCCTTTTCTAAATCGTACACAGTGAGCGATCGGTACCGATATTTCCTGTGTCCATTGATAAGTGAGCGTAGTAAACTGTGTTTACTTTGTTTCAGTTTATGAATGAACAGGAGCCTCTGCCTCCTGCTCATTCATCTTCAGGCTACAAAGAAAGGAATTGAAGAATCCTCAATTCCTTTCTCTGTCGCAAAGGTCAAATGTCAGGGGTCTGTTTAGACCCCTGATTTTTCATCCAACCTCCCCCCTTTCTCAACAGGGATGTAAAAAAAAAAGTAAAAGATCATTTAAAAAATGTAAAAAAAAAAAAGAAATTTATAAATTGAAAAAATAATTTAAAAAAAATGTAATTTTTGTAATTCAGGGGGGGGGGGGGGGGGGGCCCTGTCAGGTAGGATGTACGGGACCCCATTATTTCTAACTGCAGCCCTGCCTATCCTTAACTCGGCCATAGAGGTAATGCAGCACAGGCATGGAGAAACGCTAGATCAGCACACAGATTTTCTAGCATGAAAACTCTCTGCATGTATACACATCAATACATGACCTGATTGTTGATATAAATGCATTTTGTGGGCCATGTATTGCAATATGTCGATCAATGTACAAACTTCATGTCACACTCACCTGTCCCAGGCTCCAGTGTCAGGTCTTTCCCTGGGTACAGCCACTGAATTCCAGCCAATCCCAGAGGGGAGCGCTGTTTTAAAAAGCTAGCATGTGGATTGCTCAGTGTTCAAGCAACGCATCCACGCACTAGTAGCTGAAACCACTGTGGTCTACAGTGATTAATTCAATTGTCCCTCTATGCTCCGTGTGCTTTTTCCCTGTGTTCCTCAGTGATTTATTCAGTGTTCCCTCTGTGTTCCTGGTGCGACCAGCCTTGTGTATCCTATCCTGTGTCCCTTGTGTTCTCTTGTCTGTTTCTTACCTTAGTGATCCCATGCATCCCTGCCAGTGTCTTGTCTCTCTTCCCCTTCTCCTTAGTTTCTGCTGGTCTGCTCCACTCTCAGTGTGTCTGTCAGGCCCTCGTTATCTACACCTGCCTTCTCTGCCTGTGTTTCTCCTCCATGTCTCAGTATGTTCTCGTACAGTTCTCACGTTTCTCTGTGTACCCACTGTGCAGCAAAAGAGTGCAGCAAATCTGCTCTTGGCTGTGTCCTGCTCCGGTGAGTCAGAAGACCATAACCTGGACACCACCTGCAGCGCAACATCTCCACCCCTAGGAGCTCTGGTGAAGACCAAGTGTTGCCTTAGGCTCTGCGCCTTGGCTCTTCTCAGGGTTCCCAGCATCACTAAGCAAGGGACCAGTCATGTTGTTCTCTGTGTGTCAAAACTGTGTCTTTTGCCACCGGTGAGTCGGAAGACCACAACCTGGACACCACCTGCAGCGCAACATCTCCACCCCTAGGAGCTCTGGTGAAGACCAAGTGTTGTCTTAGGCTCTGCGCCTTGGCCCTTCTCAGGGTTCCCAGTGTCACTAAGCAAGGGACCAGTCATGTTGTTCTCTGTGTGTCAAAACTGTGTCTTTTGCCACCGTCTACCCAGCTTCTGCCCCAGGTGGCAGCAGGTTCCCAATCCATGACACTTCAATAGTACACTTTTAAAACTAAGGACCATCATCTTGTCTGGATGTGATTGGGGTTGAAGTTGCACATCTTTACTGCTCCTTGTGTCCTAGGCTGTAACCACATGGGGTGGGAGTCTGACAGCTGCTCTTGGGTCTATGAGAACAGGAGGCCCAACCGTGGCTGTCCCCACTTCATATTTGTCAGCTATGCTGCAGCTATTACATCTAGGGATGAGCCGAACACCCCCCGGTTCGGTTCGCACCAGAACCTGCGAACGGACCGAAAGTTCGCACGAACGTTAGAACCCCATTGACGTCTATGGGACTCGAACGTTCGAAATCAAAAGTGCTCATTTTAAAGGCTAATTTGCATGGTATTGTCCTAAAAAGGGTTTGGGGACCCGGGTCCTACCCCAGGGGACATGTATCAATGCAAAAAAAACTTTTAAAAACGTCCGTTTTTTCAGGAGCAGTGATTTTAATGATGCTTAAAGTAAAAAAAAAAAGTGAAATATTCCTTTAAATATTGTACCTGGGGGGTGTCTATAGTATGCCTGTAAAGTGACGCGTGTTTCCCATGTTTAGAACAGTCCCTGCACCAAATGTCATTTTTAAAGGAAAAAATCTCATTTAAAACTGCTTGCGGGTTTAATGTCATGTCGGGTCATGGAAATATGGATGAAAATCAGTGAGACAAATGGCATGGGTACCCCCCAGTCCATTACCAGGCCCTTTGGGTCTTGTATGGATATTAAGGGGAACCCCGCACCCAAATTAAAATAAGGAAAGGCCCTATATACTCTGAACAGCAGTATACAGGCAGTGCAAACAAGACAGGGACTGTAGGTTTGTTGTTAAGTAGAATCTCTTTGTAATTTTGAACGGGTACATTTTTAACGTGTTTAGCTCCAGCCAAAAAATCTTTTTTAAGCTTTTTGGAAAACATAGGGAAGGGTTATCACCCCTGTGACATTTGTTTTGCTGTCTTTCCTCCTCTTCAGAAGATTTCACCTCACTTTTTGTCCCAATGAAAAATGTTTTTTGAAAATTTGGGTTTTTTTGTGGAACAAGGATTGGAAAGCATCAGTGGAAAGGAGAAATTGTTTTCCCATATTAACTCTTACAGGAGAGAATTTCCCTTCCTAGGGGTAGATTTCATTTCACTTCCTGTTGTCTCCTTCCGTTTGCAAGTAGGAGTCGTTTGTAAGTTAGATGTTTGAAAGTAGGGTCCTGCCCTATATACTCAGCAGAAATTTGGGCCTTAGGTGTTGCTTTGGCCACAACACTGTAAGCCCTCACAGGGCCCTGCTGTGAAATATTAGATCAAGAATTGTAATTACATGCCCCTGTTGAACAGGAGCTGAAAAATTAGGCCTTAGGCACTGGTGCTGGTGCCACAACACTGCAACCCCTCACAGACACTCTAGTTGGAACGCAGGAACAAGCCCTGCTGCAAAGTATTGCATCAAAAATTGTAATTACACACCCCTGTTAGACAGGGGCAGAAAAATTGGGCCTTAGGCACTGGTGCTGGTGCCACAACACTGCAACCCCTCACAGACACTCTAGTTGGAACGCAGGAACGAGCCCTGCTGCAAAGTATTGCATCAAAAATTGTAATTACACGCCCTGTTAGACAGAGGCAGAAAAATTGGGCCTTAGGCACTGGTGCTGGTGCCACAACACTGCAACCCCTCACAGACACTCTAGTTGGAACGCAGGAACGAGCCCTGCTGCAAAGTATTGCATCAAAAATTGTAATTACACGCCCCTGTTAGACAGGGGCAGAAAAATTGGGCCTTAGGCACTGGTGCTGGTGCCACAACACTGCAACCCCTCACAGACACTCTAGTTGGAATGCAGGAACGAGCCCTGCTGCAAAGTATTACATCAAAAATTGTAATTACACGCCCCTGTTAAACAGGGGCTGAAAAATTGCGCCTTAGGCACTGGTGGTGGCGCCCAGAACCAAAAATGTTCTTACAAGCTATCAGCGTGATGATTGAGGAGGAAGAGGATAATTACTCAGGGATAGTCACTCAGCATCAGCATAGGCAGTCTTTGAAGGGATCTGAGATTTCAAAAAAAATTATTCGTTTACATCAGCATCAGGTGCTTGGTAGCTGGTGGTGATCCAAGACTGATTCATTTTTATGAAGGTCAGTCGATCGACCGAGTCGGTGGACAGACGCACCCTGTGATCGGTTACCACGCCTCCAGCAGCACTGAATGTGCGTTCCGAAAGAACGCTGGATGCAGGACAGGCCAGTAGCTCAATTGCATACTGTGCAAGCTCTGGCCAGTGATCCATCCTCAAGACCCAGTAACCCAGAGGATTTTCGGTGGGAAAGGTGTCCAAGTCTGATCTTGCCCCTAGGTATTCCTGCACCATGTAAAACAGACGCTGGCGATGGTTGCTGGAACCGATCATACCTTGGGGCTGCGGACCAAAAAATTGTCTGAACGCATCGGTCAGACGGCCACCTTCTCCACCGCTCCTTCTTTTACTGACCGAAGCCTCAGCAACACGTTGTCCAGAAACAGGAGTTTGTAACCTCCCAGTCTCTGGGAACGCGTTGCACAGACCTTTCTGCAAGGCCTCCAGAAGATGTTTCATCCTCTGCTCCCTCTGCGATGGCAAGATAAGGTCCGCAACCTTACCCTTGTAACGTGGATCAAGGAGGGTTGCCAGCCAGTATTGGTCCTTCTCCTTGATACCACGAATACGAGGATCCTTACGCAGGCTTTGCAGGATCAGGGAGGCCATGCAGCGTAGGTTTGCTGAGGCATTCAGTCCGGAGTCCTCTGGGTCACTAAGGACGACAACGTCCGCAGCCACCTCCTCCCAGCCACGTACAAGTCCATGTGTTTCTTGGGACTGATCCCTTAAAGACTGCTGCTGATGCTGAGTGCCAGGCTCCACCTCCATACTGACACAATCTTCCTCCTCCTCCTCCTCCTCCTCCTCGTCCTCTTCCTGTGTGATCGGCGGGCACGCAGGAACACTGTCTGGATAAAGGGGGCCTTGAGAGCTAAGGAAGTCCTCCTCTTCCTGCCTCTGTTCTGCCTCAAGTGCCCTGTCCATTATTCCACGCAGCGTGTGCTCCAACAGGTGGACAAGGGGGACAGTGTCACTGATGCATGCACTGTCACTGCTCACCATCCTCGTGGCCTCCTCGAATGGTGACAGGACAGTGCATGCATCCCTGATCATGGCCCACTGGCGTGGGGAAAAAAAACCAAGCTCCCCTGACCCTGTCCTGGTGCCATAGTCGCACAGGTACTCATTGATGGCCCTCTGCTGCGTGTGCAGCCGCTGCAGCATGGCCAACGTTGAATTCCACCTGGTGGGCATGTCACAGATTAGGCGGTTCTTGGGCAGGTTGTGACAGACTCACCCGAGACAGAGGCTATTGGAGGGGACTGAACGCTAGCCTGTTGCCTTTTGATTATGGGCCCTGGATTTTCAATGGAACGGTGCTCTTTGTGGGGTGAATTGGAGGTCCGGTTTGAACTGTTTTAATCGGACTCAGTCGTGTATATATGTATATTTTGTTGGTTGTGTAATTATGTTGGGGACTCCTTGCTGTGGATCTGTGTCCCTGAAGAGGGAGGGGGGGTTCCTCCAGCAGCCCCCTGCTGATAAGACTGATTCATTCTGTTGGGACACATCATGTGAGGAGATGCTGGTGTCAACTTGTGCTTATGTTAATTGAATGAGCTAATGACATTGTCCTCCATACAATGTAGGAGACGGGACGACTCCTATTGGAGCTCATGTTAATTAGGTTAGCTTTGAGTCATCCTGGTGTATAAATGTGTGGGAGATCTCAAATAAAGAGTAGTTCTGATGTACTCCAAGACTGGTGTTGTCTAGTTCTTGGGGTTCCTATAGCCAGATCCATTGGACTCGTGTTCCAGAACTTAGGAAGCGGTATATGACGGAAGCACTCAAGCGGAGTGTGGGGCGTTCCGTGACATTGGTGGCAAGCAGCGGGAAAGCTTCCTGAAGTCTGGGAAATCTAAACCTCCAACTGGATCCAAGATCATCATAGCAGACTTCAGTCACCCCAGCGGAGATATGGACCTGGCATCAGAATTCCCGGGGCTGCTGCGGATCATCCTTTCAACGTACACCAGGACTGTGTCTGAGGATGAATACCTGGAGCTCAGGCAGCTGATTCGGGTGGAGCTCTGGATTGCAGCCCTCCGTCTCGCTGGTATAAAACAGGGCAAGTGCTTTCCAACCCAAGAGCAACGGGCCAGTGACCAACGGGCATTGCGGATGGCATTCCTGGGAGAGCAACCCCAGGAGCAATGGGTGACTGAGTTGGACAGGCTGGTCCAGCAGGAGATAGAGCTGGACAATCGTTATCGGGCTCTGCAATGGCACGCAGAGGAGGGATATTTAGGGGAGACAACAGAATGCTCTCCGGAGGGATATGACTTTGGCGGCCCTGGATTGCTGTGGGAGAACCTTACAGATCTTTTTATGTTTGGCGATGAAGGGGAACCTGACCTTGAGGACCTGCGAGAATATAGAGAGGCTATGCTCGGTCTTGTAGGGTTCTCAGAGCTCAAACCTGATCTGGACCATTTGCTAAGGAAGGAACAGCATCTGGAAAGGGCATACAGGAAACTGCTAGAACACGTTAAGCAGCATGCCAGAGAATCGGCAGTGGAAAATCCGGAGATTGCCGTCCCCAAACCTGAAGTGCTGACAACAGGGCAGAGCTCTGCTAACCTCTGTCCAGAAATGATAGCATCTTCTGGGTTCCATGGACAGGAGATGGTGAACCTCTATCCCTGGACATCAGTTGCAGAGACATGGGATTTGATAGACTTTTCTGCTGAGGAAGAACAACCTGATGAGCCTCCAGCAGAAGAGCTGCTATCAGGGCCAAAGTTCCCTGTGCTCTGCCCAGCACCAACAGTGGCTTCAGCCTTCTTGAGAGAAGAGGTAGTCTGCCTTTTTCCCACAACACTGACAGGGACATGTGATTTTCTGCCAGCAGCATCTATGGAGTTAAAACAAACTTCTCCAGCTGAAGATCTGGTAACTGAACAGAGGGTCCAAGACCTCTGTCCCACACTTTTAAAACTTCCAAAGACTGGGGATTTAATAGACGTTTCTGTAGAGGAGGAACCACCTAGCAAACCCCCAGCAGAAGTGCTGGCAACCGGACAGAGGGTCCAAGACCTCTGCCCCACACCTGTGGCAGTTTCAGAGGCTCAGGGTGAGAAGGTGGCAATCACTTCCCAGCAGCAGATACAGGGGGAGAAGGGAGAGGAGGTGTGTGTTGTCCCTCCCCAACAGTTGGCCAGGGTGGAGGAAGCAGGCTTTCCTCCCCAGCAAAGATCCGTGTACCTGGGAGACAGTACCATCGACATGTCGTCCCAGCAGCCAGATGAGGGAATGGAAATGGAAGCAGCCGGCTCCCTTTTCCAATGGCAACTACACAGTTTGGGAGTGGAGGAAGCCAGCCTCCTGCCCCAACGGTTAGCTGGAGCGGAGGATGCCGAGTCCCCAGCAGAAGTGCTGGCAACAGAGCAGAGTGCTACCAACCTCTTCCCAGCACCGGCAACAACTGTGGAGTTCCAGGGAGCCGGGGCAGTTGGCCCCTCTCTCCGACGACAAGCAGATGTAGTGGAGCTGCTACTCCCAGCTGAATCGCTGGCAACAGGACAGAGCACCGCTGGCCTCTGCATAGCACCTAGTGTCCCTCTACAGCTTCAAGAAGCAGGGGTGATTGGCCCCTCTGCCCAGCAGCAGACCGAGCCCAGGAATGTTAAAAACAATCCAGCTGAAGCCCTGGCAGCCAGACAGAGAGTAAATGACCTCTGCCCCACACCTACTGAGGTCAACTATTCCTTGCAGCCAAGAATGGAGATCATGCGGGAAGACTATGTGAGTTCACTCTGCCTGACTAACGTATGTCCAGACCAGGTGGAGGTCTGGGACCTTGTTAGTCAACCTTTGATGGGGGAGAAATGTGACAGACTCACCCGAGACAGAGGCTATTGGAGGGGACTGAACGCTAGCCTGTTGCCTTTTGATTATGGGCCCTGGATTTTCAATGGAACGGTGCTCTTTGTGGGGTGAATTGGAGGTCCGGTTTGAACTGTTTTAATCGGACTCAGTCGTGTATATATGTATATTTTGTTGGTTGTGTAATTATGTTGGGGACTCCTTGCTGTGGATCTGTGTCCCTGAAGAGGGAGGGGGGGTTCCTCCAGCAGCCCCCTGCTGATAAGACTGATTCATTCTGTTGGGACACATCATGTGAGGAGATGCTGGTGTCAACTTGTGCTTATGTTAATTGAATGAGCTAATGACATTGTCCTCCATACAATGTAGGAGACGGGACGACTCCTATTGGAGCTCATGTTAATTAGGTTAGCTTTGAGTCATCCTGGTGTATAAATGTGTGGGAGATCTCAAATAAAGAGTAGTTCTGATGTACTCCAAGACTGGTGTTGTCTAGTTCTTGGGGTTCCTATAGCCAGATCCATTGGACTCGTGTTCCAGAACTTAGGAAGCGGTATATGACGGAAGCACTCAAGCGGAGTGTGGGGCGTTCCGTGACACAGGTTAAACTCCTTTTGGAGGTCCGTCAGCCGAGCACTGGCATTATATGACCGGCGGAAATGCACACAGACTTTCCTGGCCTGCCTCAGGACATCCTGTAAGCCCGGGTACCTGCCCAAGAACCACTGCACCACCAAGTTAAGGACGTGAGCCAAACAGGGCACATGGGTCATTTGTCCCTGTCGGAGGGCAGAGAGGAGGTTGGTGCCATTGTCGCAAACCACCATTCCTGCCTTAAGTTGGCGTGGCGTCAACCACCTCTGAACATGCCCCTGCAGAGCTGACAGAACCTCTGCCCCAGTATGGCTCCTGTCCCCCAAGCACACCAGCTCAAGCACCGCATGGCATCTTTTGGCCTGCGTACTTGCGTAGCCCCTTGAACGACTACGGAGCACCGCTGGTTCCGAGGAAGAGGCCATGGAGGAAGAAGAAGAGGAGGGGGTGGAGGAGAGAGGTGTGTCACAATCATTAGCATTTTGGAGGCGTGGTGGCGGAACAACCTCCAACACTACTGCACCTTGTCCTGCATCCTTCCCAGCTGCCAGCAGAGTCACCCAATGCGCCGTGAAACTTAGGTAACGTCCCTGTCCATGCCTGCTGGACCATGAGTCAGCGGTAATATGCACCTTACCGCTGACCGCCCTGTCCAGCGAGGCATGGACATTGCCTTCCACATGCCGGTAGAGAGCCGGAATCGCCTTCCGTGAGAAAAAGTGGCGTTTGGGTACCTGCCACTGAGGAACCGCACATTCCACAAACTCACGGAAGGGGGCAGAGTCTACCAACTGAAAAGGCAGCAGTTGAAGTGCTAGCAATTTTGCCAAGCTAGCATTCAACCGCTGGGCATGTGGATGGCTGGGAGCAAACTTCTTTCGGCGGTGCAGCAGCTGGGGCAGGGAAATTTGCCTGGTACAATCTGACGTCGGTGTACCAAAAGCAGATTGCCCACAAGTACTTGGCTGTGACACACCTAATTCTACACCTTCATTCCTCTCACTGCAGGTCTCAGAGAGGACTGGAGGTCTAGTGGGGTTGGAAATCTCAGCTGATGAGGAGCAAGGAGAGATCCTCTTTGTTCTTTGGTGTGGGTCTTTTAGATACGCTTGCCAACGAACTGCATGGCAGGTCAACATATGTCTGGTCAAGCATGTGGTACCCAAGCGGGAGATGTTTTGGCCACGTGAGATACGCTTGAGACATATGTTGCAAATAGCAGCGGTGCGATCTGATGCACTCGTCTCAAAAAAGGCCCACACCAAAGAACTTTTTGAATAACGCGCAGAGACTGCAGCGCCCTGCACATGTGGAGCTTTGGGGTGTGATGCAGTCAATGTGCTGCCTTTAGGCTGGCCCCTGGAGGGCATCCTGCCTCGTTGGTGATGTGCCGCCTCCTCCTCCTCCTCCTCCTCTCTCCTATCAGGCACCCACGTTGAGTCAGTGACCTCATCATCCCCTCCCTCCTCATCACTGGAGCAAACCTGGCAGTATGCTGCAGCAGGGGGAGCATGACTGCCAGATTGCTGTCCTTCTTGGGCACCCCCTCTGTCCGTGCTCATATTACTGCCTTCATCGAGCTCAGTATCATCATCAGAGCCTTCCAAACGCTGGGCATCCTCCTGGAGCATGTACCCAACACTGTGGTCAAACAGTTCGAGGGACTCCTCAGGAGGACATGGTGGAGCTAGGGAAGGAGTCACTGATGACATTGAGCCGAGGGAAGAGGCCGCTGCTTTGCCAGACAAAGCACCCTGGGCATGGGTGAGAGAGGATGAGGAGGATGAGGACGGCTTGGTCATCCACTCGACCAAGTCTTCCGCATGTTGCGGCTCAACACGGCCAGCTGCCGAAAAAAAGGCCAAGCGTGTCCCATGGCCACGTGCTGATGAGGATGCACCGTCTCCACGACCAGCACTAGACACAGAGCCTGCTTGCCCTCTCTTATTGGCTTGTGACTGTCTGCCTCTCCTTCTTGGCCTTCCAGACATACTAATGGCCTGTAGCTGCACTAAGCTGGGATATATATATCTATATATATATATATATATGTATTGATACTGCAGCTAGCAAAATCAACTGCTTGCCTGTAGTATGAGAACACCACCAACCTTCTACAGGTAGCTTTAGCTGAACACTGTGAGGTGGACGCACCCCACTAACTTGTAGGTTTAGCTGAACACTGAGAGCAGGACGCACTGCACTAACTGTAAATAGTCTAGCTGCCTGACCGTGGTACTAATAGGATCAAAAGAACACCAGTAATTTTCTTCAGGTAGCTTTATATACTGTAACAAGACAAGCCTGCCTGTCAGTAGGAAGATAACAGGAACGGATCTAGCTGAACACTGTGAGCAGGACGCACTGTACTAAATGTAAATAGTCTAGCTGCCTGACCGTGGTACTAATAGGATCAAAAGAACACCAGTAATTTTCTTTAGGTAGCTGTTAATAATGTAACAAGACAAGCCTGCCTGTCAGTAGGAAGATAACAGGAACGGATCTAGCTGAACACTGTGAGCAAGACGCACTGCACTAAATGTAAATAGTCTAGAAGATAACAGGAACGGATCTAGCTGAACACTGTGAGCAGGACGCACTGTACTAAATGTAAATAGTCTAGCTGCCTGACCGTGGTACTAATAGGATCAAAAGAACACCAGTAATTTTCTTTAGGTAGCTGTTAATACTGTAACAAGACAAGCCTGCCTGTCAGTAGGAAGATAACAGGAACGGATCTAGCTGAACACTGTGAGCAGGACGCACTGCACTAAATGTAAATAGTCTAGAAGATAACAGGAACGGATCTAGCTGAACACTGTGAGCAGGACGCACTGCACTAAATGTAAATAGTCTAGAATTTAACAGGAACGGATCTAGCTGAACACTGTGAGCAGGACGCACTGCACTAAATGTAAATAGTCTAGAAGATAACAGGAACGGATCTAGCTGAACACTGTGAGCAGGACGCACTGCACTAAATGTAAATAGTCTAGAAGATAACAGGAACGGATCTAGCTAAACTGAATACAGTGTATATATATATATGCAACACCTGGGATGCATATATATACACAATACACTGTAAGTGCAGCTAACTGACTGACTGTTCTGCCTAATCTATCTAACTCAAATCAAATGACACTGTCTCTCTCTCTCTCTCTCTCTATCTATGAACGCCGGAACACACACTACACAGGGCCGCCGTGTAGGCGGCCTTATATAGTGTGGAGCGTGTACTAAATCCCCTGAGCCATAATTGGCCAAAGCCTCCTTGGCTTTGGCCAATTACGGCTCTCTGTTCAGGCGGCGCTGTGATTGGCCAAGCATGCGGGTCATAGTGCATGCTTGGCCAATCATCAGCAAGCAATGCACTGCGATGCCGCAGTGAATTATGGGCCGTGACGCGCCACACGAATTTGGCGCGAACGGCCCATATCGTTCGCAATTCGGCGAACGGGCGAACAGCCGATGTTCGAGTCGAACATGGGTTCGACTCGAACACGAAGCTCATCCCTAATTACATCCTGTAACAAGCACTTAGAGTCCCATCAAAGCCTCGTTCTTTCTTCTTAGCTACTGCTTCAGTCTTCATCAGGCTTATATGGATTGTAAACAGGAGAACTTTTACCAAGAACCAAATTAAAGCGGATGAAATGCTGTATTCCTTTCCAAAAAAATTCTTAGTGCTATGAATGTACAGCACAGAGTTCGTTCATTCGCCTGTGGATTGTACGGAACAGCATGCTGTACACACAAGACTGTATTACTGTCTTGTGTAGATGTCTTGAATGGATCTTCCTTCAGGAATTTGGCTTCAAGACCAACTTCGTTGGGTTGAACTCCTGTATACTTCCCCACAAGCGAGAATCAGAGTACATACAATGGCTTGAAAAAGTATTCATACCACTTGAAATTTTCCACATTTTGTCATGTTACAACCAAAAACGTAAACGTATTTTATTGGGATTTTATGTGATAGACCAACACAAAGTGGAACATAATTGTGAAGTGGAAGGAAAATGATAAATAAATTTACATTTTTTTTACAAATAAATATCTGAAAAGTGTGGTGTGCATTTGTATTCAGCCCCCCTTACTCTGATACCCCTAACTAAAATCTAGTGGAAACAATTGCCTTCAGAAGTCACCTAATTATTAAAAGAGTCAACCTGTGAGTAATGTAATCTCAGTATAAATACAGCTGTTCTGTGAAGCCCTCAGAGGTTTGTTAGAGAACCTTACTGAACAAACAGCATCATGAAGGCCAAGGAACACACCAGACAGGTCAGGGATAAAGTCGTGGAGAGGTTTAAAGCAGGGTTAGGTTAGGTTATTAAAAAAAAAAAAATATCCCAAGCTTTGAACATCTCACGGAGCTCTGTTCAATCCATCATCCGAAAATGGAAAGAGTATGGCACAACTGCAAACCTACCAAGACATGGCCGTCCACCTAAACTGACCGGCCGGGCAAGGAGAGCATTCATCAGAGAAGAGCCAAGAGGCCCATGGTAACTCTGGAGGAGCTGCAGAGATCCACAGCTCAGGTGGGAGAATCTGTCCACAGGACAACTATTAGTCGTGTTCTCCACAAATCTGCCCTTTATGGAAGAGTGACAAGAAGAAAGACATTGTTGAAAAAAAAAAGCCATAAGAAGTCCCATTTGCAGTTTGCGAGAAGCTATGTGGAGAACACAGCAAACATGTGGAAGAAGGTGATCTGGTCAGATGAGACCAAAATTTAACTTTTTGAAATAAAAGCCAAGGGCTATGTGTGGTAGAAAACTAACACTGCACATCACCCTGAACACACCATCCCCACCGTGAAACATGGTGGTGGCAGCAACATGTTGTGGGGATGCTTTTCTTCAGCAGGGACAGGGAAGCTGGTCAGAGTTGATGGGAAGATGGATGGAGCCAAATACAAGCAATCTTAGAAGAAAACCTGTTAGAGTCTGCAATAGACTTGAGACTGGGGTGGAGGTTCACCTTCCAGCAGAACAACGACCCGAAACATCCAGCCAGAGCTACAATGGAATGGTTTAGATCAAAGCATATTCATGTGTTATGCCCCGTAATGTCCGATCGGAGCGTGTTGTCGGAAATTCCGACCGTGTGTGGGCTCCATCGGACATTTTCCATCGGATTTTCCGACACACAAAGTTGGAGAGCAGGAGATAAAATTTTCCGACAACAAAATTCGTTGTCGGAAATTCCGATCGTGTGTACACAAATCCGACGGACAAAGTGCCACGCATGCTCAGAATAAATAAAGAGATGAAAGCTGTTGGCCACTGCCCCGTTTATAGTCCCGACGTACGTGTTTTACGTCACCGCGTTTAGAACGATCGGATTTTCCGACAACTTTGTGCGACCGTGTGTAGACAAAACAAGTTTGAGCCAACATCCGTCGGAAAAAATCCTAGGATTTTGTTGTCGGAATGTCCGAACAAAGTCCGACCGTGTGTACGCCCTATTAGAATGGCCCAGTCAAAGTCCAGACCTAAATCCAATTGAAAATATGAGGCAAGACTTGAAAATTGCTGTTCACAGACGCTCTCCATCCAATCTGACAGAGCTTGAGATATTTTGCAAAGAAGAATGGGCAAAAATGTCCCTCTCTAGATGTGCAAAGCTGGTAGAGACATCCCCAAAAAGACTTGCAGCTGTAATTGCAGAGAAAGGCGGTTCTACAAAGTATTGACTCAGGGGGGCGCCATACAAATACACCCCACACTTTTCACATATTTATTTGCAAAAAATTTTGGAAACCATTTATAATTTTCTTTCCACTTCACAATTATGTGCCACTTTGTGTTGGTCTATCACATAAAATCCCAATAAAATACATTTACGTTTTTGGTTTTAACATGACAAAATGTGAAAAATTTCAATGGGCTATGAATACTTTTTAGGGCATTGTACTTTGATCTCTTATTCTTTAAAATTTTTCATGGACATTATTGTCCTCTCTCCCTTTTTGCCCTCACCATGAAACCACTGCCTATCATGCTGAGATCCTCCCTTTTTATGAAGGCCTTCGGGTGAATTCATTCCAAGCACAGCCTACAAAATAAGAAAAAGAAAAGAGGGCGCAGCCAGCCTTGTGCATTACCCAAGTGGTGTTTTTAACATGAAGTAAACTGAAATATACTCCCAAACAAATCAATGATAAAAGCATATCAGGGTCCATAGCAGACACAAAGCAACCAGGTCACCAGCAAGCCGGAGGACCATCCAGATGGCTGACACATTTTGAGGGGAGATCCCCCTCTTCCTCAGATCCCTTCCTCAGAGGGGATCTCCCCTCCAAACACATCAGTCATCTGGAAGGTCCTCCGCTTGCTGGGAACAGTCTCCTGACCCGGTTGCTTTGTGTCTACTATGGACCCTAATATGATTTTATCATTGATTTGTTTGTAAGTATATTTCCATTTACTTACCACTTGGGTAATGTGCAAGGTTGGTGCGCCCTCATTCCTTTTTCTTACAGTGTTTCCATTGGGTTTTCCCTCCCGACCCTTAGAGGGCAGCAAAGCCTGTGCTTCCATTGGAACTATCAATGACCTGTGTTACACCACCATTACATCACCCTTGAACGGAGGAGATTGCTGTTGTTTTTACAGCCTACAAAGTACAGCAGGTAGTGATAGGTGGTGCACAATGAAGAATTACTGTATGTGCGCTCTACAGTGGCATTCAACTGAGAAGAGTGCAGGTACAGTGGCAGACAGTTCAATTTTACCTTCTTTGAGTTGCACCTCCATGGACAATCTAAAGTTTTCTGATAGAAATGATGATCCCCAGTAAAAATGCTGCTACAAAATATAGTTTTAGTTTCCAATCAGTATAAACTCTTGTTTTCATGTAGTGCTTTGGGAAAGGGAATACAGAAGTTATTGTAATAGCTCCTTGACGAGATGCAGCAAGGTGCTATATAGTCTTCTGTATTCTAGAGACCCTTTGTCTTCACAATGTCCTTGTTTTACTTTAATGTGTTGTGTTTTCAGGCACTTGGGTGGGTGGGTGTTTAGACAGTGTTGGCATGGCATGGATCTCATGACATGGCATGGATCCCACGGTGAAATAATTTTAGGCTCAGAAAGTGGCGCCTTGGGGGTAAAGCAGCCATTTATAGCAGCTGTGAATGTGGGCGTTACTGCGCTAACCTCAAATAACAAGGAAAGAGCAGCTACATAAAAATGTGACAAACATATAGAACATAAATGGTGGATAATGTAAGGCTAACAACTGAACACATATATTGGTATATAAGTGAAACAGTGTAAAGGTCAAATAGACAAAAGTAACATATATGAAAAATGTTGAAAAAAGTCCAATAAATGAGGCAATCTATTGAAAAAGGCCTGTGGGTTAACCACCAAATGATGATGAATCAAAGATGGAATAAGCTAGCACTGTCCGGCATAAGAAACATCAAGGATAGTACATCTTCAACAGAGGAGAGAGATATATATTCTCTTACCGGAACAGGTGGACTCATAAGGGCAAATGTGCCGAAATCGGCGGATAAACGGAACGTCAAAGGATTCAAGATCTCAAAAGATGAATCCAGGGATGTTAAGGATGACCACCAAATGAACCTCCGATGGAAGGAGCTCCAAGGCTGGATCTTAGATGTAAAAAGACCGACTGGACAGCAGGGCAACTCCCATCCGGATAGTATGTAAAGAAAAAATGCTTCCATATGGTGTAGGTCAAAAAAGGAGTTTTTTTATTTCTAAAAAATGGCATACAACAATAAAGATAAAAAACTGTGATCACAGATTAAAAATCAGGGCAATGTGAGGAGCAGTAACCCTAGACCGACACGTTTCGACCAAAAAGGCCTTTCAACTGGGGCTTATACCATGCGCATGAGAGTTGCCCTGCTGTCCAGTCGGTCTTTTTACATCTAAAATCCAGCCTTGGTGCTCCTTCCATCGGAGGTTCGTTTGGTGGTCATCCTTAACATCCCTGGATTCATCTTTTGAGGTCTTGGATCCTTTGGCGTTCCGTTTAACCGCCGATTTCGGCACCTTTGCTTTTATGATTCTTTGTCGCTGACATTTGAGTTCACCTGTTCCGGTAAGAGTAGATATACCTCTCTCCTCTGTTGAAGATGTACTATCCTTGATGTTTCTTATGCCGGACAGTGCTAGCTTATTCCATCTTTTATTCATCATCATTTGGTGGTTGACGCACAGGCCTTTTTTCAATAGATTGCCTCATTTATTGGACTCTTTTCACATTTTTCATACATGTTACTTTTGTCTATTTGACCTTTACATTGTTTCACTTATATACCAATATATGTGTTCACTTGTTAGCGCTACATTATCCACCATTTATAGCAGCTGCCATGAAAAACCGGAGCTGGAGTGTCCGTTATAAATGACGAAAAAGAACTTTTTTGTTCTCTGACTGCAGTTTCATTAAACTTGGATGTCGGAGTGGGCGAGGAACATCTGGGAATACGGTAAAAAATAAACAGAGGAAACTTTGTGCAGCAGGTACATTTCAGGAAAAGGGCAAATCAGAACGGCGATCACTCACAGCCGAGGCAGCTGACGGCGGCTGTCAGCGCAGGTATAATGTATTGATGGCTTCTCACCACATCCCGGACCCTCTTGCCATAATCCTTCAATTAATCTAAGCTTCATTAATTGTACACATCTGAAATCATTAAAACCTGATTGAGCGCGCACAGCGTCCGACCCGGAGAAGCTGCTGAGTGCTTAGCCAGCAAATGGCTTCAGCGCTCAGGAATGTCAGTGTTTATAACTAGTGTGCAACCTAAACTGGGCTATACACTGACATCTCCCGCCATTTGTATACAACACTTCAGACATCTATCAGTTGGGGCGAGTATGATTTATCCCCTGCTATATCCTGCAGCTGACAAGCCAAAGATTACAGCTTAACCTACATGAAAGCAGAGGCGCTATGTAACCGTAAAATAAATATTTATAAGAGTCCAGGCCTGGGTAATATTAATGCTGATGGGAGCCAGTTGACTGCGTGCCGCCAATCCTATAGGTGCGGGAGCAATGTTTTTAAATTAGATTAGGAAAGGTTTTTTTTTTTTTGCTCGGCATGTATGTATAACGGTGACATTTTTTACAGCCCAGCACTACATTTCTTCCAGATGGACGGCGGAGGTTGCTGTTGTCGTTGGGGTACAAATTGTGCAGAGCTGCTCTTTGACGAACGCGTTTGCCTCGTGACTGGGGAAGGCTGTGAAATCCTAAACTTTACAGCTACGTACGGCCAACAGACGCTGCAGGAAAACGTGTATGAAATCCTGCACTGTGCCAGAACTGTGGACAGCCTAGGAGATGTAACGTGCTTCTTCGTCTTGCACCACGGAAGAATTAGTTCTAAGGTAATGATCCATACGTGACTGAAGGCCACCAAACCTAAGTAAGTTTGCTATTTTAGAGAGAGCCTAAGTGCTATGATCTTGTTTTGGGTTTCGAAGTGGCAGTAAAGCGCTCTGGTAGGTTTTGGGGGTGCTTTAATACATCTACAGTATTTAGACTAACATGACCCCAAACTAAGCCCCAACACCAACCTAGCCCTAACCTAGGCCCAAATACTAACCTGACTCCTAACCTAAGCCCCAACACAAATTTAACCCCTAGCCTAGGTCCTAACACTAGCCAAAGCCCCAACACAAACCTAACCCAGTTATTATTTCAGATTTTCACATTTTTAGCAAATCTAGGCGCCAACACAAACCTAACCTCTAACCAAGGCCCTAAAACTAACCTGATCTTCAATACTAATCCAACCCCTAATCCAGGCCCTACAACTATCCCAAATCTTAAACTAAGCCCCAACACTAACCCACCTACTAACCTAACCCCAAACTAAGCCCCAACACTAACCCAACCCCTAACCTAAGGCCCAACACAAACCTAACCCATAACCTTGGTCCTAACACTAACCCCAAAACAAACCTAACCCAAAATCTAGGTCCCAACACAAACCTAACCCCTAACATAGGCCCTAACACTAACCTAATCTCCAACACTAAGCCAACCCCTAATCTAGGCCCTAAAACTATCCCATATCTTAAACTAAGCCCAACACTAACCCAGCTACTAACCTAACCCCAAAACTAACCCAACCCCTAACCTAAGGCCCAACACAAACCTAACCCCTAACCTTGGTCCTAACATTAACCTAATCTCCAACACTAATTCAACCTAATCTAGGCCCTAAAGCTATCTCGAATCTTAAACTAAGCCCCAGCACTAACTAAGCTACTAACCTAACCCCAAACTAAGCCCCAACACTAACCTAAACCCTAACTTTGGTCCTAACACTAACCTAAGGCCCAACACAAACCTAACCCCTAATCTATGCCCCAACAAAAACCTAACCCCTAACCTAGGCCCTAACACTAACCTAATCTCCAATACTAATCCAACCCCTAATCTAGGCCCCACACTTACCTAGGCACTAAAACTATCCTAAATCTTAAACTAAGTCCCAATACTAACCTAGCCCCTAACCTAGGCCCAAATACTAACCTAACCCCTAAACTAGGCCCTAACATTAATCTAATCTCCAACACTAATCCAACTACTCATCTGGGCCCCAACACTATCTTAACCACTTACCTAGGCCCTAAAAACTATCCTAAATCTTAAACAAAGTCCCAATATTTACCTAGCCCCTAACCTAGGCCCAAATACTAACCTGACCCCTGAACTAAGCCCCAACACAAACCTAACCTCTAACCTAAGCCCCAACACAAACCTAACCGCTAACCTAGGCCCTACAACTATCCCAAATCTTAAACTAAGCCCCAACACTAACCCGGCTATTAACTTGACCCCAAACTAAGCCCCAACACTAACCTAGCCCAGAACCTAAGGCTCAACACATACCTAACCCAAACCTTGGTCCTAACACTAACCTAAGCCCCAAAACAAACCTAACCCCTAACCTAGGCACTAACAATAACTAAATCTCCAATGCTAATCCAATCTAGTCCCCAACACTTACCTAGGCCTTAAAACTATCCTAAATCTTAAACTAAGTCCCAATACTAACCTTGTCCTTAACCTATGGCCAAATACTAACCTGACCCCTAACCTAAGCCCCAACACAAACCTAACCCCAAACCTTGGTCCTAACACAAACCTAATCTAGGTCCCAACACAAACCTAACCCCTAACACTAACCTAATCTCCAACACTAATCCAAACCCTAATCTAGGCCCTAAAATTATCCCAAATCTTAAACTAAGACCCTAACACTAACCCAACTACTAACCTGCCCCCAAACTAAGCCCCAATCTAAACCTAACCCCCAATCTAGGCTCCAACACAAACCTAACCCCTAATCTAGGCCCCAAAACCTACCTAGACCCTTAAACTATCATACACATACTCCCAATACTAACCTAATTCCTAACCTAGGCCCTAACACTAACCTAACCCCTAACCTAAGCCCCAACACAGATCTAACCCCTAACCTAGGCCCTACCACTAACCTAAACTCCAACACTAATCCAACCCCTTATCTAGGCTCCAACACTAACCGAATCACTTACCCAGGCCCTAACACTATCTTAAATCTCATACCAAGTCCCACCACTTACCTAACTCCTAATCTAGGCCCCAGCACTAACATGACCCCAAACTAAGCACCAACACTGACCTAACCCTTACCCTTGGGCCCAACACAAACCTAACCCCTTACCTAGGGCTTAAGACTAACCTAAGCCACTACACAAATCAAACCCCTAATCTAGGCCCCAACACCAACCTAACCACTTACCTAGGCTCTAAAACTATTCTAAATCTTAAACTAAGCCTCAACACTAACCCATCCCCTAACCTAAGCAGCAACACTAACCTGACCCCAAACTAAGCCCAGACACTAACCTGACCCCCAACCTAGGGCCTAAGACTAACTGAATCCTTTACCTAAGCCCCTCCACTAATCCAAACCCTAACACTAACCTGCCTGCACACTGACATAAGTCCCAATACTAACCTAACCACTAACTTAGGCCCCGATACCAACTTAACCACCAACCTAGGCCCGCACACTAACTTAATATCCTGACCTAGACCTCAACACTAACCTAGTCCTTTACCTAAGCCCCAACACTGTCATATATATTCATGTTAATTGCATGCATGCTTAGAGAAGGACAGGAAGGGGTTCATGTTTCGCCTAAAGATTGGCTTTAAGTAACGCATCAGTATAACACTTCATGGTATTTATTACACCTCACAGACATCACAGTACTCCTCCTGATAATGCATTCAACTGATTCTTTTTCTACAGAACGCAGTCATCTTTGTACAGGCATCATTCAGGGTCACCATATACTTCCTAGACAGGCATGTTGTCTCAGAGATGACACAATCATGAAAATTCTAACGACTCTGCTGTTCTTGGCTGTGTTCATAAATGTCTGACACAAATCAGCCCCTGTGACATCCTCTCATCTTGTGACTTGCTACAAAGTGACAATGTTGCTGATCAGCGAGGCAACTGAGAAAATGCTTCCAGCTGCCTGCAAAAGACCAATGATATCATCTCAGCCTAGGCAAAGTCACTTATGTGGAGCTTAAATTGGTTGTTAAGCCTTATAGTGATTGTAAAGTTTAATTTTTTTTCTATTAAAATAACAAACATGTTATAGTTACCTGCTCTGTTGCAGTGGATATGCCCACAGCAACCCGGATCCTCCTCTTCTCTGATCCCTTTTCTGTGCTCCTGGCCCCTCCCTCCTGTTGAATGTCCCCGCAACAAGCAGCTTGCTATGGGGGCACCCGAGCCGAGCTGCAGCTCCCTATGTCGAGTCAGACATGGAGCTGTGGTTCGGACTCCGCCCCCTCTCTATCCTGGTTGGCTAACTGACTTTGATTGAAAGCAGCGGGAGCCAATGGTGCCGCTGCTGTGTCTCAGCCAATCAGGAGGGAGAGTCCCGGACGGCCAAGACACTCGTGGACATCGCTGGACAGGGAGGGGGCTCAGGTAAGTATTAGGGGGTGCTAGGGCAGCTGCTGCACATAGAATGCTTTTTATCTTAATGCATAATGCATTAAGATTAAAAAAACCTTCTGACTTTACAACCACTTTAAGGTTTTTTACCTTAATGCATTCTATGGGCCCCCGATGATGTCATGTATGACGAAACTAGTAGGGCGGAGTCTGTGTCCAGCTATACCACGCTATGCTGATCTGCAAATTTTTTATGTAGGAATTTTTTATCCATTGTTACATTGTATCGGACCTGTGGTCACTTTTTATGGCATTTTTTTCAACAAAACCACCCTGGTTTTACGCTGTGTAGTGACTTTTTGCCTTTCTTTCATAAACCTTCATGGGAAAGAGTGACTAACAAGCACCAGTGGCTGTGACGCTACCCTTCTCTACCTCCAGTGGATGCATTAAGATGAAACACCTGTGCTGCAGCTCACCCTCAGACCCCCCCTTTTTCTTACCAGTGCCCGATCCAGTGGTGTGCACGAGTGCAGTGGCTCCAGCTGCTGTCTCTGTCCCCATTGGCTCCTGCTGCTGTCAATCAAAAGCTGTGACATGGGAGCAGGGGGGGGGCAGGGCCAAGTCCATCTGTCTGTGTCAATAAACACAGCAGCGGGACTCAGGAGCGAGGCTGCATGGGGGCACCTGGTGAAGAGGAGGGGGTTGTTTTTTTTTTTAATTGAACGTTTACAACCCCTTTAAACACTTGCCGACAGCCGCACACAGATATACATCGGCATACATACATACATCGTACAGGCAAATGGGCGTACCTGTACGTCCCTTTGAATTTGCCGCCTTGCGGGCACGTGGGTCCTGTGAACTCGATCTTCGCCAGTGGCCCGTGATCATGAGACGGAGAGGCAGAACAGGGAGATGCCTATGTAAACAAGGCATTTCCCTGTTCTGCCTAGTGACATGACAGGGAGCTACTGCTCCCTGTCATCGAGAGCAGTGATCGCTGTTATGTCAGTGGTAGCCCATCCCCCCCACAGTTAGAATCACTCGATAGGACACACTTAACCTCTTGATCGCCCCCCTAGTGTTTAACCCCTTCCCTGCCAGTGTCATTTACACAGTAATCAGTGCATTTTTTTAGCACTGATCGCCGTATAAATGACAATGGTCCCAAAATAGTGTCAAAAGTGTCCGATGTGTCCGCCATAATGCGATTTTTTTTTTTACCAAAAATATGTAGAAGAATACATATCGGGCTAAACTGAGGAAAAAATTAGTTTTTTTATATATTTTTGGGGGATATTTATTATAGCAAAAGGTAACAAAATTGTCGCTCTTTTTTTGCTTATAGCGCAAAAAATAAAAACCGCAGAAGTGATCAAATACCACCAAAAGAAAGCTCTATTTGTGGGAAAAAAGGGCATCAATTTTGTTTGGGTGCAACGGTCGCACGACCGCGCAATTGTCACTTAAAGCGAAGGAGTGCCTAATCGCAAAAAGTGCTCTGGTCAGGAAGAGGGTAAAATCTGAAGCGGTTAAGGATGGCATTTCAATGGTACAGTGTGGAGTTTTTCCGGAATAAATTATACTGTCGTTGTATATTATGACACGCAGCCTCGTGAAGTTACTGAAAGGTCCACATCGACGTTGTGGGACTGCGTCCAGTTGTGGCACGAGCCATTCGCCCCATCGCCATATGATTGGTACGAATCTGCGTAAAAAAATCACCAGGCGCTTTAATTGCGGAGGTATCTTAGAGCCGAGTGAGTTAAGTTTCACATGAATGAGGCCATTTGGTATGCATGTCACTGCAATCAGCATGAAATGCCCTGATAATGAAGAAGAAAAGGGCAGCTTGCTCCCCCAGCGCCCCGAGGCAGGGGAAATTCAAGGAGACACTAGAGAAAGTGTCAGAAAATGTTTCTGATTTGTTTTACTGGCGCTGACAAATTACAATAGGAAGGAGCGAGGCCTGCGTCAGCTTGTCAAAGCCTCCTCCCGTTCTCACGGTGAACAGCACAAGCCGGTCTCTGGCTCCTTTCCTGAGCATCGGGACTTCGGCGGCAATACGTCTGCCGTTCCGTCAGTCTAATCGTACGTGATGTGCGGCCTCTGCGACGGCGCGGTGTTGGCGTTATCAGACGTTCCGCGTCTTGAAGAATGGCAATGTGCCCCGGAGGACTGCATTAGATGTTATGGTTAATTAACTAATTTATTCAATCAAGTTTAACAGTGTTTTTACTTTAATGGGCCCATTACGTTTTAATATGAACGTAACAGCCTCCGCTTCCAGCAGTCACAACAATAGCCTTGTCACTTCCCTTCTCTCCATGCTTCACAAACTTCTTGTAATGTGTGAAGTTGCAGGGCAGATCCGTTTTTTTTTTTTTTATCACCGACGCGAACGGCAGCCTAGTCACGTGACCGGGAGCGGTTACTGTACGACTCAACTTTGGTATACGATTTCAAGTATAAATGTGGCATCAACTTGATTTCACAAACTGCGGCGCGCTCACTGATCCACGGCGTTGGGTAATACTACTGATCCTTGCAAGCTGTGCGTATATCCGGAGGCGACAACTCTGTGAAGCTAAGGCATAAAAGAGCACAAAGCGCACTGGATAGAACGGTAACTCGAAAACACAAAAAGATAAAAACAAATAAATCTGATAAATCGGTGCACTTGCAACAGACTCTTGGTAACATGTCGACCAGGTTGATTCCCAAATTAATCACCTAGTTCCTGTGGAAAGGTACCATGTCGACCAGGTTGATTCCCAAATTAATCGAACCTAGTTCCTGTGGAAAGGTAACATGTCGACCAGGTTGATTCCCAAATTAATCACCTAGTTCCTGTGGAAAGGTAACATGTCGACCAGGTTGATTCCCAAATCAATCACCTAGTTCCTGTGGAAAGCTGATGGTGCCTGTACTTGGAGGTATTGGTAGCCTGAAACTTTATTGGACATTGCTGGAAGGTTGGTCAAAGAAGTGGAAACTGCAGTTCAACCTTTCTGAATGCAAAATAGTGTACCTAGGGAAAAAGAATCTCCTGATAGGGTACAGTGTTGGCCGGAACTACAGAGGAAACAGATTTGAGGGTGCTTATTTCTGATGATTGCAAAATGTGCAAACAGCATGGCCATGCAATGGGGAAAACTAATAGAATTGTGGGATGCAACACCAGTAGGAGGTCCTAGTACCTCTATATAGATTTCTAGCTATCACTAGAGGGATCACCAGCAGGAGGACGGAGGTCCTGATTACTCTATTTAGATCTTTATATCACTAGAGGGATCACCAGCAGGAGGAAGGAGGTCCTGATTACTCTATATAGATCTTTATATCACTAGAGGGAACACCAGCAGGAGGAAGGAGGTCCTGATTCCTCTATATAGATCTTTATATCACTAGAGGGATCACCAGCAGGAGGAAGGAGGTCCTGATTCCTCTATATAAATCTTTGTAGCGCCCTGGGGTTTAGTCAGGGAGCTCCTCACAAATTTACTTGCCAGGAGTAGTTACCCTTGTCAATTGCTAGAGATCCATTGATTTCTCCCTAAGTTTGGCCTTGTTGCACTTTCCTCTTCTACCGCTAGGTGGCCGGGTACTTGGTGATACTAGATACGAGAAGGGCAACCCAAGGTCAGGTTATGGGTATATGGGGTATCTCAGCCAATGGGCAGGGGTCTTCTTGAATCCCTTGGCCTGCTGGGAGAACCTGCATATTCGGGTGAGGTCAAGTGATTTGTGTTCTGTGCCATCTGGACCGCTGTCTGGGTGGACATTTGTCGTACGCCCCGAGGCTGCTAGGCCAGAGATTGGGCATCTGGCTACCAGGCTGTGTGAAGGCCTATCCAGAAGTAAGAGGGCAGCGCAGGGTTGGGATTGCGGCTTGCAGTCCAACCATAAGTGATGGTTCTGCCAGCCAGAGAACCTGTCGTGGTCGATGGTAGAAGGAAAGCTGTCACCACTAAGGGACCAACCACCTTTAGCAGGGAGAAACTGAAGCAAGTACCAGAGCAGCATTCTCACCGACTGGGCACGGTGTTGAATCGGGAAACTTCAGGCAGTGATCAAGTCAGGGACCCAGCCATTGGAGTTGACGCTTGCAGAGCAGCCTTGTGAGTCAAGCAAGGGACCTAGCAGGTTAGCAGGGATGAAGCCCGAGGAGTATCTGCCAAGCTAGGGACCCAGCAGGGAAGCGTGGGTGACGCTTGAGGAAGATACCACCACAAAGCTTTGAGGAGCTCCAGGGATTCGGAGTCAGTGAATCAGAGGGTCCAGTGAGAGACCAGGGGCTCAAGGGGCTGAAGAACTGCAAGTAGAAGTTGTAGTGAAGCAAAGAGGACTGTAATGATTTGTGTTAGGAACTGTTAAAGACTGTTGCCATAGGAGACAGCAATCCTGCACGTGCAGATGTGGCGCCTTGATGGGGGCCTTTCCCTATACGGCTGTTCTCCTATTGAAGTCTCGGAGTCTGCCAATTGAAATTGCAACTGCTTAAGGGTGTCCTGGCCCTAACCCTCTTTCCCCCTCAAAATATAAAAAGGACTGTTAAAAGAAATAAAACCTCTTTTACATCCAAGAAGTGTCTGGCGCACCAATAACTTCATCCACCTTGCACCCACTATGCCTCACAACCCACCACATACAGAAGGATGTCAGCTATTGGCCCTGAAGGTTCTCATTAGACTGGAGGAGGCTAAAGACTTTGCTACATCTTTATATCACTAGAGGGATTACCAGCAAGCGGAAGGAGGTCCTGATTCCTCTATATAGATCTTTATATCACTAGAGGGATCAACAGCAGGAGAAAGGAGGTCCTGATTCCTCTATATAGATCTTCGTATCACTAGAGGGATCACCAGCAGGATGAAGGAGGTCCTGATTCCTCTATATACTGTAGATCTTTATATCACTAGAGGGGTCACCAGCAGGAGGAAGGAGGTCCCGATTCCTCTAGATAGATCTTCCTATCACTAGAGGGGTCACCAGCAGGATGAAGGAGGTCCTTATTCCTCTATATAGATCTTATTATCACTAGAGGGATCAACAGCAGGAGAAAGGAGGCCCTGATTCCTCTTTATAGATCTCCGTATCACTAGAGGGATCACCAGCAGGACGAAGGAGATCCTGATTCCTCTATATACTGTAGATCTTTATATCACTAGAGGGGTCACCAGCAGGAGGGAGGTCCTGATTCCTATATATAGATCTTCATATCACTAGAGGGGTCACCAGCAGGTCCTGATTCCTCTATATAGATCTTCATATCACTAGAGGGATCACCTGCAGGAGGAAGGAGGTCCTGATTCCTCTATATAGATCTTCATATCACTAGAGGGGTCACCAGCAGGACGAAGGAGATCCTAATTCCTCTATATAGATCTTCATATCACTAGAGGGGTCACCAGCAGGAGGAAGGAGGTCCTGATTTCTCTATATAGCTCTTCATATCACTAGAGGGGTCACCAGCAGGAGGAAGGAGGTCCTGATTTCTCTATATAGCTCTTCATATCACTAGAGGGGTCACCAGCAGGATGAAGGAGGTCCTGATTCCTCTATATAGATCTTCATATCACTAGAGGGGTCACCAGCAGGAGGAAGGAGGTCCTGATTCCTCAATATAGCGCTTTGGTTATTACTAGAGGTATCACCAGCAGGAGGAAGGAGGTCCTGATTCCTCTATATAGATCTTCATATCACTAGAGGGGTCACCAGCAGGAGGAAGGAGGTCCTGATTCCTCTATATAGATCTTCATATCACTAGAGGGGTCACAAGCAGGAGAAAGGAGGTCCTATGCAGATCTTTCTCTATAAAGAACTTTTGTTACCTCCAAAAAGATATTGCAAAGATAGAACAAGCCCAAAGTCCAGAGATGAGCACTAAAATGGTGAAAGGTCCGAGAGTAAAAACATACCTGGAGTTTCGGTTTTTCATATGCTAAAGTCAAAAGAGTTTTGTTGCTCTAAAGCCGATTTGTTGTGATGGTGGCCTGTCTTCTGGATTCTGTGTGGCTGATGTTTACTTCATCCATTGCCCCTTACTCTTCCAATTTTTTTCCTCTCAGCCCTAACTGTTTTTCTGTTCTGTGACTGCCTGAATGTCACCTGCCAAGACCATACCTTGTTTCACAGACTTTGCCTCTGCCAGACAATATGGTACATTGCCTCTGAAAGATAATATGTTGCCAAATGAGCACACCTAAAGCCAAAATTATACATTTCTTGTTTTGGATAAAGTGGTGAGGCATTAGAACCTCTGCCAGGTTTTTATTGCCTTTTAATGAGATTTTTTTCAAAGTCTTGAGGCTGGTCATGTGACATGCAGGGTGCTCATCAGGTTGGTGGGTGCTCTTCAGTGATGCAGAGATGCTGGGCCAGGTGCTGATGTCCTGTACTCACAGAATGTCCCTCAGTCTTCCAGGTTGAATGACACTGGGTGGATGACTAAGGACATCTAGTGGCAGAAAAGAATTAATGCAGAGGACAGCTCTTGGAAAGTTGGTGAGCATTGCAGTCAACTTGCCTTTTTCTTTTAGGGCTTGTTCACGGCTTCACCATTGGGGGTGGTAAAACCCAACGGTGGAGCCAGGCTTTTACCAACCCTAACTGCTACTCCCGGGGGTGTACACATGCCACGGCTGCAGGAAGAATTATACCCCCTGTAGCTTTTAAGTAAATGGGGCGACTCTGCAAGTGCCTGAAACCGCATGCAATGAATGGAGTTGCAGCGTGCTCGGGAAGGGATCAAGAGTTAAAGCAGGAGATGGGGAGGCAAAAAACCCGGCCAAATGCTCCCTGAAGAACGAGCCAAATGTAGATCTTCAGAGAGCACTACACATATAAATGAGTTCCAAAAGGGACTAAAAAAACAGGACAGATATCTCTACGACTAAGCCTGTAAGGGTGAAATGCGTCAGCTGGGCATTCTCCAGGAGGCAACTAACAGCTCGTTTTGTCTTGCTGAAAAAAGTTGATTCGATTCAAGTGTCATCATCGGCCGTTCGTTCTTTCCGTGCCGGGGGCTATTTAGAAGTAGAAAACATTTGCCCCGGAGTCGGGGCTTTACACAAGCCCGGTGTACAGGTTTCCAATAAGTGAAATGCGACGTGTCAGCTCTTCAGGCACTCAAGGGCTAAAGTACAATAACTTCAACAAAGTGAACACGAAGATGAATTACGTCTGATTGGAGGTGAACCGCGTTCCACTGAATCAAAGCCCACCTGTCGTATATTCGCTCCATGTGCACTTTACTCGGCTAATGTTGTCATCAATTTTCATTTTTTCACGTTAAATGTATTTGGCTTTTGGACAAGATAGGTCATAATTCACAGCTTTGATGAATATTCTCCTTGGTCCCGATTTACAGAATGTGCACTTAATTAATTGCACAACCTTTAATTGGACAGTCTATTTTTAATGTCAGCCCGCTCTCCTCCGTTCTCACCGCCGGGCTTAGCGCGCCGATTGTTTTCTTGTCACTTCTGAGAAAAGCTGCAATTATTAAATTCTGTAAATAATTTGTCAAAGCCGTGGCATGAAATCATTAGCGGGATGGAAATGGACCGATTAAAACAATATTTTTTGGGACTAAAAAAAGTGAAGCACAACATTGCATTCTTAAAAAGAAAGGATTTACATGGCATGGCTGTCCTGATCGGGGGGGATTTTGTCTCATTTTAGGATAGTGGGCGGAGCCATGCGAACCAGTCCTTTATATTACAAGAGCCAACTGTGTATGCAGAAACGAACGGTCTAACAGCCTGGAAATCATATCCCTGTTTTTCTATCTAGCTATTTCTGGCTGGTGAGTCCTCATTACTGCAAGATCTAGAAATCAGGATTCCTGTGGAGTAAGGAGACCAGATAACCAGTCGGGGGGGGCGCGAACAGAGCCAACCATTCCTTTATACGAACCTGAATTCCTAAAACAGGAAGAATTTACATGTAACTACTTTTATCACATTAGCATCAGATATATACAGTGGGGAAAATTATTATTTGAGCCCCTGCAGATTTTGTAAGTTTGCCCACTTACAAAGAAATCTATATTTTTTATCATAGGTGCATTTTAAATGATAGAGACAGAATATCAACCCAAAATCCAGAAGAAAAACATACGATACAAATGTTATGAAGTGAGTTTATAGTTCAGCGAGTAAAATATGTATTTGATCCCCAAGCAAAACATGACTTAGTAGTTGGTGGAGAAACCCTTGTTGGTGATCACAGAGGTCAGACGTTTCTTGTAGTTGGTGACCAGGTTTGCACACATCTCAGGAGGGATTTTGGTCCTCTCTTCTCTACAGATCTTCTCTAAATCCTGAAGGTTTCTTGACTGTCTCTTGGCAACTCGAAGTTTCAGCTCCCTCCATAAATTTCCTATAGGATTAAGGTTTGGAGACTGTCTAGGCCACTCCATGAATTTAATATGCTTTTCTTGAGCCACTCCTTTGTTGCCTTGGTCGTATGTTTTGGGGCATTGTCATGCTGGAAGACCCGTCCACGACCCATCTTCAGTGTTCTGACTGAGGGAAGAAGGTTCTCATCCAAGATTTTACAATACATGGCCCCGTCCATTGGCCCCTCAATGTGGCAAAGTCGGCCTGTACCTTATAACAGAAAAACAGTCCCAAAGCATCATGTTTCCACCTCCGTGCTTGACTGTAGGGATGGTGTTCTTAGGGTCATAGTCAGCATTTTCCTTTCTCCAAACACAGCGAGTCGAGTTTATGCCAAAGAGCTCAACTTTAGTCTCATCTGACCACAACACTTTGTCCCAATCCTTCTCTGAATCATTTAGATGTTCATTGGCATGACTGTACATGTGCCTTCTTGAGGAGGGGTACTCGCCGTGTTTGGAGGAAGAAAAATGCTGACGATGACCCTAAGAACACCATCCCTACAGTCAAGCACGGAGGTGGAAACATGATGCTTTGGGGCTGTTACTCTGCTAAAGGTACAGACCGACTTTGCCGCATTGAGGGGACAATGGACGGGGCCATGTATTGTAAAATCTTGCATGAGAACCTTCTTCCCAGAACACTGAAGATGGGTCATGGATGGGTCTTTCAGCATGACAATGACTCAAAACATACTGCCAAGGCAACAAAGGAGTGGTTCAAGAAGAAGCACATTAAGTTCATGGAGTGGCCTAGCCAGTCTCCAGACCTTAATCCCTATAGAAAATTGATGGAGGGAGCTGAAACTTCAAGTTGCCAAGCGACAGCCAAGAAACCTTAAGGCTGGGTTCACACTAGAGCACGGAGAGGCTCACATCAGGGGGTCTGGTGAGTCTCCATTCACTGGTTCAGGTCCGATCTTAGTCCAAATTTTTGGCTGAATTCGGACCTGAAACAGACCAAAAGAGGCACAAGACTCCCGTGCAATTTGCACCGGAGCCGCTCCAGAGATGTGTAAACCATCACCATAGAGAGCCGGTCACAATCTCCCGCTATGCGAATTGGATGCGGAGAAACCCTCATCCAATTCACAATAGTGTGAACCCAGCCTAAAGATTTAGAGAAGATCTGTAAAGAACAGTGGACCAATCCATCCTGAGATGTGTGCAAACCTGGTCACTAACTATAAGAAACCTCTGAACTCTGTGCTTGCCAGAAAGGTCTTCTCCACCAAGAAACCACTGCACTGTCATGTCATTATGTAGCAAAATCTCTGAGGAACGTTTCCAACACCTTGTTGTATCTATGCCACCAAGAATGAAGGCAAAAGGGGGTCCAACCCGGTACTAGCAAGGTGTACCTAATCAAGTGGCCGGTGAGTGTATATATAGTATATTTATATATATATAACAAAACCAATATTAGATAGATACAATGTCACCAGCAGCAATGCGTCAAATACAACTCTCATACAAAGTCAAAAGATATACTGTATAAATGCACAAGTGCCACTCTAGTGCTCATCCATATCTACATAACACCAAAATTCCTGCAAAGTCTCTTTAAAAATACTATCTTATATGCTGCTTATATACATAACAATCCAGTGCCTGCTGTTGTTATTTGATTCACTCCGTGTGTTTACCACCACCAGATGATAGGTGAACACTTATTATCAGAATATACACTATATTGCCAAAAGTATTGGGACACCTTATGACTAAGGCCTTATAGGCTGAAACGCGTCAACTGACTTAATCTGCGTTTGTTCACTGTGGCTATTCAATAAAATTAAGAAATTTTAGGAGCAACAACCGGAGTGCGGATCATTTTTTCAGTATTGGGACGCCTGCCTTTACACACACATGAACTTTAATGGCCTCCCAGTCTTAGTCCGTAGGGTTCAATATTGAGTTGGCCCACCCTTTGCAGCTATAACAGCTTCAACTCTTCTGGGAAGGCCGTCCACAAGGTTTAGGAGTGTGTCTATGGGAATGTTTGACCATTCTTCCAGAAGAGCATTTGGGAGGTCAGGCACTGATGTTGGATGAGAAGGCCTGGCTCGCACTCTCTAATTCATCCCAAAGGTGTTCTATCGGGTTGAGGTCAGGACTCTGTGCAGGCCAGCCAAGGTCCTCCACCCCAAACTCGCTCATCCATGTCTTTATGGACCTTGCTTTGTGCACTGGTGGGCAGTCATGTTGGAACAGGAAGGGGCCATCCCCAAACTGTTCCCACAAAGTTGGGAGCATGAAATTGTCCAAAATGTCTTGGTATGCTGACGCCTTAAGAGTTCCCTTCACTGGAACTAAGGGGCCAATCCCAACCCCTGAAAAACAACCCCCACACCATAATCCCCCCTCCATCAAATGGTTTGGACCAGTGCACAAAGCAAGGTCCATAAAGACATGGATGAGCGAGTTTGGGGTGAAGGAACTTGACTGGCCTGCACAGAGTCCTGACCTTAACCCGATAGAACACCTTTGGGATGAATTAGAGCGGAGACTGCGAGCCAGGCCTTCTCATCCAACATCAGTGCCTGATCTCACAAATGCCCTTCTGGGTGAAAGGTCATCACCCTTTCTGTTCCAACATGACTGCACACCAGTGCACAAAGCAAGGTCCATAAAGACTTGGATGAGGGGTGAAGGAGGTTGACTGGCCTGACCTCAACCCGATAGAACACCTTTGGGATGAATTAGAGACTGCGAGCCAGGCCTTCTCGTCCAACATCAGTGCCTGACCTCACAAGTGCGCTTCTGGAAGAATGGTCAAACATTCCCATAGACACACTCCTAAACCTTGTGGACGGCCTTCCCAGAAGAGTTGAAGCTGTTATAGCTGCAAAGGGTGGGCCAACTCAATATTGAACCCTACGGACTAATGCCCCGTACACACGGTCGGATTTTCCGATGGACAATGTCCGATCAGAGCGTGTTGTTGGAAATTCCGACCGTGTGTGGGCGCCATCGGACATTTTCCATCGGATTTTCCGACACACAAAGTTGGACAGCAGGAGATAAAATTTTCTGACAACAAAATCCGATCGCGTCAATTCCGCCCGTGTGTGGCCTGTTCCGACGCACAAAGTGCCACGCATGCTCAGAAGAAATTCCGACACGGAACAGCTCGTTCTGGTAAACTTAGCGTTCGCAATGGATACAGCACTTTCGTCACGCTGCAATGTTCAAAATGGTTTAATACAGCGCACTCTCTTCTTCTTTATAATGTGACAAGAATTAAGTAGTTTTGCTGCTCATATTCACACACACTTCTCACAAACTTTTGTGTTTTTTTATTGGGATTCCCTTAATATATTGTTATTAGTTGTCACATCTGACAGTTTTTTTTTTTTATATATTTTTTTGTTTTTTATTTTACGCCTTTTTTTTTTATTTAATGTTTGTATTTTTTCAAAGGCTGATCTTTGTTCAATGTTATTTTTATTTTTACTCCAGAATATTTTTGTGTGTGTTTTGTGTGTCAAGTTACCCCAACACCATTATTATCTTTTATTATTTAATCTCCAGGAGATTGTTTGGTGTTGGTGTCCCTTGTTCATTTCACATTGCATATTTGAAATGTACCTGAATCCTCACAAACAAACCATCATTTTTGAAGTAAAACACATAGGAGAGTATAATTCAAAACAAAAATCCTTTATTAAGGTATCAGAACCAAACAAAGAGGAAGGCAACACTGGAGAAACATGAGAAATTAGTGAAGCCTGGGACCCCCACGGCAGACATCAATTCTTCAACATCAAAATTGGTGGCCTGAGGAGTCCATATATAAGGGAGGGCAGTCTGGTCCGGGATTCGCAGAGATCCGGATAGCAGCAGATGACATGTATGTCCCCAGGCTGTGGTACCACAAGAGGCTGCATCTTTTGGCCGACCAGACTGGATCCAGGGTCCTCACTTTCTGGTCTTCCTTCCACGCTTCCTTCCCGGCTGTGGCTGTGCAGTTGGAGATGTGGCAGGAGGAGGAGTAGGACCTGGAGGAGGAGGAGGACCTGGAGGAGAAGGAGGACGAGGAGGAGGACCTGCAGGAGGAGGAGGAGGACCATCACAAAGGTGTGTCTGAGCTGTAATTTGGCCCCTCATACCTTTCTCAAGAGCCTCCAATATGAGGGCCTCACGCATTACTTGTTGGCCCTCCTCCATCCTCTGCATTTTATATGCAATGACGGCAGCAATGTCCTCCTCCACGGTCTGTCGTGCTCCCAGGACCTCTGTAGCCCTCCAAAAGAGTCCTCCGGTAGCCTCCTCTAGGGCACTCCTCTTCCTGCCACTTTCTCTTTTCAGGGGGGGTGGAGGGACCTTGATATCAGCCAGCCGGCTCGGCCCGGCCACCTCCTGGCTGAGACTTCCCTGTGTATGAAAAAGGGACATGGTTGTAATGTTTTGCATCATCAATCACAATCCTAAATTAGTACTCCCAACTAACATCTAGTTAACATCATTGATTGGACAAGCAGAAATATTTAGAGGAATGCTATTCCTGGCTCAATCTGGGCTCCTCCACATGTGGCCTGGAAGGCCCAGGTTGGGCGTCAGAAGCCTCAGCCGGGGGGGAAGGAAGCGTGGAAGGAAGACTGGAGAGGGATGGCCTGGGTTCAGTTTGGCCTGCCAGAAAATGCAGCCTGTCGTAGGACAACATCCTGGGGACATAGATGTCATCTGCTGCTCCGGATCTCTGCGAATCCTGGACTTTCTTGCGCTCCCTCAGATATGTACTCCTCAGGCCACCAATTAATATCTTTAAATAGGTGATGTCTGCCGTGGGGATCACCTGCTTCACAATTACCAACAATTGCACCAGTGCTGCCTTCCTCTTTGCTTGGTTATTGTAATGGGGGTGTTTAATCTCCCACAGACAGGGCAGCTCCCTTAGCATATCTATGAATACTGACATGAAGTCATTATCTTTGAGTACCATATCCATGTTCACTGCAAGACACAACACAAGACAAAGCCTAATGTCAGACAAAACTCTCCTAGTTTGCAATATAGGCACAAGTTTGTCTCTTACCTTCGTTCTTACGATCGGCGCCTCCAATGCTCCTTCCTCCGCTCACAGATCGTACGTAATACGCACGCGTGTTACGCTTTATATACACTGCGCATGCGTGTAACTCCGCCCGCCCCTGACGTTCTTTCTAGTCTATTCCCCGCCCCTTTTCGTTCGGCGCAGTGGGGGAAGAGCACATGGCGGAGTCACAGCAGGTGCGTGCTAATTGCAGGAACGAGGAGGAGGAGGAAAGCCCGGATCCGGACACGTCCCGATCCAGAAGGAGACGTTTTAAGGCCACAAATATGTCCTTTGGGGAGATGTTGGAGATGGTCGACATCATGAAGAAGTCCGACTATGACGGGAAGTATGGGCCTTACCCCAACCCCAACATCAGAAAGGCCAAGATCATGGCGAAAGTGGTCATGAGTCTTGAGAGGAATTTCGGGGTCCAAAGATCAAAAGATCAGCTCAGGAAGCGGTGGTCGGACCTCAAATTAAGAGAGCCAGAGCAGTACCGAAAGATCCGGAGAGTGCTGCAAAAAAGTAAGTAGTTGTGCTGTGTTCCTATTCTTTCTGTCTTTATTCCGTTCGTTCTGCTCCATGTGCTTTTATTAATTGTAACGTTTAAAAGGGCAACTTTAATGTTCATGGGCCCATTATTCGTTTGTATCAAACATTTTTCTTTGGGCCTACTTGGATGCCAAATATTTGTTTTGTAGATGGGTTTGTTACTAGAATGAAATGCCAACTAGATTGTGTATAAGGAGAGGACACTGAGCAGCTGTTTTCACATCTGGACACTGGAGCACTAGTGTGGGACACAAGAACACCATTTTTATTAGGGGGGCCACACAGGTGCTCCAGTGTATACTATAGGGGGGTCTCCATCTGTGAACTTTGTACTAAACCGGTAAAGTATTGCAGCTTGACAAAGGGCAATAAGAAAATTACATCTTGGAACTCGGCTAAAATCGATAATTGTACCCCACTTCCAAGCAATGTTTCCTATTTCTAGTTCTGCCATCAAATATCTGTGTGCTAAGTATACCATTTTTGTTTTACATAGGGGATAAAAGACTTGGAGGACACCCCTCATCTGAGGAGACCAGAGACCCCCCACCTATGGAAGAAGGTGAAATACCCCCAAACGAAGAAGAAGAGCAGGAGGAAGAAGAAGATGTGGTGGAGATTGGCACCACAACAGGTGAGTGTCTGCGACCAGAGGCTCAGGTAAAAGAGATTGATGGTGGCAGATTTTTGATACGTGTTTTTGTTTTCTTTATCTCTTTTTAGGTGATCATGATGTGAGGGATCCAGAACGCTTTACTTCAGAAAGTGCCCAGATCCTGATCGGGGAGATCATGGGGTGTAATCTCGAATTGCACAACATACAGCAAAAAATCAGTGATGTTATTAAAAAAAATAATAACATCATTGATGTTTTGGGGCGAATTTAAAAGCCCACAAAATCACTTTTTGGATTGTGGTCCAATCTTTTAAATCTTTTTGCAATGTTTTGAAAAGCCAAATTTGGAGGATGCACACAGTGTGCCAACATGTGCTATCTGACATCACGGGAGATCAATGGACGCGTTTTGGGGGGGCAACACCTTCCTCAATTATAAAGTAGCGGCGAGGAAGGGCTTGCTCCCCCAAAACACGTCCCTTGATCCCCCCTGATGGCAGATAGCACATGTTGACATTCTGAACTTGGTGTGCATCTTCCAAATTTGGCTTTTCCAGGGGTGATTTCCCCCCATCTGAACGCTATATCAAACACAGTTCCTAAATACTCATGTCTGATATAGCCTTTAGGTTTTACCATATGTGAACTTTGTAAGTTCAAGTTTTTTGGCTTTCTTGTTGGTTTTACACAGGCCTGTTTTATCTGAAAAGGACATTTTGATTTTTGATAATGCTACTGCAAAAATTGTTAAAAACCTTTGGTAAATGCACATGTGATTGTGCAGCTATAAAAAAGTTGGTTACTCAAGAATGTGTGGATTATTGTCTCAACACTACAACACTTTTGGGGTGATGTAATTGCTATTTTATGCAAACATGGGGGTTATTTCCTAAGGGCAAATACACTTTGCACTACAAGTGCAGGTTCAGTGCAGTTGCAAGTGCACTTGTAGTGAAATGTGTTTTTGCATTTAGGAAGTACCAGCCAACAGTGTTTTTTATAATGTTACCCAATCACGACATTTTCTGCACTCAACACATTTCTGTCAGGGTCAACTAAAACAAACACAAGCAGTAAATGTCCACAAAGAATTTCTTTTGGTTGTTTTTTATTCGAAAAAGGTTTCACATATTGTCTGGCATATTGATAGCCCCCCTACCCGCAAAGAACTCCAGGTATCGTAACCGGACATCACGGGCATTCAGGGAGGGCAAGCCAGGACGGCCACTTTCAAGTGCCGTCAGTGTTGTTGGATTCCGGCCTCAGGCCCAACTGAGCCAGCATAGTTGGCTGAATGTTTTCTTAAAAAATTATGGAGAACACAGCAGGCAAGTATTATATGGTTCAGTTTATACTCCGCCATATGGATGGGTGTCAGAAATAGTCGGAACCGGCTGGTCAGGATTCCAAATGTGTTCTCCACCACTCTTCGGGCTCTGGCCAGCCGGTAATTAAAAACCCTCTGTTCCGGGGTGAGGGTCCTCATCGGGAATGGCCGCATCAGGTGGTCCCCCAGCGCAAACGCTTCATCAGCAATGAACACAAATGGGAGACCTTCAACATTGTCCTCTGGAGCTGGCAAGTCCAAGCTGCCATTCTGGAGACGCCTGTAGAACTCCGTCTGGGCGATGACTCCACCATCGGACATCCGGCCATTCTTCCCCACGTCCACATACAGGAACTCGTAATTAGCCGACACCACCGCCAACATCACTATACTATTAAACCCCTTGTAATTATAATAGTACGACCCCGAGTTGGGTGGTGGGACGATGTGGACGTGTTTCCCATCAATTGCCCCTCCGCAGTTAGGAAAGTCCCACCGCTGGGCAAAGTGGGAGGCCACAGTCTGCCATTCCTGTGGCGTTGAAGGAAACTGTTGAGGAAAAAACAATAAACATTACTATTTTTTCACAGAAACATGGCAAGCAGATTAGACACAAACATTATGGGGCAACCTCCAGATAGCATTTATTAAGGGGAATTTAACAACACCAAAGTATAAGGTACACATATCATATTCCCCCTCCCCCCCTCTCATGGGCCATTTCTAACATTATAGGGGGGGAGGAACTCTTGGACAGGTAACCCTCTTCACTCCATTGAGAGATGAATGCCTAAATAATGGGTATTACTTGGAACAGCCCCTCCTTAGTTACACTATTGGCAGACCACTGGACAGGTAAGAAGTGTCTGAATACAAAGATATAAATACACACTGTACACATTTGAGCACATTTGAACATTCTGCTATTACCTATCAAGATAATAATAGGATACAAAAACTTTAAACAGTACCATTGGAAATTATACAGGCAGGCCCTTGCACTACATGCTTTGGGGAATTCATCCATAAATCTGACCAGTAAAGAGATGGCTATAGTGTGTATGGGTTTGGCAAAGTCAGCAGATAGATGATTGAGGATAGAGAATTGGGATCAGCTGACTTAGCAGTTGTGGGGAGGGAGGGTTACTAAAAATTTGGGGACACCGCAAAAAAAAGCCTCTGGCACTCTGCATGAATTTAAATCAAAAATAACATTTCCAAACATTTTAGGGGGTGTTTGGGGTAAAGCACTACTATGGAGCAGATAAAATACATTGTTAAGTGACTACATGAGTTGAATATAGGGGCAGGAGACACCATGCTGGGGAGGTTATTGAAGGGCAAATATGTATGAAGGACCTAAAATAATAATTACATAAAAATCCAGCATGCATGAGGACAAAGGGGACATTCACAGCATATTACAATCATGGTAATTAGAGAATGAGGAAAGAAATACAATATATTAGCAAACATTAAATACAATAAAATGTGATATAAAAGGATAAAAATCTTACCTTCATATACTCCTTCTGCAGGACCTGGATGATGGCAGAACAGGTCTCTGGGATAATGATCCCCAGAGCCTGGGGGGAGATGCCTGTCGAGAACTTGAGGTCCCGCAGACTTCTCCCTGTGGCCAAATACCGCAAGGTAGCGACCAACCTCTGCTCCGGAGTGATGGCTTGCCTCATGCAGGTATCCTGCCTGCTGATATAGGGGGTCAGCGAAGCCAACAAACGGTGAAATACGGGGTCCGTCATCCGGAGAAAGTTCCTGAAATCATCAGGATTATTCTCACGGATCTCACGGAGCAAAGGCATATGACAGAACTGGTCACGCTGAAGCAACCAATTCTTGGTCCATGAACTCCTCCCCACCCTGTTCATGGACTGGACTTGTGTCAAGGTCAGGACCCCAACACCAAGCCCCCGCACAGCACGAACTCTACGAGGAGTACGCATACGAAACATGGCTAGAAAACGGTCGGCTGCTCAGAACGAAGTAACAGAACGCACTGAAGAACAGCAAGGCCTGTGAAGAGCGACCTGAAAAACAGTAACGAACGAACAAGAATACAATGACTACCTAAAGTCACGCGGAACTTGCTGCACGCACTGAAGAGCAGATACAAACCCACAAGCACAAACTGAACGGCAGAAAACGATCTGAAAGCCACGAGTCTGAAAAAGCGCGAATCGTCTCTCACCAAACTTTTACTAACACGAGATTAGCAAAAGGAGCCCAAAGGGTGCCGCGCTTGGTTCTGAACCGGCCTTTTCTAGTCTCGTCGTACGTGGTGTACGTGACCGCGTGGTTGGCGATCGGAAATTCCGACAACTTTGTGCGACCGTGTGTAGGCAAAACAAGTTTGAGCCAACATCCGTCGGAAAAAATCCTAGGATTTTGTTGTCGGAATGTCCGAACAAAGTCCGACCGTGTGTACGCCCTATAAGACTGGGAGGCCATTAAAGTTCATGTGTGTGTAAAGGCAGGCGTCCCAATACTTTTGGTAATATAGTGTATATCAAAGTGCTATATGTGCAAAGATATAAATTATATCAGTTATTACAATAAAAAATACATAAAAGTGAATATGTGCAATAGGCACAATGCAAATAAGTAAATACATATAATATCTGTGCAAAAAAAAAAAAAAACATATATCCATGATTTGTAACTATTTCAATTCACGTGAAATATTCGTGCAAAATTAATAAAGTTACTATAAAAATGTTTGCAAAAAAAAAAAATTCATGCAGCCAAATTCCTAAGTGTTCTATGTAATGTCAAAACACAAAATCTTATGTTTATGAATTCTTCATGTTCCCCAAAATAAAGTGCTCTCCACCACCGTAAGTATTAAATAAAGTCACCAGAGCCGGATTCTGGTAAAATTATAAACCAGCAGTTAGCGCATAACACTCCGGGAGTGACGATCTGCAGCTTCACAACTCTCCAATCAAAGACCACTCGAGAGGATAATTCCATATACTCCATAACACACATGAAGGAGGAAGAGAAGGAAAAGGAAGCTCCCATAGCCTAAAACCAGCTAATATTTCTTTATTTATTACCAAATCGATACATTCACATTTCTGTGTGTCTCCACTGACACAAGTATACAGGTACATAATGTGATGGTACGAATATAGAAATAATAGAAACTGTTAGAGCTGTAGTATACTGGTATACGGCGGTTGTTGGCTCGACGCGTTTCTCGGCTTGGTGCCGCTCATCAGGAGAAAGCACGTGGTGTATCTGCAAATGGGAGATGAACAACTTGATAAACAATCTTGTATCAATAGAGGGGAGGAGAATGAAAATGGAGACCCTCCCCCCCCCCAATAGATCACTTATGCCGCGTACACACGAGCGGACTTTTCAACCGGACTGGTCCGACGGACCGAGTCCAGCGGACAATCCGACCGTGTGTGGGCTTCATCGGACCTGCAGCGGACTTTTTCGGTCGAAAATCTGACGGACTTTAGATTTGGAACAGGTTTCAAATCTTTACGTCGGAACTCCGCCGGACCCAGTTCCTATCGAAAAGTCCGCTCGTCTGTATGCTACTCCGACGGATGAAAACCGACGCCAGGGCAGCTATTGGCTACTGGCTGTCAACTTCCTTATTTTAGTCCGGTCGTACGTCATCACGTACGAATCCGTCGGACTTTGGTGTGATCGTGTGTAGGCAAGTCCGTTTGTTCGGAAAGTCTGTCGGAAGTCCGCCCAAAGTCCGTCGGACCAGTCCGGTCGAAAAGTCCGCTCGTGTGTACGCGGCATAAGAAGTATATATGCAGCTGGAGGCATAATGTCAAGGACCACGGACCCCCTTATGTGACAGGGGCCAGTAAGGTCATAGGCCATGCAGATGTTACCTTGCAACATTTTTGTACCCCACTGTGATATAAGGTGGACTCTACCCATTTTTAACCATGTTATTACCAGTAACCATGGTTTTAGGAATTGACGCCACGTTTAATTTGTATTCCTATTTGTATGTATATGTCAATTGTGTGTGTAATTTTGTTATTTACGGAAAATATTAAATATCTCGATCTCCACCATTGTATTCATTTCAACCTTGTGCTTCGTTCAAAGCTCCACCCTCTTGCTACTAATTGTAACAATACCATTGCCAGGGATGGAGGCACATGACCTTACCAGGCCATGGCCCCATTTAAAGTCCCAATGTTTCCCCTCCCCCTTTTCCCCAATTTTTTTGCTTTTTGTCATTCAGACATAATTGAAAATACTAGCCCACCTGGCTACTCTTCAGCAACACTGCTGCTATAGGTACTGGTCCCTCAAACCACCAGCTCTTCCAGGCCCACCGTCTTGGATGCACACAGCTTTTGGGCTCCTTAAACGCAGACAGCTTCAAGCCCCCTCAATGCACACAGCTTCTGGCTCCTTGGACGCACACAGCTTCAGGCCCTTCAATGAGCTGCTTGGACGCACCCAGCGTCCATCCTCACACAGAGATTCTCTCAATAGCAGCCAACTGCTCCAACTTCACCTTCCTCCCACCTTCTGCCCTCACCAGCCCCTCGTTATATGGGCTGTGTGCATCTGGGCACACACCCTGCTGGCTGTCCACAAGACCCGGACACAGGGTTGGAGATCCCGTCCCACCCAAAACTCTTATGCCCCGTACACACGGGCGGACTTTCCGACGGAAAATGTATGATAGGACCTTGTTGTCGGAAATTCCGACCGTGTGTGGGCTCCATCACACATTTTCCATCTGAATTTCCGACACACAAAGTTTGAGAGCAGGCTATAAAATTTTCCGACAAGAAAATCCGTTGTCGGAATTTCCAATCGTGTGTACACAAATCCGATGCACAAAGTGCCACGCATGCTCAGAATAAATAAAGAGATGAAAGCTATTGGCTACTGCCCCGTTTACAGTCCCGACGTACGTGTTTTACGTCACCGCGTTCAGAACGATCGGATTTTCCGACAACTTTGTGTGACCGTGTGTAGGCAAGACAAGTTTGAGCCAACATCCGTCTGAAAAAATCCTAGGCTTTTGTTGTCGGAATGTCCGATCAATGTCCGACCGTGTGTACGGGGCATTAGAGCTGTAGTATACTGGTATACGGCAGTTGTTGGCTCGACGCGTTTCTCGGCTTGGTGCTGCTCATCAGGAGCAATCACGTGGTGTATCTGCAAATGGGAGATGAACAACTAGATAAATAATCTTGTATCAATAGAGGGGAGGAGAATAAAAATGGAGACCCTCCCCCCCCCAATAGATCACTTATGTTACGTACACACGGGCGGACTTTTCGACCGGACTTGTCCAACGGACCGAGTCCGGCGGACAATCCGACCGTGTGTGGGCTTCATTGGACCTGCAGCTGACTTTTTCGGTCGAAAATCTGACGGGCTTTAGATTTGGAACATGTTTCAAAACTTTACGTCTTTACGAAAACCGACGCTAGGGCAGCTATTGGCTAGTGGCTGTCAACTTCCTTATTTTAGTCCGGTCGTACGTCATCACGTACGAATCCGTCGGACTTTGGTGTGATCGTGTGTAGGCAAGTCCGTTTGTTCGGAAAGTCCCTCGGAAGTCCGCCCAAAGTTCGTCGGACCAGTCCGGTCGAAAAGTCCGCTCGTGTGTACGCGGCATAAGAAGTATATATGCAATTGGAGGCATAATGTCAAGGACCACGGACCCCCTTATGTGACAGGGACCAGTAAGGTCATAGGCCATGCAGATGTTACCTTGCAACATTTTTGTACCCCACTGTGATATATGGTGGACTCTGTAACTCTATCATGCTACCCATTTTTAACCACGTTATTACCAGTAACCACGGTTTTAGGAATTGACACCACGTTTATTGTGTATTCCTATTTGTATGTATATGGAAATTATGTGTGTAATTTTGTTATTTACTGAATATTAACCACTTGCTTACAGGGCACTTAAACCCCCCTCCTATCCAGACCAATTTTCAGCTTTCAGCGCTGACGCACTTTGAATGACAATTGCGCGGTCATACAACACTGTACCCAAATGACATTTTTATCATTTTTTTCAGCACAAATAGAGCTTTCTTTTGGTGGTATTTGATCACCTCTGCGGTTTTTACTTTTTGTTAAAAAAAATGTAAAAAAATTAATTTTTAAAAAAAAAATGTTTTATTTTTTTATATTTTGTTATAAAAAATTTAAAACAGGTAATTTTTCTCCTTCATTGATGAACGCTGATGAGGCGGCAGTGATGGGCACTGATAGGCGGCAGTGATGGGCATTGATGGGTGGCAGTGATGGCCACTGATGGGTGGCAGTGATGGGCAGCACTGGCAGGTGGCACTGATTGGCACTACAGGTGGGCATTGATAGGTGGTACTTGTGGGCATTGATAGGTGGCACTTGTTGGCATTGATAGGTGGCACTTGTGGGCACTGTTAGGTGGCACTGTGGGCACTGTTAGGTGGCACTGTGGGCACTGTTAGGTGGCACTTTTATTGGGCACTGATGAGGCAGATGTGCCTCTTTAACTTCGGGACCGATGTCCCTGACATGTGAGCCGGTGATCGGCTTTTTTTTCTACTCGCGCTGTCAGCGTGAGTAAAAAAAAAAACCGATTACCGATGTTTTGTTTACATCATGTGATCAGCTGTCATTGGCTGACAGCTGATCACATGGTAAGGGGCCGGGACCGGCCCCTTACACGGATTGGTGATCAGCCGAGTCTCAGTGACTCGGTGATCACAGCGCGCCGGCGCGTGCACAGGGGAGGCCGTCATATGACGGCCTCCCGGGAATGCAGGTCCGCGCTGTCGGCATCATTCGGCCATAGCGCGGATGTCTAGTGGTTAAATATCTCAATCCCCACCATTGTATTCACTTCAACCACGTGCTTCATTCACAGTCCACCCTCTTGCTCCTAATTGTAACAATATCATTGCCAGGGATGGAGGCACATGACCTTACCAGGCCATGGCCTCATTTAAAGTCCCAATGTTTCCCCTTCCCCTTTTCCCCAATTTTTTGCTTTTTGTCATTCAGACATAACTGAAAATACTAGCCCACCTGGCTACTCTTCAGCAACACTGCTGCTATAAGTACTGGTCCCTCAAACCACCAGCTCTTCCAGGCCCACCGTCTTGGATGCACACAGCTTTTGGGCTCCTTAAACGCAGACAGCTTCAAGCCCCCTCAATGCACACAGCTTCTGGCTCCTTGGACGCACACAGCTTCAGGCCCTTCAATGGGCTGCTTGGACGCACCCAGCGTCCATCCTCACACAGAGATTCTCTCAATAGCAGCCAACTGCTCCAACTCCACCTTCCTCCCACCTTCTGCCCTCACCAGCCCCTCGTTATAAGGGCTGTGTGCATCTGGGTACACAACCTGCTGGCTGTCCACAAGACCCGGACACAGGGTTGGAGATCCCGTCCCACCTAAAACTCTTAGGGATCTCCAAACTACAGAGTCCCATCTGGAACTAGCAGAACCTGGAGAAAACTGCCAGAGCAGTTTTCTCCATTTCAAATCTACCCTCTGTAGTTTTGCAATCCACAGATACGCAAACTCTGTGTGCCTTTTACAGGGAGAAAAAAAAAAGGGGGGGGGGGGCAGGGAAAGTGATTTCATTTCACCTGTTTTTTTATTCACAATGCCATTTCACATATGTGGACTTTTTTAGTGATTTCAGTTTATGAATGTATCTATCTTCATTTATTGCTGTTTGCACCTAGCACTTTATTTTATTTTGCACAGTCAATGTGTTATACTTAAGCCCCGTACACACGATCAGATTTTACGACGGGAATTGTGTGATGACAGGCTGTTGGCGGAAAATCCGGCCGTTTGTACGCTCCATCGGACAATTCGTCGGATTTTCCACGGACAAATGTTGGATGGCAGGTTTTCACATTTTCCGCAGACAAATTGTGTGTTGTCGGATTTTCCCAGCGTGTGTACACAAGTCCATCGGACAAAAGTCCAAAGTACAAACATGTGTGCTCGGAAGCGGTCGGTCTTGTAAACTCGCGTTCGTAATAAAGAATTAACATTCATGACGCGGCAAATTATGAAATCTGGAAATGCAGCGCACAATTCTCTTCTTTAACGGGATAATAATGAAGCTGCTTTGCTGGTGATACTGATGGAGTTATTAAAAACACATTTTCAAAGGCTTTTTTTTTCTAGTGATATCAAGAATAATATTTTTATGCTTGTTATTTTTGGGCAAGTTACCACAACACCATTATCCCGTAGTTTTTAAGATCAAAGATACAACTTTGTTGGTGTCCCTTGTTAACTGCCTACTCCCAAACTGTCCTTTAAAGTAAAACACATAGCCAAGTATTATTCTACACAATTTTTTATATTGTGCATTAAAAAAAGAAAACAAATAAAATTAGACATGCTATCTGCCAATAGAACTTTACCAAAAAGTGCATTCTATGCATCCAAAAATATAGAAAATATATCAAATCAAATCATTATTATTAAACCAAAAAATAAAATAAAAGCCTCATGCGTGTGTCCTGCTTCTTAATATAGGGGGTCAGCAATGCCAAGAGTTGGTGAAAGCAGGGGTCCGTCATCCGGAGATAATTCTGAAAATCACCCGGATTATTCTCCTGGAGCTCCCGCAGCAAAGGCATATGACATAAATGGTCACGATTAATAAGGCAACCAATTTTTGGTCCAAGAAATCCTCCTCCTCCTGTTCCTGGACTGGACTTGGGTCAAAGCAATAACTCCAAGGCCAATAATAAATAACACGTTATCTCCTGATTGCGCAACATGTCTGGTTGATGAATGGCCGTTCAGAAACAAACTGAAAAGCACGAAATGAAAAGTGCGAAATGAAAAGCGCGAATCAACACTCCCCAAACTTCTACTAACACGAAATTAGCAGAAGGAGCCCAAAGGGTGGCGCTAAAGAGCTGAAAAACCACATAGTACGTCACTACGTTCATGTTTGTTGGCCGACAATTCCTTGCCGTTATATGTATGCATGCAAGACAAAATCCAGGCCTCGTACACATGATCGGATTTTCGGCAGGGAATTGTGTGATGACAGACTGTTGGCCTAAAATCCGACCGTTAGTACGCTGCATCAGACAATTGTTGTCCAACTTTCCGCCAACAAATGTTGGATGGCAGGCTAGTAAATTTTCGGCGGACAACAGTCTGTTGTCAGATTTTCCTATCGTGTGTACACAAGTCCGTCACACAAAAGTCCAAAGTACAAACACGCGTGTTTGGAATCAGTGCTCACCAAACACGACATTAGCAGAAGGTGCCCAAAGGGTGGTGCTCAAGAGCTGTAATTCCACGTAGTACGTCACTACGTTCGTGTTTGTTGGCCAACAATTGTGTACCATTTGTATGCAAGACAAGTTCCTGGCACACGCCCTTTGGACAAAAGTCTGACGCTTTGTTGGCCAACAATCTGATCATGTGTACGAGGCTTTACTGTTTGCATATTAGCACAATTTTCTAATATATGCACACACAATATGGATTAGCGCCGCACTTAATATTCCCAATATCCACTCAATTTGTCTGATTGTAGTGTTTGCAACTTTTCCTAATCTGTTGAGTAGCACATTTTGAAATTTAGACAGCAAGAGGAGCCACTGCCAGACACCACAGAGGTTGCAGGTTCAGATCCAGAACCTGACAGTGTTCTCAGTGTTAAGCCTCGTACACACGATCGGATTGTTGGCCAACAAAACCGTGGACTCATGTCCGAAGGGCGTTGGCCCAAACTTGAGGTACTACGTTGTTTTTCAGCTCTTTAGCGTAACACTTTGGGCTCCTTCTGCTAATTTCGTGTTAGTAGAAGTTTGGTGAGTGTTGATTCGTGCTTTTCATTTCGCAATTTTCATTTCGCTCTTTTCATTTTGCGCTTTTCATTTCGCACTTTTCATTTCATGCTTTTCAGTTCGTTTCTGAAAGGCCGTTCGTCAACCAGCCATGTTGCGGAATTGGAGGAGATAACGTGTTATTTATTCTTGGCCTTGGAGTTATAGCTTTGACCCAAGTCCAGGAACAGGAGGAGGAGGAGTTCTTGGACCAAAAATTGGTTGCTTTATTAATTGCTTTATATGACCAATTATGTCATATGCCTTTGCTGCGGGAGCTCCAGTAGAATAATCCAGATCATTTTTGGAATTATCTCCGGATGACGGACCCCTGCTTTCACCAACTCTTGGCATTGCTGACCCCCTATAGTAAGAAGCAGGACACATGCATGAGGCTTTTATTTTATTTTTTGGTTGAATAATAATGATTTGATTTGGTATATTTTCTATATTTTTGGATGCATAGAATGCACTTTTTGGTTAAGTTCTATTGGCAGATAGCATGTCTAATTTTATTTTTGTTTTCTTTTTCTAATGCACAATAAAAAAAATTGTGGAGAATAATACTTGGCTATGTGTTTTACTTCAAATGACAGTTTGGGAGTAGGCAGTTACATTTAAAAAAAAGTACAATGTAAAATTAACAAGGGACACCAACATAGTTGTATCTTTGATCTTAAAAGCTACGGGATAATGGTGTTGTGGTAACTTGCCCAAACAAAAAAAAAAAAAACATAATAATATTATTCTTGATATCACTAGAAAAAAAAAAGCCTTTGAAAATTAGTTTGCAATAACTCCATCAGTATCACCAGCAAAGCAGCTTCATTATTATCCCGTTAAAGAAGAAGAGAATTGTGCGCTGCATTTTGAGATTTCATAATTTGCCGCGTCACGAATGTTAATTCTCCATTACGAACGCTAGTTTACAAGACCGACCGCTTCCGGCTCATCCTTGCTTCCGAGCATGCGTGTCTGTACTTTGGTCTTTTGTCCGACGGACTTGTGTACACACGCTCGGAAAATCCGACAATAGACATTTGTGCGCGGAAAATTTTAAAACCTGCCATCCAACATTTGTCGGCAGAAAGTCCGACAACAATTGTCCCGTGGAGCGTACACACGGTCGGATTTACCACCAACAGCCTGTCATGGAACATTTCCCGTCGGAAAGTCCGATCGTGTGTACGAGGCTTTAGGGATCTTCAGACTGCAGAGTCCCATCCGGAACTAGCTAAACCTGGAGAAAACTGGCAGTTTTCTCCATTTGGAATCTACTGTACCCTCTGCAGTGTTCTCACTGTTAGAGCCCGCCGGGGGGGGGGGGGGGGGGGACAGATGGAGCATCGGACCAATGCTGCCTCCACCTAGGTAAGTATGATTGTGAAAAAAAGAATTAAAAAATCCCATGCTTCTCTTTTAAAATGACTTTACCATGTTGAAGACTACATGAGATTTTAGTGATTGGGTATACATGTGGTGAATGCCCCCCCCCCCCGCCATTTTTACCCCGTTCACAGGGGGGGGGAGCCACAGAACAGCCATTAAAGGCGGGTAGACACAAGAAGCCTGGCAGATCGGATAGCAGAAGCCGATCAAGCGAAGCGGATCAAAGTTCACTCATCACTTCTACCTATCATTATCTGCGGTACGAGCTCGGCCGCTTACACTTACTGCGGTGTGAAATGATTGAGAGAGCCGGAAGGTATCACAATGCGACGTTCTGTGGCTTTTATAACAAAAAAAAAAAAAAGAAAAAAAAAAAAAAGAAGAGAAAAGCCCTGCAAAGGCAGAAGGAACGGCGTGTCACAGAACGCCGGACAATCCCGCTTCCTTTCAGCGGCACAAGCCCCATTGATAGCGGCGCTTTTATTTGTGAAATTGGAACACTGGTGCTCACACTTAAAGGGCTCCTTGATGCCTCGCAGATCCCCCCCCCCCACCACCACCAGACAAGGCCACTTCCGTCATTCACACTGCCAAGTGCCTGGAATGCAAGCCATCAGAGCTGTCAGTCAGCGCACAAAGCTGTTCAGTGCCTAGTAACTGGCAGACAGGAGGGAGTAGGCAAAGGTCAGTCCCTGTCAAATCTTTGCAAATGTAATTGTACTGGCAGCTCGCGAGGAAATCACTTGTTCCCTAGCAACTTTGTGTATGCAGCGAAGAGTAATTTACTGTCCTATTATTTGCCGCGTTTCAATTCCTTTTAGGAGCATAGTTTCCAATGAAGTTGGACTAGAGAATGACACTCGTGTAGACAGCAGAGTCCAATGCCAGCCTGCCCGGGCAGATTTATTTTGCTTAGTGTGCTCCAAGGCAGGCACGGACCTGAGGGGGGGGGGGAGGGGGGGGGGGCTTACAGGAGTGGAAAGTTTCAGCAGAGGGAGGGAGACTACTTCTTTGTTTACACACATAAGTCCTACAGTATGTAGGTAGGTAAGTATATAACATAGTCATGTACTAAGGCAGGGGTCTTCAAACTTTCTAAACAAAAAGGCCAGTTGTTCTTTAGATTTTAGGGGGGGGGGCTGGATGGAGTCCAGTGGGGGTTAGAAAATGCTCCAGTGTTAGTGGAAGTAAACAATGTCTCACCCTTTGTGGTCAATGAGAGAAAATTACACAGCACCTGTGGTCAGTAGCAGGAGGAATAGTGCCCCCACCTATTTATTAGTGAGAGGAATAGTTCCTCATCGGTGTCAGTAGGAGGAATAGTGCCCCATTGGTGTCAGTGGGAGGAATAGTGCCCCATTGGTGCCAGTGGAAAGAATAGTGCCCCATTGGTGTCAGTGGGAGGAATAGTGCCCCATTGGTGTCAGTGGGAGGAATGGTGCTCCATTGGTGTCAGTAGGAGGAATAGTCCTCCATCATGGGTGTCAGTAGGAAGAATAGTGCCCCATCTGTGTCAATAGGAGGAATAGTGCCCCATTGGTGTCAGTGGGAGGAATAGTGCCCCATTGGTGTCAGTGGGAGGAATAGTGCCCCATTGGTGTCAGTGGGAGGAATAGTGCCCCATTGGTGTCAGTGGGAGGAATAGTGCCCAATTGGTCTCAGTAAGAGGAATAGTCCCCCATCATAGGTGTCAGTAGGAAAAATAGTGCCCCATCACTGGTGCCAGTAGGAACAATAGTGCCTCATCTGTGTCAATAGGAGGAATAGTGCCCCATCAGTGTCAGCAGGATGAATAGTGCCCCATTGGTCTCAGTAAGAGGAATAGTCCCCCATCATGGGTGTCAGTAGGAAGAATAGTGCCCCATCTGTGTCAATAGGAGGAATAGTGCCCCATTGGTGTCAGTGGGAGGAATATTGCCCCATTGGTGTCAGTGGGAGGAATAGTGCCCCATTGGTGTCAGTGGGAGGAATAGTGCCCCATTGGTGTCAGTGGGAGGAATAGTGCCCCATTGGTGTCAGTGGGAGGAATAGTGCCCCATTGGTGTCAGTAGGAGGAATAGTCCTCCATCATGGGTGTCAGTAGGAAGAATAGTGCCCCATCTGTGTCAATAGGAGGAATAGTGCCCCATTGGTGTCAGTGGGAGGAATAGTGCCCCATTGGTGTCAATGGGAGGAATAGTGCCCCATTGGTGTCAGTGGGAGGAATAGTGCCCCATTGGTCTCAGTAAGAGGAATAGTCCCCCATCATAGGTGTCAGTAGGAAAAATAGTGCCCCATCACTGGTGCCAGTAGGAACAATAGTGCCTCATCTGTGTCAATAGGAGGAATAGTGCCCCATCAGTGTCAGCAGGATGAATAGTGCCCCATTGGTCTCAGTAAGAGGAATAGTCCCCCATCATGGGTGTCAGTAGGAAGAATAGTGCCCCATCTGTGTCAATAGGAGGAATAGTGCCCCATTGGTGTCAGTGGGAGGAATATTGCCCCATTGGTGTCAGTGGGAGGAATAGTGCCCCATTGGTGTCAGTGGGAGGAATAGTGCCCCATTGGTGTCAGTGGGAGGAATAGTGCCCCATTGGTGTCAGTGGGAGGAATAGTGCCCCATTGGTGTCAGTAGGAGGAATAGTCCTCCATCATGGGTGTCAGTAGGAAGAATAGTGCCCCATCTGTGTCAATAGGAGGAATAGTGCCCCATTGGTGTCAGTGGGAGGAATAGTGCCCCATTGGTGTCAATGGGAGGAATAGTGCCCCATTGGTGTCAGTGGGAGGAATAGTGCCCCATTGGTCTCAGTAAGAGGAATAGTCCCCCATCATAGGTGTCAGTAGGAAAAATAGTGCCCCATCACTGGTGCCAGTAGGAACAATAGTGCCTCATCTGTGTCAATAGGAGGAATAGTGCCCCATCAGTGTCAGCAGGATGAATAGTGCCCCATTGGTCTCAGTAAGAGGAATAGTCCCCCATCATGGGTGTCAGTAGGAAGAATAGTGCCCCATCATTGGTGCCAGTAGGAAGAATAGTGCCCCATCATTGGTGCCACTAGGAAGAATAGTGCCCCATCTGTGTCAATAGGAAGAACAGTGCCCTATTGGTGTCAGTAGGAAGAATAGTGCCTGATCTGTGTCAATAGGAGGAATAGTGCCCCATCGGTGTCAGTGGGAGGAATAGTCCCCCATTAGTGTCAGTGGGAGGAATAGTGACCCATTGGTGTCAGTAGGAAGAAGAGTGCCCCATTATTGGTGTCAGTAGGAAGAATAGTGCCCCATCTGTGTCAATAGGAGGAATAGTGCCCCACCGGGGTCAGTGGGAGTAATAGTGCCCCATTGGTGTCAGTGGGAGTAATAGTGCCCCGTTGGTGCCAGTAGGAGGAATAGTCCCCCATCACGGGTGTCAGTAGGAAGAATAGTGCCCCATCATTGGTGCCACTAGGAAGAATAGTGCCCCATTTGTGTCAATAGGAGGAACAGTGCCCCATTGTTGTCAGTGGGAGGAATAGTGCCCCATTGGTGTCAGTAGGAGAAATAGTGCCCCATTGGTGTCAGTGGGAGGAATAGTGCCTCATTGGTGTCAGTGGGAGGAATAGTGCCCCATCATTGGTGTCAGTAGGAAGAATAGTGCCTGATCTGTGTCAATAGGAGGAATAGTGCCCCATCAGTGTCAGTGGGAGGAATAGTCCCCCATTAGTGTCAGTGGGAGGAATAGTCCCCCATTAGTGTCAGTGGGAGGAATAGTGACCCATTGGTGTCAGTAGGAAGAAGAGTGCCCCATTATTGGTGTCAGTAGGAAGAATAGTGCCCCATCTGTGTCAATAGAAGGAATAGTGCCCCATCGGTGTCCGTGGGAGGAATAATGCCCCATTGGTGTCAGTGGGAGGAATAATGCCCCATTGGTGTCAGTGGGAAGAAAAGTGACCCATCACTGGTGCCAGTAGGAAGAATAGTGCCCCATCGGTGTCAGTGGGAGGAAGGGTGCCTCATTGTCAGTGTTAATGGAAAGAATAGTGCCCCTATTGTAGGTTTTAGTGGAAGGAATAGTGCCTCATCCTTGATATCAGTGGAAGAAGTAGTGTCCCATCGTTGGTGACAGTGGGAGGAATGGTGCCCCATCATTGTCCCTTTTTACAACTTCATCGGAATAGATTTGATGCAAAAGAATAAATATGTCATTTCATACCCATGGCAGGAGAAACACAAAAGTGCTATAATTATTTTTACACAGTCAGTGTGAAGATCTAATCTTCCGTCGTATGAACACACGCGAATGCATTATGTGCTCAGACTTGTGCACAGAGGTTAAAGGAAATGGGGTAAACATGGGAAAGTTGGGGGGTTGGCGCCACCTGGAGGGTCAGTGCCTCCATGATTACATATTATCATGGCTGAAAGTAATCTTTATCCTTCATTTTCAGCTCTGGATTCGAGATTTCATGTGATTTCCCTAAAACAATTTACTAGTTTGGTTAACCCAGCACTTTCCCCCCCACCGAAAAGTTTTGAGTGAACTTTGGGAGCTGGATCAATCCCCCCCCCCCCCCCCCCCCAGAATCAAAGATCCATGCATGGAGGATGCATCTCTGCCCCTTCGCCCCATGGAATCTCACTCCTTCTACTGCAATCTTGCTGATATAAGGTAAATGTAAACGATAAAGCAAGGGGAATACATTCCTGATAATAAATGTGTAGAAATGGGAAGTGGAGTGCAGAGGTCTAACAACTTGTCATAAACAAGACTAGACAACGTCAAAGATGAGTATGGTCCCTCTGGTTGGTGTGGGTTCACATGACCTTTTATTTGACTATGGCCCCCATGAAAGGATCGAAGCTGGCCATACACTGGTAGATATTTGTATGAACATTATTGTGGAAATTTGTATACGAAAATTCTCACAGCATTCGATAGTTTGGCGAAGGTTGTTTGAAATTGCTTCAATTTTCTTTTGATTTTAAAATTTGATTTCGGAATGGATGGACTTTACCGAATGGAAACCATATAAACTGTTGGGAATTCGTTATTTCGAGAAACATTTCCATCCTGCTCCTTTGAACCTTCTCATCACTTCGGTCAAACCGAATGTCGGTTTTACCCCATTAATGATAAGACAGAATGCAGATACTCTGCTGCAGCCGCTGATCCCCAAGACACCACTGATGACAAGAGACGGTTCCCTATAGATGTCGACCACTAACATAGTCTCCGCAGAAACTCCAAAAAAAGGAGAAAGGGGAACCGCTCGCCATCTTAAAGGCCTCTAAGACAATTCATTGATCCATCGAACAAACAGGCAACTCCTTTAGCAGTACAGAGTCAAACGCATTTCACTTGGTCTACAGCTTCATCATAGAGTGACTACAGACCTTTAACACATTTTACTTGGTCAGGAGCTTCCTCATAGGGTGGCCACAGACCTTCAACACATTTCCCCTTTGTCAGGAGCTTACTCATAGGGTGGCTACAGATCCCAATGCATTTCACTCAGTCAGGAGCTTTCTCATAGGGTGGCTACAGATTCCAATGCGTTTCACTCAGTCGGGATCTTACTCATAGGGTGGCTACAGACCCCCAACGTGTTTCACTGTGTCAGGAGCTTACTCATAGGGGGAGCTCCAATGTATTTCACTTGGTGTGGAGCTTACTCATAGGGTGGCTAAAGACCCCAACGTGTTTCCCTCGGTCAGGAGCTTACTCATAGAGTGGCTACAGATCCCAAAGTGTTTCACTCGGTCAGAAGCTTAGTCATAGGGTGGCTACAGATCCCAATGCATTTTACTCGGTCAGGATCTTACTCATAAGGTGGCTACAGACCCCCAACGTGTTTCACTCGGTCAGGAGCTTACTCATAGGGTAGCTACTGATCACAATGTGTTTCACTCAGTCAGTAGCTTACTCATTGGGTGGCTACAGATCCCAATGTGTTTCACTCAGTCAGGAGCTTACTCATAGGGTGGCTACAGATCCCAATGCATTTCACTTGGTCAGGAGCTTACTCATAGGGTGGCTACAGACCCCCAACGTGTTTTATTTGGTCAGGAGCTTCCTCATAGTTTGGAGGTCTGTATTTCAGATGGAGTGGTCTGTTTGCTGGTTGGATCTACAAATTGTCTTGAGGAATTTTACATAGTTCCCCAATAACATGGTTCCCCATTAATGATCAGAAAACTGAACAAACGCCCTTCAAAATACTAGCGTATGGCCAGCTTTAGGCTTTGCTGCTCTATTAGGTTGTACTTGTCAGGTTTTTCCCACTGCAAGACAGTCGAAGTGGAGTGAAGTACAGTCTTGTCAGGTGAGACCATAATCCAAAGGTTTCCTGAGGTCACTGGTGATAGCAGACATAAGCCCACAGTTTCAGTCAGACTACCAGATGGGCTATACATAGGGCACACAGGTGGAGATACAGAGGTTTGAATCAAAAGGCAAGCCAGGATACAGGGATCATTACATATCAGCATCACAGTGAGATAGTAATACACAAAGTACATGTGTAAGGGCTGGGCTCAGCCCTTCCGTCTCTGAGCTGGCCGCTCAGCTGTCGGCTAATTGCCAGCTCCTATCTCTCCACAGTTACTCAGCTGTTGATGATATCCTGCTCATCAGTCCTGCCTACTTAAGCCGTCCAGTCCAGAGGATCTCTGCATTCGCCTTGGTCAACATTACAGAAACTCCTGAGATCCTGTTCAAGACTTGCTTTGCTGACATCCCTTCTGGCTCCAGATCCTGCTTGCTGTTCCACTACATGGATCCCTGACTTCTGGCTTGGCTGACTATCCGTTCCGGTTACTGAACTTTGGCTATGTTTTGATTACGTTTGTTCTTTTTATTTTTATTATTAAACAAGTGTGATTTAACTGTACTTCTGTCTCTACCTGATTTCATGGTTTCTGACAACATGTGACTTTTGCAGGGACTAGAAGAAACTTGAGCTCATGTACTGTGCAGGTTGTTAACACCTGGTGATGTGAAAAGCATGCTGGCAGAATGCAATGCAAATCTGGTCCATGCATGTGCCTAGGGAACGGAGAAAACAGCTGAGAGCCTTTGCTTTGTTACATTTTAGGGGTCAATGGGAAATACAAATTACACCAATTGACTCAACTCAGCTCTGAAACAAATCTGTAGTCTGGGTGGACTGACCCTTTAAACCTCACCCACATTTTACCTAGCACAAAGTCATCCTTTCAGAATGACATCTCTATCTTAGATAATATTAGAACCCAGCCTGGGAAGAAGCTGGGGGAAGAACAAGGAAATGAGGCTGTATTGCCGGGATGCTGTTGGGGATAACTAAGGTTGGATTTATCAAGCATTGAGTGAATCTGAAGCATTTTTCAATCAGACTAATCTATGTGTGTAAGACAGTAATTTCCTGCACTGTTACCTCTCGCATCGGGACAAAGAGAATGTGACAAGCCAGCGATAGAAGCGTCTCACCCATTTGGGGAAGTGCTTGTGCTTATCTCCAGCCCAGGATGTAGACTGACAATCTAGATTTCATGTCATGATGTGCACACCGGTGTGGACAAACTGCCTGTGCGGTCTGTGATACTCTATGGAGGATAGGAAGGACGGGGGGGGGGGGGGGGGGGCAGCAGGCAACATTACAGGAGGTCACTCCCTTCAACTGGTTATATGGGGAAGTCCAAAGAACCTAATTTCTGACCCGCTTCCCGAGTTCTTAATGACTTGCTTCTGAACGCGTTTTGCATTTGACTTGCATGAGGAGAAAGCACCGTACACAAGCCAAAAGTGGGACGACTGTACTGCTTTTACAGGACACTACGGGTCAAGGCCAGGACAAGGGGTGGGCAGGAGGGTCAGCCGTTCTGGATGCAGTGGTAGGAGGGGGCACTCCAAATCAGAGGTTGCCTATGGACAAGGCCGTAGCACCTGTCCTCCTGTATAGGGCCCGGGCCAGCAGGGGGGCAGAGGCAGCTGGGTGGATCGGATGTGAGTGGGGAGCGTGACCGGTGCGGTGGGGGGGGGGGCTCCCTTTAATAATTAGTCAGTTTGAAAAAATTCCATCTAGTTTAACCAATAAAAAAAAACAAAAAAAAACATACAATCTCATATACCCAATCCACCCCTTGAGAGTCTATAACATATTTTCACAGCTCTTTCAGCTGCTGCAGAGAGAGCCATACAAGGGATTGGTTCCAGCAACCCCCCCCCCCCCCCCCGCACCGATCACCCTCCCTTTGCACCATACATTTCCCCCTGTGTGCCCCCCAGTGCTGCCAACTTCCCTCCTCTCCTTCCCGCCGCCAGCAGCTGCACGCACACACTAAGATCCTTCAGGGTGGAGAGTGAGGGAAGGGTCCAGTAAATATGTTATATTTACCAGCCCCTTCTTTTCCTGAATAAACACAATGAGTGATCAGTACCAATCACTCACTGTGTTCATTCATAACTGAAGCACAATAAACTGTGTTTATTTGGGGGGGGGGTGTCAGGTTGGCTGTATGGGGCCCCGTGGTTTCCAACAGCAGCCCTGGCGGCTGACAACCAGTGGGATGCAACTTCACGTCTGCTCTGACAGCTGCTGCTGTCACACCATGGTCCAAAATGCCCACTCTTCACGCCGTCCACCTATAGCTGACATGAAAAACACACTATGCATATGCAACTACTTCCTAACTGCTAGAAAGCAAGTGATTGGTCATGCAGTGGACATTCCATGCCAGCTATGGGCAGTGGATGCAAGGGGGCAGAGAATGGGCTCAAGGTGGTCCACCCATGCTACATTACAGCACCGGGAGAGGGGAAAAGAGTTTTCCATCCTTGCCCTGGGTGCTGGAAGAACCTGGGAGGGTAGGGGCTACAGATGGCCACATACAACATGGCCATACAAATGGTGATCATACAAGATACAGTTTTTTACAAGTTCTTGATCTCGAAAACAGCCAAACTGATTGAGCCAACCTACCTCCAGCTGTTCCCTCTGCCTGATCTGTTGAAGTATCCATCTGCCTGGAAACTGACCTGGAGCCCAGGGGTGCTTACAACATCACATGAAGTGGTTTTGGTGTTACCAGTAAGGGCACAAGTGACATACAAGGGGAAAGGAGTGGTCAGCCATGGCAAAGTACAGAGACAAACTGGGGTGAAATATGCTGTACACTCCCTGTGAGCAGATCCATAGTGAACAGTCATAAGTGTGGCCAGTAAATATATTATATTTACCAGCCCCTTCCTCCTAAGGGTGGTCCAGGTCCTTAGGTGCACTAGAACCCAATAAGGCCTCAGTATGCCAAGAAGGGACCCTAGTTCTATCCAGTGCATACAGGTCTGTATGGTGCCACCACTGAACTTACTTTGTGTACAGAGTGTAACATAGTGCATATCTAAAAGGTAACAAGGTTCTGTACTGTGTATTGTTACCACATGGGGCTCAACACTCTGGAACGATGGACATCACTGAGCTTTGCATCATATAATGCCTAGCAGAGCTGTGATCTGCATTGTATACTATAAGGTGTAAGTGTGACCTCTTCTGTATACTGCAATCTTTGTGATGTAGGAGCGCTGAACCTTATGGTTATGCGTTATAACGCAATGCGTGGTTTATGGTCTTATGCCGTGTACACACGGGCAGACTTTTCGGCATCAAAGGTCCGACGGTCTTTCCGACGGACTTTTGACGGACTACCAACGGACTTTTGAACGAACGGACTTGCCTACACACGATCACACCAAAGTCCGACAGATTCGTACGTGATGACGTACACCGGACTAAAATAAGGAAGTTGATAGCCAGTAGCCAATAGCTGCCCTAGCGCCGGTTTTCGTCCGGACTCGAGTCCATCGGAAAGATTTGAAACATGTTCCAAATCTAAAGTCAGTTTGATTTTCGACCGAAAATGTCCCCTGCAGGTCCAATGAAGCCCACACACGGTCGGATTGTCCGACGGATTCGTCCCGTCGGACCAGTCCGGTCAAAAAGTCCGCCCGTGTGTACACGGCATTAGAGGCTACTCAACAGAATATCATATTGTTTATGGATTGTATGAACTGGTTTTTATACTTTTCATTTGCGGTATATTGGTGTTGTTTTTTGTTGTGTGTCTTTATTATTTATTTATTTTTTATTTTTTATTATTCTTTTTTTTGTTTTGTTTTGTGTTGTCTTGTTGCTTCAAAGAAAACATTTAGGTGTTTTTTTTTTTCTAATTTTTCTTTGCTTTGCTTTTGTGTTGTATAGAGAAAAAGTTTTGCACTGTCTAATTGAAAAATGAATAAACAATATATTGTGAAACCAAAGTCCATATATTATTATTGTGCAAAATCCATTAGATTCATTTCAGTGTCTGAATAGGTCAGGCAAAAATATCTTCTTACCAGATCCAAAGACCTATCAAGGTCTATGTGAAAAGGTGTGGCGCTAAAAACAAATGGTGTTAAGCCAAATGAAAATATCTAATATTTAGACATTAAAAACGTGTGCAAAATATACTTGAATGTGTAGAAATATATATATATATATATATATATATATATATATATATATATATATATATAATATATAATATATAATATATATATATATATATATATATATATATATATATATATATATAAAAAGTGCAAAATTATCCACGTTATAAGTCCACACTAAGAAAAGTGATTAGAAGTCCATTCTAAAAGGAGTGGATAAAACCATAAAATATAATCCAAGACAGTAAAAAAATATAAATCGGTGACAAAAAAGTGTTGTTGAAATATTGATCTCGATGAACTGGAAATCAACTTCCAAAAATATGAACATAATAATGGGTGAAGAGTGATACAGATGCCGCGTACACACGAGCGGACTTTACGGCAGACTTGGTCCGGCGTACCGGACTCCGTCGGATAATTCGATAGTGTGTGGGCTCCAGCTGACTTTTTTTCCCAAAAAGTTCGACGGACCTAGGAATGAAACATGTTTCAAATCTTTCTGACGGACTCGAGTCCGGTTTGAAAAGTCCGCTCGTCTGTGTGCTAGTCCGACGGACAAAAACCGACGCTAGGGCAGCTGTTGGCTACTGGCTGTGAACTTCCTTATTTTAGTCCGTTCGTACGTCATCACGTACGAATCCGTTGGACTTTGGTTGATCGTGTGTAGGCAAGTCCGTTCATTCCAAAGTCCGTCAGAAAGTCCGTTGAAAAGTCCACCGGACATAGTCCATCGAAAAGTCCACCCTTGTGTACGCGGCATTAGGCTTACCAGAATGTATGGACTCAATAAGGCATATGCCAAATCAGTCAACAGAGCTTTGCGGTGACAATACACCAATGGTTGGAAACGTCAGCATGTGTAGAGGTTGAAACACCGGAAGTTAGTAATCCCACTTTCCTCCAGGGGACACAGGTCTCGAGAAACGGGACTTCAGAAATGTAGTCCGTAGCGTGGATTCACAGATGAATGACCCACCACAGAGCCAGAAATGTACAGTGAGGACAGGACACCAGCAGAGAATGGTGGGGGCAGTAAGAGGATTTCTGGATGGGGAGGTATTCCTGGTAACACCATCTACAGGGTCCTAAACACATGTACAAGGTCTATACTCGCATCTGTGAGCTTTATAACCCCTCACATCAGGTGCAGATCATCCACATGGAACCACTGGTGAAAACGAGCCAGTAATAAGCCTCAGGCTATCCACAGAAGTCAATCCGACCATTGGTTATACAAGAAAAGGAAAACTCACTGGGCAACGTCCAAATTAAAAACGGGCAATTTATTAAAATTCTACTTACAACAAATAAATGATCACAGGCATTGGGAATACAAATCTTCCTAGCACTCTGAGTGTGATGACGTCACCGCTTTTCCTGCCCTGCCGACATACGTTTCGTCTGAATAGATGTTTTCTGTGAGGCATATAACTAACTATTAAATTATAGGTATTGGAATTTCATTTCAAATTTGGCTGTTAGTGAAATGTAATGAATACGAATTTATCCGAAGTTACGAATTATCCGAAATAATGAATGCCGCATGTAAAAAAATGGAACGGAACAAATTAATAAATAATAATAATAAAAAGTTTTTATTATTATTATTATTTATTATTATTATTAATGCGCTACGTTCCATTCATTTAGATACGGCATTCGTTATTTCGGATAATTTGTAACTTTGGATAAATTTGTATTCGTTACGTTCACTAACAGCCAAATTTGAGAGAAAATTCCTATAATTTAATAGTTAGTAATTATTTCAGATTTTCGAATTTTCAAATTTACGAATTTTATAATTTACGAATATTATAATTTTGAATTTACGAATATTTGTTAAACGGGTTTTCGTTAATTCGGATGTTTCTGAATTAATGTATTTGTCGAAATTCGTTAAAAAACTAATTTGGAAGAAAAAGAATTGCACATGTCTAATTGGGTTACCCCAGGGAGTCCGTCTGGACAATGGTTTTATTAATGAAGGTGTTTTGTACACATAGAGGGACATGGCTACCTTGCACTGTTCTCTTATTCCGATATTACACAATATAACTATGCTGGGTAATGTGGTTTATATGGGAATGTTGGGTCTATGGTGAGTGTGGTACAAACTCCCCAATGGTAATTAAGTTCATAAAAAAAATCTGTACTCAACAATACAAATTGTATTGTAGATATGACATACACCCTACAGTACTTACACCTGAGGAAAGAGTTTTTGAAATGCGTCGGGTCTGTCCTGGTTTGGCATTGGTGCAGAAAAAGTCAAGGACTATCCAACCATGGACAACTGGGGTATGTTCAGGAGCGTGTAGCGCTCATGCTCCTCATTCCAGCATCATGGTTTTGGCTGTGGCATTCTCCTTGTCTGTCTGTCCAATTGCAAGGTGATTGATGTGACCAGTCTCTGGGTGGAGACCAAACCCGATTTAAGCCAGCCAAGCCTGCAGTCTAATGCTTATGATAGCATGTGTACTACTTGCAAGCTCTCTGCCTGTTCGCCCTGCTGTTTGGATTCCCCTATTTCAGGGCTCGACAAAACCCGGGCGCCAGGTCGCATTTGCGACTAGAATTAGCGACCTGGCGCCTGGGGCAGCACAGCTGGGGGTATCCTGTCTCTGTGTGGACATAGACCCCCCCCCATGCGATCGTGTCGGGCCGTGCCGGCCGGTAATTGAGGCCCCGCCTTTGCGGCCTTCTTCGGTAGTTCTGGAGTCCTGAAATCTGGCGCCATCTTGTGGTGGCCGTTGGTATTGCAACCAGCAATGCTAATGCAATGCTAATGCAAAATACCTGCCTGTTTTCACTGCCCATCTCTTTCCCAAAGTGGAGAAGAGAAGGAAGTGAATGTTGGGATAGCCTTTTTTTTTTTCGTAATAGATTTTATTTATTTATATTTATATAAAAACTGTTTATTTATTTTTTTCCTAATTAAAATTAATTTATTTGTTATCTCCCTGCTTGGCCCCTTTCACACGGGCTGTCTGATCAGGTTCGCCTGTCTGTTTTTCAGGCGGACCTGATCGGACCCTTAGAGCCCTTTCACACCGAGCCGCGGGGGGCGTTGGCGGTAAAGCGGCGCTATTTTTAGCGCTGCTTTACCGTAGTTTTAGTGACGCTATTCGGGCCTCTAGCGGGGCGGTCTTTTTCTGTGTAAATTTAAGATTAGTTATTTTTTATATTGAAAATAAAGCTTTGTCGGTCGTTTAAAAAAAACCTGGCTCCTAACTTTTTTAGCCGGCTCCTAGATTCCAAGCAAATTTGTCAAGCCCTGCCCTATTTATGACCTCGGAACGCATATGTTCTATTCTCTGAATTCTGCCTGCCTTGTGCCCATGGATTGACCTTGACTATTCTGAAACTTGCCTGTCTTGTACCGTGGTGGCTGGTGGTTTTCTTTTGGGGGGGAATGTGCACCCCCCCCCCGCTGTTTGCCGGTCGGTCCGACACTTACCCTATTGTGTCAGGTGGCAGGCAGCCTGGTGTAGCGGCTCCGAGTCCTCTGCTCCATGGCAGATTCCAGCTCCTCCCCTCCTCGGTGTCCAATAGGATCGCCTGTCCTTTCAGTCAATCGGGTAACCGGTGTCAAAACCCGCTTCCTGATTGGCCGGGAGGAGGATAAGTGTTACATCAGCGAATATACAATAGTGTTGTAACACACCTGGGTGGGCTTAGAGTGCACTCTTTGCGACCCGAGCCCAACCTATATTGAAGCCTATTAGAGCCTCTGGCTCTAATCAGTGCTTCTAAAAAAAAAAACAGCCCCTCTGCATTGGAATCCAGGCGCTGGTGTCCTGAAAGGGGCCAATGGATAGGGGAGGCAGCGATGGACGGGGGGGACGGGGGGGCGGCACCCGTGTGCCCTTAATGGACGGGCCGCCCCTGGTCTTGTACCTGGACTGTCATTGAACCCATGTGCCAATCAGAAGTACCTGTTTGCTTTGCTCAGTTTATGCCTGCTCCACCATGGTGGCCAGGCACTATACAATTGTGTATAAGTCCTGGGGGCAACCGAGTACCGCTCTGCTTGCCTTATGGGAAACGGGGCTGCTATAGGTGAAAAATACAGAAGCCAGCTATAGGGCCTGACCACCTGCGTTAGGGGTAAGCATGACAGGTATCCTGTAATTGACTCTGCATTGTACATGGGTAAAAATGGCAGCCATCTTATAATTTTATTTACTGCTTTTATAATACATTGTTACATATACATAGTTACATAGTAGGTGAGGTTGAAAAAAAAGACACAAGTCCATCAAGTCCAACATATGTGTGTGATTATATTTCAGTATTACATTGTATATCCCTGTATGTTGCGGTCGTTCTGGTGCTTAACCAATAGTTTTTTGAAACTATCGATGCTCTCCACTGAGACCACCGCCTGTGGAAGGGAATTCCACATCCTTGCCGCTCTTACAGTAAAGAACCCTCTACGTAGTTTAAGGTTGAACCTCTTTTCTTCTAAGTGTCTTGTTAAACTCTCTTCTGCAAAAAAAGTTTTATCCCTATTGTGGGGTCACCAGTACGGTATTTATACATTGAAATCATATCCCCTCTCAAGCGTCTCTTCTCCAGAGAGAATAAGTTCAGTGCTCGCAATCTTTCCTCATAACTAATATCCTCCAGACCCTTTATTAGCTTTGTTGCCCTTCTTTGTACTCACTCCATTTCCAGTACATCCTTCCTGAGGACTGGTGCCCAGAACTGGACAGCATACTCCAGGTGCGGCCGGACCAGAGTCTTGTAGAGCGAGAGAATTATCGTTTTATCTCTGGAATTAATCTCCTTTTTTAATGCCAATATTCTGTTTGCTTTGTTAGCAGCAGCTTGGCATTGCATGCCATTGCTGAGCCTATCATCTACTAGGACCCCCAGGTCCTTTTCCATCCTAGATTCCCCCAGAGGTTCTCCCCCCCAGTGTATAGATTGCATTCATATTTTTGCCACCCAAATGCATTATTTTACATTTTTCTACATTGAACCTCATTTGCCATGTAGTTGCCCACCCCATTAATTTGTTCAGATCTTTTTTGCAAGGTTTCCACATCCTGCGGGAGAAGTAATAAAGATTGGTAAGATTGCCATGTAAGAAAAGTTGTGTATGGATTGTATAAAGTCCCAAATAAATATATAGGGGTTTTGTATGTAAAGACAAGGGATTCCGGCAATAGATTGAGCATTCCACCAAACTCCATTTGTTTTAGGTATCCTTTGATAAGGACTTGGAGTAAGATAGTAGAAGGGCAGGTTGTGGTGCCATGTGCTGGGTCACGTATGTATCCAGCACTCCAGCCCCTGGTGACACAGGTATGTAGCTGCTGGAATAGAACAGATGACTTTTATTATGATACGGCCCTGAGATCCCCCTGAAACATGACACAGTGTGGGAGATGTGCCATCACCCACCCAACCCCCCCCCGCCCCCCCCCCCCCCGCATATCCCCGGTGTGGATATACAGTCGTATTGACTGGAATGTGTTTATCTCTGGCTAATCTGGAGTGCGGCGGCCAATCAAATTGCAGGAGAAATGAGACATTGATCTACATCAGTCTCTCCCGCATCACGGCTGGAACATCTTTCACTATGATGAATGATCTGAGCGGCTGGGCCATTATTCTTCCATACCTGCCACCAATAACACACACGGACAGACCACACACACGGACAGAAGCCTGGACATACCTGTGTGCCTTATTACAGCTACAGGACCGAGAACATTCCTACTTTACTACATTCAGGACTACTTCTAGGACTACTTCCATTACTACAACTATAGAGATGACAGAAAGGTGATGGAAAGCAGGTTTTATTAACAGATCCATATAAAAAGGTTTCTGGAGGTAGCAGAGGAGCGGCTCATTCTCTTCCTTATAGCACAAAAGTCCTGTGAAGACAATCACTTAGGGCCCCCATACACACATACATTCGATTTTCTGCAGATTTTTGTCTTCAGATTTACCAAAACCATATAATATGAGGTCAAACCTTAAGGCCCCATGTACGCTGCTGCTTGTAAACAGACATTCAGAGGCAGTTGGATGCTTTTTTCAGCTGCCCCCGAACTCATCCAATGTTATCTTATGGTGTACATGTACACAGGTTCGTTTAATGTCGTTTTTAGGCAATTGCGTTTAGAGGCTTTTCTTTGAAGGCAAAAAAATTAGTTCAGACGCCGAAGTTTCCGATGCCAAACGCCGCTAAACCAGCGTTTAGTCGGGTTTTCGTTTAGAAGCGTTTTTAAAGGTGCCCTATTTTTTCACATTATAATACTTAAAAATGAGAGCAAATGATGAACAACCACTAAAAAAATATTTTAAAAACATGTAATTGCTTGCAGTGCTTCATAGACCATTTATATACCCCTAAATGAGCCCATGATCCAAACCAATACACCACTAGCATTGCTGTTAGCCAAAGTAGAATTGGAATTTGACCCATATGTTGTTAGATTTCAACCAGATGACCCCACCATTGAGCTTCACCCCCAACTTGAGCAAACATAGTTGCATGAAATTTATTATCTGGCTTTTTTAATTGCATTTTTCCCTCAAGTTAAATTCTAGGTGGTTTCGACAATGATTAGGGTTAAGGCTAGGGTTTTCCCCTTTAAGAACAAGTTACAAGAACAAGAACAAGTTTAGGGTTATGGTAAGGGTTATGGTTTCCCGTTAGGGTTAGGGTTTCCGGTTAGGGTTAGGGTTTTCCCACTTGAAGAACAAGTTAGGGTTAAGGGGTAGGGTTAGAGGGTTATGGTTAGGGTTTTCCCCTTGAAGAACAAGTTAGGGTTAGGGTTTCCGGTTAGGGTTAGGATTAGGGTTAGGGGGTTAGGGTTAGGGTTTTCCCCCTGAAGAACAAGTTAGGGTTAGGGTTTCCCGTTAGAGTTTACGGTTAGGGGGTAGGGTTAGGGGGTTATGGTTAGGGTTTTCCCCCTGAAGAACAAGTTAGGGTTAGGGTTTCCCGTTAGGGTTTACGGTTAGGGGGTAGGGTTAGGGGGTTATGGTTAGGGTTTTCCCCTTGAAGAACAAGTTAGGGTTAGGGTTTCCCGTTAGGGTTAGGGGGTTATGGTTAGGGTTTTCCCCTTGAAGAACAAGTTAGGGTTAGGGTTTCCGGTTAGGGTTAGGGTTAGGGGGTTATGGTTAGGGTTTTCCCCCTGAAGAACAAGTTAGGGTTAGGATTTCCCGTTAGGGTTAGGGGGTTATGGTTAGGGATTTCACCTTGAAAAACAAGTTAGGGTTAGGGTTTCCGGTTGGGGTTAGGATTAGGGTTAGGGTTAGGGGGTTATGGTTAGGGTTTTCCCCCTGAAGAACAAGTTAGGGTTAGGGTTTCCCGTTAGGATTAGGGGTTAGGGGGTTATGGTTAGGGTTTTCCCCTTAAAGAACAAGTTAGGGTTATGCCCCGTACACACGGTCGGATTTTCCGATGGAAAATGTGTGATAGGACCTTGTTGTCGGAAATTCCGACCGTGTGTAGGCTCCATCACACATTTTCCATCGGAGTTTCCGACACACAAAGTTTGAGAGCAGGCTATAAAATTTTCCGACAACAAAATCCGTCGTCAGAAATTCCGATCGTGTGTACACAAATCCAACGCACAAAGTGCCACGCATGCTCAGAATAAATTAAGAGACGAAAGCTATTGGCTACTGCCCCGTTTATAGTCCCGACGTACGTGTTTTACGTCACCGCGTTCAGAACGATCGGATTTTCCGATAACTTTGTGTGACCGTGTGTATGCAAGACAAGTTTGAGCCAACATTCGTCAGAAAAAATCCATGGATTTTGTTGTCGGAATGTCCGATCAATGTCCGACCGTGTGTATGAGGCATTAGGGTTTCCCGTTAGGATTAGGGGTTAGGGGGTTATGATTGTGGTTTTCCTCTTGAAGAACAAGTTAGGGTTTCCTGTTAGGATTAGGGGTTAGGGTTAGGGTTAGGGGGTTGTGGTTAGGGTTTTCCCCTTGAAGAACAAGTTAGGGTTTCCTGTTAGGATTAGGGGTTAGGGTTAGGGGGTTATGGTTATGGTTAGGGGGTTATGGTTAGGGTTTTCCCCTTGAAGAACAAGTTAGGGTTAGGGTTTCCGGTTAGGATTAGGATTAGGGTTTCTGGTCCTCGCATGCGATTGTCGACGTCTTTCCAGCCTCATCAACAGCAACGTCAGGAGCATTTCCTTACATATGCCCATTATGGGATCCATAGTAAAAGCACCGAAATTGAGGTAGACACAAGTACACTGCTGCTCTCTCAGCTGCTGCTACTCACTCTGGTCTCACAGAATGGCTGAAATAGTTAAATAATACTGTTTTTTGGGCTTTGGGAGGCTATGATGTTATCTTAAATAAACGTTCCTAGACGCAAACGCGGCAAAAGGCGGCTAAACGCGGCATGCAAACGCGGCTAAACGCTTTAAACACCGGTTTCAAGCTGTCAAAAATTTCGTTCTGAGGAGGTTACCTCAGCGTCCCGTGTACATTAAGTCTTTTGCCGCGTACACGCGGCCGGAATTTCCGACAACAAATGTTCGATGTGAGCTTGTTGTCGGAAAATCCGACCGTGTGTATGCTCCATTGGACATTTGCTGTCGGAATTTCCGACAACAAACGTTTGAGAGCAGGTTCTCAAATTTTCCGACAGCAAAACTTGTTGTCGAAAATTCCGATCGGGTGTAGACAATTCCGACGCAAAAAAGTTCCCCGCATGCTCGGAATCAACAAAAGAGCCGCACTGGCTATTGAACTTCATTTTTCTCGGCTCGTCGTACGTGTTGTACGTCACCGCGTTCTTGACGTTCGGAATTTCCGACAACATTTGTGTGAAGCAAGACAAGTTTGAGCCAACATCCTTCAAACATAAATCCACGGTTTTGTTGTCGGAATATCCTATTGTGCGTACGGGGCATTTGTATGCAATCAGGCAGGCCCTCGCACTACATGGTTTTGGTAAATCTGAAGACAAAAAATCTGCAGAAAATCTAATAGTGTGTATGCGGTCTTGAACTTTAAAGGCTTCCCAGTCTTAGTCCGTAGGGTTCAATATTGAGTTGGCCCGCCCTTTGCAGCTATAACAGCTTCAACTCTTCTGGGAAGGCTGCCCACAAGGTTTAGGAGTGTGTCTATGGGAATGTTTGACCATTCTTCCAGAAGAGCATTTGTGAGGTCAGGCACTGATGTTGGATGAGAAGGCCTGGCTCACAGTCTCCACTCTAATTCATCTCAAAAATGTTCTATCGGGTTGAGGTCAGGACTGACATGTTGGGTATCAATTTACTCGGCATAACATTATCTTTCACAATATAAAAAAAAATTGGGCTAACTTTACCGTTGTCTTATTTTTTTATTCAAAAGAAGAGTATTTTTACCCAAAAAAAGTGCGCTTGTAAGACCGCTGCGCAAATACAGTGTGACAGAAAATATTGCAACAACCGCCATTTTATTCTCTAGGGTGTTTGAAAAAAAAATATATAAAATGTTTGGGGGTTCTAATTAATTTTCTAGCAAAAAAAAAATGATTTTAACTTGTAAACACAGAGCCTGAAAAATAGGCCTGGTCCTTAAAGAGGAAGTAAAGCCTCTGAAAAAAAAAAAATACACCCTGCAAGACAAAGGCATAAAGAGCTAGCCTAGTATGCATAGCATACTAGCTCATTATGAATTACTTACCTGAGATCAAAGCCCCAGCATCAGCCCTCGTTCGCCTCCTCCGACGCCGCCATCTATTACGGAGTGACTTCCGGGTATCGCGGCTCCGGCTCTGTGACTGGCCGGAGCCGCGATGACGTCACTCCCACGCATGCGCGCATGATCGCCGTTGAAAAGGAACGCTCAGTGCGCCTGCGCCCGATGTCTATGGTGCATGCGCCGTAGACATCGGTGCCGCTATTTCTGCAAATATCTCCTACACCTTTTAGGCCTGGGAGATAGTTCTTGCACCTACAGGTAAGCCTTAATCTAGGCTTACCTGTAGGTTAAAGTGGTTGTAACGGGTTTACAACCTCTTTAAAGGGGTTGTAAACCCTTGTCGTTTTTCACCTAAATGCATTCTATGCATTAGGGTGAAAAACATTTTTTAATGCAGCAGCGCCCCCCGAGCCCACCCCCTTATACTTACCCAAGCCCCGAAATTTGCGCGACGGGAACGAGCACACCAGCTCCGGCCGGTGTCTTGTGTCCCGATTGGATAGATTGATAGCAGCGCAGCCATTGGCTCCCGCTGCTGTCAATGAAATCCGATGACGCCGGCGCCGGGAGGGGGGCGGGGCAGATTCATACATACGGCGGCTATGGACGATAAATGCTGGACTCGGGAGCGCGCCCGCAAGGTAACCCCCCTGGGGAGAGCGCTTCTCCTAGGGGGTTAGGGGAGGAGCCGCGAGAGCTGCCGGGGGCACCCCAGAAGATGAGGATCGGGGGCCACGTGGAGGTAAGTATGATATGTTTGTCATTTAAAAAAAAAAACCCTTACAATCACTTTAAGTCGTTAAATAGGACGTATTCTATGGACTTGGAGATATGCAGTCAGAGAACCCAATTTATACAATGTATCAGCATGGATTTGACGCTGAGCGTTGAGGGATGACCTAGCAGCGAGGCGGTTAATATTTTCTTAGCGTGTCTGCGCCGGTGCTTTGTTATTGCTTTATACAGCATATCTGATCCCGTCCCGAACACAAACTGGAAAATCCATCCAGCTGTCAGTGGCTATACGGTATTATCTATCACGCCGATGCCTGGCACCCCCGAACACTACAGACAAGGAGCCGGAGCTCGGGTCAAGGACTTTTCACAGAGACACAGGGAACGGAAACTTGTCACCGTTATTTATGGCTTGTTGCGGCGGTATAATAGGACACATAAAAGTGTTGTTTCCTCGTCTCCCACAGCCTCGTACCCCGGCCTCCTTCTTGTCTTGGCCAGTCTTACCTTACACATACAATTTCCTTAACAATGGGCAACATTTGTAAAGGTGACAGTGACAAATTCTGACGCTGGCGGCTCCAACACTACAGCAGCTCGCTCTTGTCAATATTCATAAAGCGCAACCGCTTTGGTCATAGAAAGACTTTGGCTGAAAAGGCGGAAAAAAAAAAGACGATGTGATGTTATTGATGTCTCCCAATCTTTATCCTTCCTTTCTCTTGTAAATAGAAACATGCGGTAAAGTGTTGGGTCACTGAGCATTCGTTTTTTTTTTTTTTTTAAATATTATACATTTTTGCTATATACAGTGCCTTGAAAAAGTATTCGCACCCCTTGAAATTTTCCACGTTTTGTCACGTTACAACCAGAAACGTAAAAATGTATCTTATTGGGATTTTATGAGATAGTGATGCAGCGTACACACGAGCGGACTTTTCGACTGGACTGGTCCGACGGACCAAGTCCGGCGGACAATTCGTCCGTGTGTGGGCTTCATCGGACCTTCAGCTGACTTTTTCAGTCGAAAATCTGACGGACTCTAGATTTGGAACATGCTTCAAATCTTTACGTTGTAACTCCGCCGGACCCAGAAATCCGCTCGTCTGTGTGCTAGTCCGACGGACAAAAACCCACGCTAGGGCAGCTATTGGCTACTGGCTATGGACTTCCTTATTTTAGTCCTGTGTACGTCATCACGTACGAGTCCATCGGACTTTGGTGTGATCGTGTGTAGGCAAGTCCGTTCTTTAAAAAGTCAGTCGGAAGTCCATCAAAAGTCCGCCGGAAAGTCTGTCGGACCAGTCCGGTCGAAACGTCCGCCCCTGAGTACGCGGCATTAGGCCCGAGGTGAAAGGAAAAGAAGAGTCAGATAGAGAAGGGCCGGGCACGACAGTGTGAAAAGGGGAGGCCACACAGGGTTAAAAGCAGGGAGGTTTTGCAAGGAAGGGGAGTATAAGGATTGGTGTAAATCAGGGGTCTCCAAACTTTTCAAATGGCCAGTTTATTGTCCTTCAGACTTTAGGAGGTCCGGATTGTGGCCAGCGGGGGGGGGGGGGGGGGGCAGAAAATGTCTCGGCCCGGCATTAGTGAGAATAAATATGGCCTCAGGGTTGGTGGTCAATAGGAGGAGGAGTAGTGCCCCTATCAATAAAAGAAATATTATCCCATCATTGGTATCGGTGGAAGAAATAGTGCCCCATTGTTGGTGTCAGTGGGAGGAATAGTGCCCAAAGGGCTGGATAAAGACTAGCAAAGGGCCACATTTGGGGACCCCTGGTGTAAATGTTCAGAGTGGGAGGGGTTTTGTTTATTTGAGGGGGAGGCGTGGCTCCCGGGCAGCAGTGGTAGGGGCAGAAGATGGGGCAGAAGATTAGGAAGTCTGTTTTTCTTTCTTTTCAGGAGCAGTGTGAGCAGGTTCCGTCATAGCAGCTGAGCGATGGCGGTGTTTTGGTCTTTGATGGTGTCAGAAAACATACAAGATGGAAGTGTTGGGGACTTGTCCGTAGTATGTCCCCCTCTGGTGTATTCCAGTTAGCTGGAATACGGTAATGGTTGCACTGCAGGTAGTGGGTTGTCTCCGAGCTGGTGTGGTACGGCTGGAGGCCTATCATGGTAAAAGGTCCCGCAGTGTAGAGGTGGAATACGTGTTAAGTTTGGGGTGCCGTCAAAGACCAACAGACTGAGTGACTGATAGTTTTTGTTTACAGATGTTTATGTGTTAAAGGTTGTGAAATCTTAATATTTTGTTAATGAAAAAAGGCTGCTATGGCCATCCATACTCCAATTTCAGGTGTGGTCTCGTTAATTTAGGTAACGGTAAGGGGGAAGGTGGAGTATGTATATATACAGGTGTGAGGGGGCTGGCATATATACAGGTGTGTGTGGGGGGTGGGGCTGTGTAAGGGGCCCAAGAATTTCTGATGGCTGCCCCGGTCAAGACCAACACAAAGTCGCACATAATTGTGAAGTGTGTAGCCCCCTGGTGTTTAGGCAGGGTTGCTAACAAATTTAGTTTGCCAGGTAGTAATTGTCCTGGCCAATTGTTAAGAGATCCACTGATTTCCCAATTCTGGAATTGCTGCACCTTTCTTTTACTAGTAAAAAAAAAAAAATAATAATAATAATAATAATAAAAATGCCATAAATCTATCCCCTATTTTGTAGACGCAAACCAATCAATATACGCTGGGATTTTTTTTTTACCAAAAATATGTAGAAGAATACATATCAGCCTAAACAGAGGAAGAAATTAGTTTTTTTATATTTTTTTTTGGGGGGGGGGGGGATATTTATTATAGCAAAAAGTAAAAAATATTGTTTGTTTTTTTTTTCAAAATTGTCGCTTTTTTTTGTTTATAGCGCAAAAAAAATAAAACGGAAGAGGTGATCAAATACCACTAAAAGAAAGCTCTATTTGTGGGGGAAAAAAGGACATCAGTTTTGTTTGGGTACAACGTCGCACGACCGCGCAATTGTCTGTTAAAGAGACGCAGTGCCGTATCACAAAAACAATGGCCTGGTCAGGAAGTCGGTAAATCCTTCCGGGGCTGAAGTGGTTAAAATAAACAAATTTCTCCTTACAACCAGACAACTCCAGCACTTAGCCCCCCCCAACCCCCCCCCCCCCCCCCCCCCCTGCATGCATACCTACCCATCCAAGCATTTTTCGAGTTGCATCATTGTTGCCTGTCTAAACTCTTTGTTGAAGCTTAGATGGGAGAATGATGTCATGGCTTCCCCACATGGCCTGGTTCAGGTCTGCAAACGGCCAGTCTGGCCCAAACACTGTGACATAGGAAAGATCATCTCCTGCTGAACTACAGAACATCTTCCCCTAGCTGTTCTGTAGTCTAGTCTAGTGGAAGAGACCTGCACAGGGCTACCAACTCTGTTTGGGATCTCAATGCAGCAGTGGCATCATTGCCAACTCAACTGGATTTTTGGCAGATAAAACGGTATTTTTTTTTTTGTACTTTGAAGCGTATTAGGAAGATAAAACAAGGAAAAAAAGGCCACTAACAATGGAGATGTATCCAACAGGCTTTATTGTATTTAGCACAGGCATACACTTTAGGTAGTAAAGCAGGATAACAATGGCAGAGCTTGCCCCCCTTCGAAAAAGCAAGATAGCAATCCCCGCTGCCACACTTTGATCCTGACAGCTTCCCTTTTAATGCTGTTGATCCAGAAGAATTCAAAAACAGGAGCCCTAGTTAGGTAGTTACCAATTAAGCTCCTCAGTGGGGAATTTATTTAGTGCCTGAATGGTGCTCAGCAGGAAAGTGTGAACAAGTGTTAGTAATAAGGCAGGTGTAAGGTGGCATGCACACAGATGTCTGCTCAGTGTAGCTTCCTGCTGATATGTCATTTTGCAGCCTCTTGGGTTTTCCAGTTAGCACAGAGTCAACCCCATTGTGGTTGATTTACTAAAGATAGAGAGGCTGTTTACCAAGTATGGTGAATATTCAATTTGCTGGGTGAATGTTAGCAATGAATGTGAATCTGTGTGCGATCTGCATTCCAATTCATCCTAAAGGTGTTCAGTAGGGTTAAGGTCAGGGCTCTGTGTGGGACACTCGAGTTCCTCCACACCAAGCTGGTCAAACTATGTCTTTATGGAGCTGTTTTTCTACACTTTAGGCAGGATAACAATGGCAGAGCTTGCCCCTTTCGAAAGCAAGATAGCAATCACCGTCAAACGTATGTCTTTATGGAGCTGGTTTTCTACACATTGGCACAGTCATGCTGGAACAGGAAAAGGTCTTCACTAAATTGTTACCACAAGGTTGGAAGAGCACTATTGTCTACAACAGACCTGGGCATTTTATGGCCCCTGGGCCACATCCGACCCTTTGGTTGTCCCTGTCCAACCTACATGAGGTCAACCAGAAATTGGAAATCCCTGGATGCAGGCCAGACTTTCAACAAGATGGTGGCAGCTCTGCTACGTTGGCAAACCTTGTTGGTCTGCCTATCCACAAGAAGGTAGCGATTGCACTTGTGCACTTTCCAAGCAGCTCTGGCCATGTAGGAGGGGTGACGCCACCCCTTGAGTGACCAAGGGAGATGAGCAGCTAGGAATTGATGCGAGTAAGGGCATGTGGGGAGGTGTTGCCAGGTCCCGCTCTCCACCCCACAGGTAGGGGGTAGAGCCTATGCACCCACTAGTTGACCTTAAACGAGAACTATGTTTTTTTTTTTCCCAGAATCATACTTACCTAGGTGGATGTCCCCCGCCGCCTCTGCACTGAGAACCGAGCGATCGAACACCGCCGATGGCTCTCTGCTGAAAACGGGTCACAAAACGAATAGCACTCCTGTGACCCATAGGAGAAGCCCAGCCAAACAAGCTCAGGCTGGACTTCTCCTTTAAGGTGGATCTTCACCTTCAGGAGAGACTTCCCTCCTCTCCACCCCTCCCTGTCAGAATAGGGACGTTTTTATTTCTTCACTAGAAAAAAAAGCGTCCACACACCCCCCATGCACATCATTCACCTAGGCAAATTACATGCACTGTCCTCCCTTTGCCTCCTGGGATATGTTAACGTGCATAGTGCTTCCTTCAGAGATGAGGATGAAGGTGTGCCTAGCGCCACATCATCAGGAGGCAAGCCGGCTGAACCAGAAAGAGCTGGAGGATCTATTGATGATGTCACAATCAACATGTCGGAGCGGAACAGAGAGGAGGCAGAATAGAAGAGGATCTCATCGGGACAACGTTGGATACTCTGGTTGGATGAGTATCATAAATGTACCACGTGGACCACCCAATAAGCGGTAGGAGGTGGCAGAAGATCCACTTGAAGTTCTGCCTTCTTGCGGAAGGACGTTCCACGCCGGGGTTGTGCACAACAGTGGTTCCCATAGACAGGCCGCTCTGCTGGATATGTATGTTTGGCCCAAGGAGGTGCTTGCTTACCATATTTATTATGGCCCACCTAGTCCCAGTTATCACATACCCCCTTGGGAAAATTGATTGCCCACCCCTGGTCTACGGTGTCTTTGGATATTGTAGAATCACCACTCTTGACTGGAAACACCTGAACTCAATCATTTGGAGGATGTCCACTCACTTTTGGCCATATAGCGTAGATGTGATGGTCAGGTGTCCACAAACCTTTGGCTATATATCGTGTATATTTATTAAAAAAAGCTAAATTGTGTTCTACAAGATTGCAACTTTTGCATTTTTTTTAGAGGATCTCACAGTTAGAAACCTGAACGAAGGAACAGCATATTCCAAATGTACGCTGATTTCTCCCACGAACATCTGCAGACACCCGTTCCTGCCGAGTGAAGAACTTTACCATACATGTTTGTGACTGTTAAGAAAGTGCTGCCTCATGAGATTGCAATGTGTATCCCCGGTATTCTGATCCTTCCAGTCTTCTTGGCAGCAGCTGAGTTAAACCTATTCAGATGCTTGCAGAAAAGATATTTCTTGTGCGCTGAATGCTTACTTAATTATAGCCCGATCTAAATAAAACGCTCAACAAATCTGCATGCAAATCTCTCTTTAAGAAGTGAAATCTGATCGCTGTCAGAAAAAAAAAAAAAAAAAAGACCTAGCCATTGGCTGTGCAACTGTTCGCACAAGAAATGGGGGGGGGGGAGAAAAAAAAAAAAAGGAAAAGCGCCTTTAGATGTATTTTAATTTTTATGCAAATGAGCGCTATCTATTTCTCATTGGTTTGTCATCATTAGCTGTTGCTCAGATTGGAGAAGTGCTGATGTAGGGCATCATCTAATACTGGGATTGTGCACTGAAGCAGAGTGGAGAAGAGAGGGAGGCGAGCCAGCGCTCCCTGCAGCCTTCACAAGACATTTGGTGGAAGACAATAACTGTTCCTAGACATTTGGTTGAGCATCTGCTTCCTGTGCTGTGTGATTCACAAACAGAGAGGAGGTGTAGTAACTGCGTACACTGAAAAAAGGGGTACAGGGGTACACTGGCCACTCATGTTAAAGGACAGTAGGACATGCGGTCATGTGACTGCCCTAACTATTCCCCCCCCCCCCAATAGGTTGGTAAATAAACAGTAATATAACCAAAATGCGACAAACATGGTCCCACCAGTGGTTACATTCATTGACTCAGGTGGCTTCTGAATAATTAAAGTACTAATAGATTTATATGAAGGAAGAGAGGAAAAAAAAACAGATTTTAACGGTGCTGACAAATAGTAATGAAAACCAATGAAATAAAATTTGTAATACTTTTAAATAAGAATATAGTTAAAAAATATATAGACAAAACCACTTGGGTCATAAATGATCAACAATTGGTGATACAGAAGGTCACAGGGCGGATATTCAGCTTTTAAACAGAGATTTCTTTTTCGTATATTAACCCAACACGTTTCGCATTTAGCTTCATCAGGAGGTTTACGAATCAAAGAAGCGGAAAAAAAAAACGCGCCAGACCTCATATGGAACAACCGATCGACCCAAATATAATTAACCCAAATCCCGTTTTTTTCCTCTTCTTTCTTCATATAATTAACTATTTGGGATGAGGTGCTGATCTTTTAGGTGTTCTACCTGAAGCCGGACAGACCCCATAAATAATACTAATATATTTATTCAAAAATATTCCAAAAATGTTTGTTATAATAATCAATAAAAATTCATGGATTAAAAAAAATAAAAAAAAAAGTATTCCAAAATGTAAATGTATCACATTTAATCAAAAATCAATGTTCACTGTAACTCTATGGGGGGAGATTTACTAAAACTGGGGCACTCGGAATCTGGTGCAGCTGTGAATGGTAGCCAATCAGCTTCTATTATTATTATTATTATACGAGATTTATATAGCGTCAACAGTTTACGCAGCGCTTTACAATGTATAAGGGGGACAACACAATTACAGTACAGTTCAATACAAAAGGTACAGGAGGGCCCGGCTCGTAGAGCTTACATTCTAAAGGGAGGGGGTGGTGGTACAAAAGGTAATAGCTGCAAAGAATGATTTGATGGGGGAGCTTCTAACTTCAGATTGTTCAATTCAGCTTTGACAATAAAACCTGGAAGCCGATTGGTTTCTATATGCAGAGCTGCACCAGATTTTGCACCATGCCGTTGTAGTAAATAACCCCCAATGTCCCCATACCTATTATGTGGTGATTTTATACTTTCTGCAAGGCCTGATGGATGTTTTTTTTTTAACTTTTTTTTCTTTTTGTTCTTTCACATTGATAAAATTACAATGGAACCTTGGTTTACGAGTATTTTGAAAGAGGAGCAACTTTTTTTTTTTTTTTTTTAATTCTGACTCGGTTTGCGAGTGTTGTCTCGCAAAACAAGCAGAATTCAAGCTAATGGAGTGTGCAGTACCGCATTTGGCCAGAGGTGCGGGGGCGCCGGTGACACTCGGAACGGTTCGGAGCCGTTCGGAAATACTCTGAAACACTCAGAAATACTCCGTTACCGAGTGTTTCCGAGCCTTTAGCTGAGCTGCCCCGAGTATTTCTGAGGCTCTCCAGCCCCCCCCCCCCCCCCCCACCTCTGGCCACATGCGGTATTGCATGCAATAGAAGTTAACGCAGAACGAATTGTCTTCGTTTCCATTGACTTCTATGGGAAAACTTGCTTTGATATGCGAGTGCTTTGGATTAGAAGCATTCTTCTGGATAAGACTATGCTCATAATCCAAGGTTCCACTCTAATAAAGTAATTTAATAGCAAAAAAACACAAAACTAGAGATACCAGTTTTGTAACCACTTGACCTTGGGGAGTCCCCCCCCCCCCCTCTACCCCTTCATGACCAGGCCATTTTTTGCAATACAGCCCTGCTTTATTTTTATTTATTTTTTTAAAGTCTTTTTATTGATTTTCAAAGAGAAAAAACAAAGAGAGAACAAACACTCAACATACATTGTTCTTATATGTAGGAGTCACGCTATCACCACATCATACGTAAATATCTGGTATGAAATACATATTATGATAGTGGTTATACCGGCACAGTTCGCTGGGTCGCTAGATGATGCTATGCATATTTTACATGGTATGGTATCATATTATAGATTCCTTGTGTATACCTGGCACCCGCTTGGGGGTTATTTCGTGATTGGGAACTACTGAGAGGTCTCTGAAGCCGTGGAGGGATCTGCCAGCCATTTAGACCAGACTTTGCTGTATTTGTTGGGACAGCCTCTGTTGTCATATGTGTCTTTATACTGCCCTGCTTTATTATAACTGACAATTGCGTGGTCGTGCGACGCTGTACCCAAATAAAATGAACGTCCTTTTTTCCCACAAATGGAGCTTTCTTTTGGTGGTATTTGATCACATCTGCGGTTTAAATTTTTTTTTGCGCTATAAAGAAAAAGAGAACGACAATTTTATTTATAGCATTTTTTTACTTTCTGCTATAAAACATATCCAATAAAAAATGTAAATCAAATTTCTTCATACATTTATGCCAATATGTATTCTGCTACATATTTCTGGTAAAAAAAATCCCAATAAGCGTATATTGGTTGGTTTGCGCAAAAGTTATAGCGTCTACAACTATAGGATACAGTGCCTTGAAAAAGTATTCATATCCATTGAAATTTTTCACATTTTGTCATGTTACAGCCAAAAACGTAAATGGATTTTATTGGGATTTTAAGGAAAATGATAAATGGTTTTAATTTTTTTTTTTAAATAAATATGTGAAAAGTGTGGCGTGCATTTGTATTCAGCCCCCTTTACTCTGATACCCCTAACTAAAATCAAATGGAACCAATTGCCTTCAGAAGTCACCTAATTAGTAAATAGAGTCCACCTGTGTGTAATTAAATCTCAGTATAAATACAGCTGTTCTGTGAAGGCCTCAGAGGTTTGTTAGAGAACCTTAGTGAACAAACAGCATCATGAAGGCCAAGGAACACAGCAGACTGGTCAGGGTTAAAGTTGTGGAGAAGTATAAAGCAGGGTTAGGTTATAAAAATGATCCCAAGCTTTGAACATCTCACGGAGCTCTGTTTAATCCATCATCGGAAAATGGAAAGAGTATGGCACAACTGCAAACCTACCAAGACATGGCCGTCCACCTAAACTGACCTGCCGGGCAAGGAGAACATTCATCAGAGAAGAGCCAAGAGGCCCATGGTAACTCTGGAGGAGCTGCAGAGATCCACAGCTCAGGTGGGAGAATCTGTCCACAGGACAACTATTAGTCGTGTTCTCCACAAATCTGCCCTTTATGGAAGAGTGGCAAGAAGAAAGACATTGGTGAAAGAAAGTCATAAGAAGTCCTGTTTGCAGTTTGCGAGAAGTCATGTGGGGGACACAGCAAACATGGGGAAGAAGGTGATCTGGTCAGATGAGACCAAAATTGAACTTTTTGGCCTAAAAGCAAAACGTTACGTGTGGTGGAATACTAACACTGCACATCACTCTGAACACACCATCCCCACCGTGAAACATGGTGGTGGCAGCATCATGTTGTGGGGATGCTTTTCTTCAGCAGTGACAGCTGGTCAGTGCTGGTCAGGGGAGTTGATGGGAAGATGGATGGAGCCAAATACAGGACAATCTTAGAAGAAAACCTGTTAGAGTCTGCAAAAGATTTCAGAGGTTCACCTTCCATCAGGACAATGAGCCTAAACATACAGCCAGAGCTACAATGGAATGGTTTAGATTAAAGCATATTCATGTGTTAGAATGGCCCAGTCACAGTCCAGATCTAAATCCCATTGAGAATCTGTGACAAGACTTGAAAATTTCTGTTCACAGACGCTCTCCATCCAATCTGACAGAGCTTGAGATATTTTGCAAAGAAGAATGGGCAAAAATGTCCCTCTCTAGATGTGCAAAGCTGGTAGAGACATCCCCAAAAAGACTTGTAGCTGTAATTGCAGAGAAAGGCGGTTCTACAAAGTCTTGACTCAGGGGGGCGCCATACAAATGCCCCTCACAATTTTCATATATTTATTTGTAAAAAAATCTGAAAACCATTTATCATGTTCCCTCCACTTTACAATTATGTGCCCCTTTGTGTTGGTCTATCACATAAAATCCCAATAAAAAACATTTGACATTTTTTGGTTGTAACATGACAAAATGTGGTAAATTTCAAGGTATATGAATATTTTGTCAAGGCACTGTATATACTGGAATTTCTATTTATTTATTTATGTATTTTTGTATACTGGTAATGGTGGTGATCAGCGACTTATAGCAGGACTGCGATATTGCACCTGTATAAAAGAAACCTGTCTACAGAAGCAATCAATCAGATTCCAATCCCTTCACCATGGCCAAGACCAAAGAGCTGTCCAAGAATGTCGGGGACAAGATTGTAGACCTACACAACGCTGGAATGGGCTACAACACCATTGCCAAGCAGATTGGGTAGAGGGAGACAACAGTTGGTCCGATGATTCGTAAATGAAAGAAACACAAAATAACTGTCAAATTCCCTCGGTCTGGAGCTCCATCCAAGATCTTACCTTGTAGAGTTTCAATGATCATGAGAACGGTGAGGAATCAGCCCAGAACTACACAGGAGAATCTTGCCAATGATCTCAAGGAAGCAAGGTCCCCCTGCTCAAGAAAGCACATTACAGGCCCGTCTGAAGTTTAATAATGAACATCTGAATGATTCAGAGGAGAACTGGGTGAAAATTTTGTGGTCAGATGAGACCAAAATCGAACACCATCCCCACCGTCAAACATGGAGGTGTTAACATTATGCTTTGGAGGTGTTTTTCTGCTAAGAGGAAATGAAAACTGCACTGCATCAAAGGGAGGATGGACGGGGCCATGTACCGTCAAATCTTGGGTGAGAACCTCCTTCCCTCGGCCAGGGCATTGAAAATGGGTCATGGATGGGTATTACAGCATGACAATAACCCAAAACACACGGCCAAGGCAACAAACGAGTGGCTCAAGTAGAAGCACATTAAGGTCCTGGAGTGGCCTAGCCAGTCTCCAGACCTTAATCCCATAGAAAATATGTGGAGGGAGCTGAAGGTTCGAGTTACCAAGTGTCAGCCTCAAAACCATAATGACTTGGAGAGGATCTGCAAAGAGGAGTGGGACAAAACCCCTCCTGAGTTGTGTGCAAACCTGGTGGCCAACTAAAAGAAACGTCTGACCTCTGATTGCCAACAAGGGTTTTGCCACCAAGTAATAAGTCATGTTTTGCGAAGGGGTCAAATACTTATTTCACTCATTACAATGCAAATCAATTTATAACATTTTTGACAAGCATTTTCTGGATTTTTTTGTTGTTATTCTGTCTCTCACTGTTAAAATAAACCCACCATTAAAATTATAGACTGATCATTTCTTTGTCAGTGGGCAAACGTACAAAATCAGCAGGGGATCAATTATGTTTTTCCCTCACTCTAGGTAGCACTAATAGGTGGCACTGAGGGCATTGGTAAGTGAAACTGATAGGCAGCACTGATGATGAGGCACTGATGGGCACTGATTGGCACTGATAGGTAGCACTGGTGAGCATTGATAGGTGGCACTGAGGGGCACTAGCAGGTGGCACTGGTGCACAAAAATGAGGTGGCGGTGGCTCTCTGTTCAGGACCGATGTCCCTCTGACAGAAGCCGGTGGTCGGGTTTTTTTTCTCCTCACGCTGTTAGCGTGAGGAAAAAAATTAGCCGATTACCGCCTCTGTTTACATCACGCGATCAGATCACGTGGTAAGGGGCCAGGATGGGCCCCTTACTCCGATCTGTGATTAGCAGAGTGTCATTGACTGGCTGATCACAGAGCAAGCCACGCGCTCCCGCAGGGGCCCGCGCTGTAGACGTCAGTCGGCTATAGTGCGGGCACGAAGGGGTTAACAGAAGTCGATGCAAGCCGCAATGGAATCTCAATAAAAGGTATCTGTTTTAGTATCAGAGCATTTGCAGGAGTACAAGTACTTGTACAAATGCTTAGTGTCTGCACCAATACCGGTATAGGTGCAACGATACACAATACCCTTCATCACAGGCCATATTAAAAAAAGACAACATTGTCTTATACTACACGAGCTAACGTCCAGATGTCATTATGACAATTTATGGCAAATATATAATTTACCAATAAAAAAAAAAAGGTTTAAAGAACACGAAAAACTAGCGATAAAACATCTATGTATAAGGCATGGAACGGTGGTAATGAGTCTCATCGTTGAAGAAGAAAAACTTGCAGGATCTTACTGCTCAAAAAAGAAGAGAGCTCGTTAGGCATGGAGCCATATAAAAAAAGGGAGGATTTCATAAAATACAATTAAATTGTAAAAAGAGAGAAGATGCAAAGAAATTTAAAAGCTACTAAACAGTCTAAATTTAGATGAGACTTGGGAAACTGGTGAAATTGTCAGTCTTACTATCAGGAAAGCCATGCTCATGACCATGCTCAAAGGAATGCTCGTGTTCAAAGGAATGCACGTGTTCGCAGAAGGGTCCATAAAGCTGTGCACATCTACACGAGCACCTGAGCATTAGCGTTCTGCATGTGTTCATTTGTGTGAGCATGCATGTTTGATGGACTTTTGGGGCCCAGTGGCCTATTTAAAGCCTTACAGGACTCAGGTTCAGTGCAGAATGGTCATCAGCCCCTTCTGCACTTGGGTGTCTAGAGGGCAGGACGGTACAGGGCAGATTGGATTGCCTTTTTCTGGCCTACTTTATGAATGCCTCTGTGACAGGAAGTATGGTCAAATAACCATGGCTCCACCTTACCAAAGCCTAAACAAAGGTGATTAACCAAAATGATCCAAAATGCATATTTCCCCTCAAGATCATTCAGCTGAACATGTATGGTGCACTCTGCTCATGTCCATGGAAATATTCCCCACAGGAGCACATCAAAAATAAAATATGAGGGCCTCCAATTCTTTCCCATTTCCAAAAAAAAAAGTGAAAAATCCCATTTAAGAGCATCATTATTCGTGTTAATGAAGGGTAAAACAAAGGGCTGTACATGGACTGTGTGTTGTGGTGAATTTCTGTTCATTTTTATTGGCAACCCAACACTCATACATGGAGTAAGCAAGTACACCTCCCTCTTTGTGCACAACAATGCACGGAATAAAAAATATATGCTGCCTTGACGCTCTACAAAAAATTAGGTAGGTACGTTTCTTTGTCAATGCACCAAAAATCACATAAATAGCTTTGTATAGGCCAAGGATCTCCAAACTTTCTAAACAGAGGGCCAGTTCACTGCCCTTCAGGATTTAGCGGGGCCATACTGTGGCCTGTGGGATTAGAAAATGCCCCGTTTTAGTGGGGGGGAATAGTGCCCCGTTGATGTCAGTAGGAGGAATAGTTCCCAGTAATTGGTGTCAGTTGGAGGAATAGTGCCCCAAGGGCCAGATAAGCAAAGGGGATGCATCTGGCCCCAGGGCCACAGTTTTTAGACCACTGGTATAGGCCATAAAAGTAGGAGCCCCAAGTGCAGGAAGAAGCTACTGAAATGTTTACTTACAAGATAATAAAATGTTTGACAGTGATGGACTGTTATATTATAACTAGGGCTGTTTGAATAATAGGGCAAGTAGGGAATTGGCCCCAGATCTGCCACAGCATGTGGCCCACATGGCCAACTTACAGAGATTGGACTTTAAGAGTCTGAATGCATTCCCTGCTAACTCTAGGCTCTATGTGAATGTCTCTGTCTGCTTCATGCCCCTTCAGCACTCTGGTTGGTCACTGGAACTTGTGAGATAACTAGGCGCATTAAGGCAACCAATGCCCGTCCTAGCAAACATCTCTATAATATGGTTTACAGCGATGGAGCCAATACATACACAACAACTATCACGAGTCACTAAAATGAAACATAAATGTGGCTCAGTAGTACCTCCACCCAATGATTAGGCATGGATAGATTATGTTGGTAACCAACAGGATCTAATTTTTTTTCAAAAAGTACCATTTTCCCAGGATTGCCTTCAAGATGACAACAATCTAGGGCCCAGTGATTGGCGGGGAGGGGGAAGTAAGGGGTTTGGGCGAGCACATGTTTTTTAAGCACCATATAAAACACTCAACAGTCATTAGCAATCTCAGACAGAGCGCTCTCCTAACAGATGGTCACTGTCTCAGGAAAGTAGTGTGGTAGAGCTCTAGACTGGAGCAAAAATTCAATTTTTGGGTTGCACTTGGGATCAGTGGGCTCTCTAGCCTACAGAAGAAGGTTTAATAAATACCAAAGTATTTGTAGTTACCTTGCAGTACAATAATTTAGCCTAGGCTCATTTATTATTATACCTGCGGCAGGTCCCACTACTCTGCAAGTCATAGCTCTGAAGGTCTAAATAGGGGTTTCCAAACTTTCCAAAGGAAGGGCCAGTTTACTGTCCTTCAGACTATAGGGGGGCTGGACTAACTGAGCTAACTCAGTCCATTGGGACTAGAAAATGCCCCAGCGTCAGTGGGAGTAAACAATGCCTCTGACTTGTTGGTCAGTGGGTGCAAAAAAAAATTAATAGTGCCCCATCATTAGTGTCAGTGGACAAAATAGTTCTCTGTCACTGGTGTCATTGGAGCAAATCATGCCCTATCATTGGTATCAGCGGGAGGAATAGTGTTCCATCATTTAGATCAGTGGAAAGAATAATGTTCCATCATTGGTGGTCAGTGGGAGGAATTGTGCCCCATTGTTGGGTGTTATGCCGCGTACACACGGTCGTACTTTTCGTCTACAAAAGTCCAACGGACGCTGACGGACTAAAGCTGGCTGGTAATCCGATCGTGTGTGGGCTTCTCCGGACTTTCAACGTACTTTTTTAGCCTCAAATCCGACGTACTTTAGATTTGAAACATGCTTCAAATCTTTACTTCGTAACTACGACGGACCCCGAAATCCGCTCGTCTGTGTGCTAGTCCGACGGACAAAAAGCCACGCTAGGGCACCTATTGGCTACTGGCTATGAACTTCCTTATTTTAGTCCGGTGTACGTCATCACGTACGAATCCGTCGGACTTTTGTGTGGTCGTGTGTAGGCAAGTCCGTTCGTTAGAAAGTATGCCGCAAGTCCGCCGCAAGTCCGCCGAAAGTCTGCCGGAAGTCTGTCGGACAGGCTGTCTGACTTTTGTAGACGAAAAGTCCGACCGTGTGTACGCGGCATTAGTGGAAGGAATGGTGCCTCATCGCTGATTATCAGGAGGGCTTTTTTTCTTAGAGAATAGGTGCAGGAACTTTCACTTTCAGAGTCATCCTTTGTCTTTGCCCCCTACCCACCTCTGAACACGTCCCTTGGTTTCAACCCTTATCCATCTCTCAGTACCGCCCTTTTAGAGAACCAAGTAACATATTTGGTGCTAAGTAATGGAATCTGTCAATTATAACAAGAAAAGCAGTAAAATAGATCCCTTGCAGCCAGCAACAATAGACCTCCCCCAGCATCAACAGATCCCCTCAGCAACAATAGACCCCCAGCAGCAATAACACATCTCCCCGCAGCCAGCATCAATAGACTCTCCTGAGGACAGCAACAATAGACCGCTCCCTCAACAGTAAATCCCTCCTAGAAACAACTGACCCCCCCCCCAGCAACAGTAGCTCCACCCCCAGCAACAACAGACCTCCCCAGCAACAATAAACCCCCCTGCAAAAAATAGATCCCCTCCAGTGACAACAGATCCGCCAGCAGCCAGTATCAATAGACCCTGGAACACCCCCCCCCCGTACCCCTTGCCATTGAATACATTCAGTGTTGGAGGTGCCAGGACTGCGTTCCCCCTCGTTCTCGCTTAAAAAACAGCCCTGATTGTCAATAGGAAGACTAGTGCCTCTTATCAGTAGGAGGAATAGTGCTCCAGGGGCCTGGTAAATGCCAGCAAAAGGCTGCAGTTTGGAGACCACTAGTCTAAACCAAGGGTCTTCAAACTTTCTAGACGAAGAGCCAGTTTACTGTCCTTCAGACTTTATGGGGGCCAGACTGTGTCCACTGGAAGTAGAACAATGTCCCGGCATCAGTGGGAGTAAACAATGCCCCATCTTTGGGAAGAACTGTGCCCCATTGTTGGTGTCATCAGGATAAATTGTGCCCCTTCATTGGTGTCAGTGGGGGGAACTATGACCCTCTGTTGGTGTCAGAAGATGAAATATTGCCCCAAGGGCCGGATAAAAGCAGGTAAAGGGCTGCAGTTTGGAGACCACTGGTCTAAACAAAATAACAGAAGTACCTAACAAAAGCTTCCCTACTTTGATCCTGCATCTAAGATCCCTTACTTTTTATTATCTTTATAAATTATAAAGGGTCTGGGATTAAAAGTAACATTTCTGTCTTTGCAAAATGACACTAAGATATGCAGTGAAATAAAGTCCTTACAGGATGTCTCCAATTTACAAGCCAACCTCAAAGCTCTGTCTAATTGGGCGTCTATGTGGCAGATGAGGTTTAATGCTGAGAAATGTAAAGTTATGCACTTGGGGGCTAAGAATATGCATCATACATACTACGGGGGAGTACAATTGGGGGAATCAATGGTGGAGAAGGACCTGGGGGTTTTGGTAGTTTAAAAGCTCAATAATAACATGCAATGCCAAGCTGCGGTTTGCAAAGCGAGCAAAGTCCTTTCTTGTATTAAGAGATGGAGAGAGAGAGATACATCATCTGTACAAATCATTAGTAAGACCTCATTTGGAATATGCAGTTCAGTTTTAGGCTCCAGTTCTCAAAAAGGATATCGGGGAACTGGAGAAAGTGCAGAGAAGGGCAACCAAACTGATAAGAGGCATGGAGGGGCTCAGCTATGAGGAAAGATTAGAGGAACTGAATTTATTCTCTCTTGAGAAGAGGAGATTAAGGGGGGATATGATCACCATGTATAAATATATAAGGGGTCCATATAGTGAACTTGGTGTTGAGTTATTCACTTTACGGTCAACACAGAGGACAAGGGGGCACTCTTTACGACTAGAGGAAAAGAGATTTCATCTCCAAATTCCGAAAGGTTTCTTCACAGTAAGAGCTGTGAAAATGTGGAATAGACTCCCTCCATAGGTGGTTCAGCTCAGTAGATTGCTTTAAGAAAGGCCTGGATACTTTCCTAAATGTACATAATATAACTGGGTACAGACATTTATAGGTAAAGTTGATCCAGGGAAAATCCAATTGCCTCTCTGGGATCAGGAAGGAATTTTTTCCCCTGCTGTAACAAATTGGATCCTGCATTTCTGGGGGTTTTTTCGCCTTCCTCTGGATCAATTGTGGGTATAGGATTGTGTATATGGGATTGTATAATATTTTTTATTTTATTTATTTATGTTTTTTGTTTTTTTTTTATGGTTGAACTAGATGGACTTGTGTCTTTTTTCGACCTGACTAACTATGTAATTATGTAAGAGCAAACAGAGACACACAGCTTGTGTTGGGTTGTGGCTAGATTTGTATTGGCTGTGCTACTGCTGCAAACAATAATGAAAGATTTTAAAAAGGAAACACAAACAATAGAAAAAAAAAAGGATATTAATAAGCACTAATGCTTACAAAACATTTCTACGATATATAAAAATGAAAAAAAAAAAAAAAAACGGAGGAAAACGCTTTCTTCTTCTAACCAAATGAAATTGCCTGGCTTTTTGTAAATATCCCAAGTTCCCTTGCTTCTACGGCGCTTAACATAAACACGAAAAAATTACAGGCGGGCGCTCCATCTCTGAGCCTTGCTGTTGTGTTTGTTTCTTTGTGTTTGGCTTTCTGCGTCTGATTATATGGAAGAGTCTTTGTTGGAGTCTTTTGTGTAGCAACAAATCATTCAGCCCTACAAGAGGCAGCATGTTATAATTTAATAAGAATTCTTCACACAGTGTTAAATTACATGCTCTTAGCTAAGATATCACAGTAGTCGCTGGAGCGTTCTTTTTTTTCACTAGGCATCAAGAAATCGCTCAGGTTCAGCCTATTTACAGAACTGCAGGAATGAGTAGGCCTTGAGTCCTACGGGAGCCGGGAGCGCAAAGTCTCTTAAAAGCTTCTAAAGGAGAGTGGCGTGGTCCTCTTTCGGGGCCTTGAATGCGCCCATTGTAAAATTAAGTCAGCAGTAGGCCGGGTGCTTTAGGGTGAGCTACTGTGCCACGAGGGCACGGCTTAGAGCAAAATGATCTAAAATTACGGGGGGAGCCATAATGCATTTTCTCTAACTGCTCCAAGTGCAAACATCACATATTTTTAGCTGTTTCCAAGGTATCAATCATTCCTCAGTAAGTGATTTAAGTCTGAATGGTGCTGAATGGTTGCAGAGGTTTGGTAAAGGCTGCCTTATTGCAAAGCCGCTAGCCTGTTATTTTTTTTTTCTTCTATAGAGCTTTTTTCCTCTTGTGACCTCGGTGAAGGTGTTCTAAAGTTCTGTGATGGACACAGCTTCTTCAGTAAAGATAGGGTCTTATTTTAGGAGCCCATTCTAGGATCCTTGAGCATGCCACATGCATTATGTAGCGTGTATTAGTCGTTATTGTATTTAAGGCCGGGTTCACACTGGTACGACACGACAGTCCAACATAGGTTGGACTTGATGGACTTGTGTCTTTTTTCGACCTCACCTACTATGTAACTTTGGATCCGACTTTGCCCTGCGACTTGAAGTCCAACATGCGTCCGACTTCAATGAACAGGGATCCGACTTTGATCCCCGACAATACCAGACCTTGTGTCTGGTTTGAATCTTTCGGGGGAACTACACACAAATAAAAATTTTAAAAAATGGCATGGGTTCCCCCTCAAAAGAGGAGGGAATTTGGGACTTTGAATGAGGCAATTTGACTTGATAAGTGTAATTTGAGATAAGTTTATTGGTGTGTTGGCATGTTCCGCCTTACCACATTATGAAAATGGATATTCCTTTTTGTGGGGTTGTTTTGCTTGCGTCCCACTGCCATGGGGCTCTTCAATACCTCAGCTCCCGGGTCAGACACATTTTTAATCCCTGCGGCCCCCGCCTTCCACAGCTGCAGATACATATTTTTTGTCTTTGGTTGTATGTAAGTATTTAGGAGCGGGAACCCCGTTTCTTGTAATAAAATTTAGTTTTAAAACTAGACATACTTATACTCTGTCTTTTGCAGATATTCCTTAACATCCACCCCTGAAGAAGTGTTGTAATACACGAAACACGTCAGAAATTTAGGATGTAGCTACATGTTTTTTAAGGACCTGATCTCTATATATAATTATTTTATTCTAACCTATTTCATTATTTTTCATACATACTTCCACACATCTGGTACTAATCTATATCCTAAACTGTTGTGTACTGCAAAGTTGATTGCGCTGCCTAACCTTTGAGTGTATGCATATAGATGTTAATATGACGATCCATGCAATACAGTGTATATATATATATATATATATATGAAATTACCTGTGTATATGCTATATTATTATTATTATTATACTACAGGATTTATATAGCGCCAACAGTTTACGCAGCGCTTTACAACATTAGGACAGACAGTACAATTACAATACAATTCAATACAGGAGGAATCAGAGAGCCCTGCTCGTTAGAGCTTACAATCTAGGAGGGAGGGTCAAGTTATACAAAAGGGTAATAGCTGTGGGGGATGAGCTAATGGAGAAAATAGTGCAGTAAAAGTGGATAAATTTGGAGACAGTCTGACAGATTGGGGTAGGGAATTCCAGAGGGAGAAGTCCTGGAGGTGGATATGGGAGGAGGTGATGAGGGAGCTAGAGAGCAGGAGGTCTTGGGAGGAACAGAGAGGGCAATTAGGTTGGTATTTTGAGACTAGGTTAGTGATGTAGCTGGGGGCAGAGTTGTGGATGGCTTTGTAACTTATTGTTAGTATTTTGAATTTAATTTGTTGGGCGAGTGGCAGCCAATGGAGGGATTGGCAGAGAGGGGTAGCAGACACTGAGCGGTTTGTAAGGTGGATGAGTCTGGCAGCAGCATTCATGATGGACTGAAGGGGCGGATAGTCTATTTAAAGGTAAGCCAATGAGGAGGGGTTGCAGTAGTCAAGGCGAGAGATAACCAGGGAGTGAATCAGGAGCTTTGTGGTTTCATTGGTTAGAAAGGGACGTAGTTTGGAGATGTTGCGGAGGTTGAGGCGGCAAGCTTTGGAAAGTGATTGGATGTGGGGCCGAAAGGAGAGTTCAGAATCCAGGATAACACCTAGCACCCTGACATGTGGGGACGGGTGGATGGTTGTGCCATTGCTCTTGACAGAGAAGTCAGGGGAAGAGGCACGTGGGGGAGGAAATATTATAAGCTCGGTTTTGGACAAGTTGAGTTTGAGGAAGTGGTGTGACATCCATACAGATATGTCGGTTAGTAAGTTAGTGATGGGGAGACTGATGGGGTGAGTTGAGGGGTGGATAGATAGATTTGTGTATCTTCAGCGTAGAAATGATATTGAAAGCCGTGAGAGGCTATCAGCTGATCCAGGGAAGAGGTGTAGATTGAAAATAAAAGAGGTCCAAGAACAGAACCTTGGGGACCCCAACGGAGAAGGGAAGAGGAGTGGAGGAAGTAGAATTGTAAGTGACACTGAAGGTGCGTTGGGATAGGTAGGATGAGAGCCACTGAAGAGCAGAGTCACGGAGACCGAGGGAGTAAAGTTTTTTGAGGAGGAGGGGGTGGTCAACCCTGTCGAAAGCAGCTGAAAGGTCCAGAAATAGGAATACAGAATAGTGTCCGTTGGTTTTTGCAGTTAGTAGGTCATTTGTGAGTTTTAAAAGAGCAGTTTCTGTGGAGTGTTGAGGGCGAAATCCAGATTGAAGGGGATCAAGAAGGTTGTTCCTAATGAGGTGACCAGTGCATGTTTTAGAGCATTGGGGAAAATGCCAGAGGTGAGGGAGTTATTGAAGATGTGGGTTAGAGAGTGTAGGATGGAGTCAGAGGGCGACCGTAGCATTTGAGAGGGATTAGGGTCCAGGGGACAGGTGGTTAGGTGGGCAATAGAAAGGAGTGTAGCAACTTTGTCTGTAGTAGCAGATTTGAATAAGGGGGGTGTCAGTTGTACCTGTTGACATGGGGTCTTAACTGGGGGAGATACCTGTAGAGTGGAGATTTCATCACGGATTGTATCAATCTTGTTTTTGAAGCGATTAGCGATCTCCTGGGCAGTGAGTGAGTCAGTGGGTGGAGGACGAAGTAGAGAGTTGAAGGTAGAGAAGAGTTTACGGGGACTGGATGAGAAGATGTTAATAAGAGTTGTAAAATAGGTTTGCTTGGCAGTGTGGAGAAAAGAATAGTTTTTTTGGAGGGCAGATTTGTATTGGTTGAAGTCTCTGAGAGACTTAGTCTTGTGCGATAGATGCTCAAGAGCACTACTACATTTTTTGAGAATTTTAGTGTCATCTGTTTGCCAGGGTTGTAGGGGTCGAGGCCTGATTCTGCGTGTAGTGAGGGGAGCAAGCTTGTCCAGGGTGGAGGACAGGTATTTATTGTAGATGGATGTGGCTTGGTTGGGGCAGGACAGGGGAGAGATTTTTTCATAGAGGTGGTCAGTAGCAGAATAGAGGAAAGAGGAGTTGAATTTGCGAAAGTTTCTACTGGTGATGGTTAGGCGATTGGAGGGAAAGGTGATGGAAGACAGGGGGAGAGAAAAACTAATAAGGTGGTGGTCGGAGAGAGGGAAAGGATTGTTTGAGAAGTTGCATGGAGTGCATAAGTAGGAGAATACAAGGTCAAGGGTGTTGCCATCAGAGTGAGTAGAAGCCTGTACCCATTGCCTTAAGGTCAAATGAAGAGGTTAGACTAAGAAGTTTAGAAGTATCAGGAGTGTTTGTATTAGCAGGGATGTTGAAATCACTGAGAAGGATTGTGGGACTTTCCGAAGAGAAAATGTAGGGTAGCCAGGCAGAGAGCTCATCAAGGAAAGTCGATAATGGTCCAGGGGGCCAGTAGATCACAGCAATTCTTAGGGAAGTTGGAGAGAATAGACGTATACAGTGGGCTTCAAATGATGAGAGGGAAAAAGAGGGAGGAGAGTGAATAACCTGGAAGGTGCTCTGGGGGGATAGGAGGAATCCCACTCCACCTCCCTTGCGTCCATTAGGCCTAGGGGAGTGAGTCCAGTGAAGACCACCCTGGGATAGGGAAGCAGGAGAAGGGGTGTCATATTCGTGGAGCCAGGTTTCGGTGAGAGCAAGTAGATTAAAGGCATTAGTGACAAAGAGGTCATGAACAGTGGTGAGTTTGTTGCAGACAGAGCAAGCGTTCCAGAGGGCACAGGAGAGGGGGAGGCTGGCATTGGGAAGAAGAGGAACAGAGACTAAATTGCGTAGATTGCGACTACTGCCAGAGGGTGTAGGGTGATGGGTGTGTTGGGTACAGTTAAATAAGGGAGGCCCAGGGTTTGGGGAAAGATCTCCAGCAGTTAGGAGAAGCAGAAGAGTAAGGGAGGTAATATGAGAATACGATTTGTATGAGGAGACATGCTTCAGTATCCTGGGGGGTTTGTTAGCAAGTGGGCTTAGAGTAAGAAAGAGGTGATGAGTGCAGTAATAGGGGGAGGGGAGAAGTGAGGGTGATATGTACAGATTTTGGGGTGGAGAAGAGGGGCGAAGAAAAGAGTTTGAGGAGAGAGGCTGCAATTGTGAAGAGGAGGAGAGGTAAAGAGTGCATGTTTCAGAGAGGAAGGTGAGATAATTTGGAAATGAGGTCACCTGTAGTCTGCTGTGGTTTGCTTTGTGCAAATCACTGACGTGCAAGAGCGGAAGTGCCACTTATTTAAAGAACCCCAGTTCTTTGGAAGAAGCCCCTGTATGTGCAGCCCCCTGTATGTGTTCCCCCCGTAAAGAAGGCCTTGTTTTTATACTGTGTTGGGTGTGGATAGAATCTGGCAATTAATCAATCAGGATGTGATATTAGGCACACAGTTAGCAGAGCAAAACTTTCACACCACAATCAAACTGCAAGGGGACTAAAAGTCCAAAATTGTAAAGATAAGGGAACCCATAATTTAGGTAAGACCTGATAGCTAAATAAATATTGAAATAATGTGAGCATGGCTACAGATGGTGTTGAAACAGTGGTGACAAGCAGATTTACCAAATATGCATGTGAGCAGTCAGTCAATGTTCAGTTTATATGGAAGGATAAATGCAGATTTACCAAATATGCATGTCTATGTTATGTATTTATATCCAGCCATATGCCAACACACCAATAAACTTATATCAAATTACACTTATCAAGTCAAATTGCCTCATTCAAAGTCCCAAATTCGCTCCTCTTTTGTACCTGAATAGGGATGGAGGCATATATACATATATGTGGTTCATTTAAAGTCCCACAGCTTTTTTTCCCCCATTTTTCTGTGGGTTCCCCCTCAAGGAGCATACTAGGCCCTTCGGTTTGGTATGGATTTTTAGGGGAACCCCCACGCCGAAAAAACGATGTGGGGGTCCCCCCAAAATCCATACCAGACCCTTATACGAGCACACAGCCTGGCAGGCCAGGAAAGGGGGTGGGGACAAGCGAGCGCCCCCCCCTCCTGAACAGTACCAGGCCGCATGCCCTCAACATGGGGGGTGGGTGCCCCCACCCCAAAGCACCTTGTCCCCATGTTGATGAGGACAAGGGCCTCTTACTGACAACCCTGGCTGTTGGTTGCTGGGGTGTGCAGGTGGGGGGCTTATAGGAATCTGGAAGCCCCCTTTAACAAGGGGGGCCCCAGATTCTGGCCCTCGACCCTTTGTGAATTAGTATGGGGTACATTGTACCCCTACCCATTCACCTAAAAAAAGTGTCAAAAATAAAACACATTACACATGTTTTTTAAAGTAATTTATTATGGCAGCTCTGGCGTCTCTTCCGACTTCTTCTCCCCTCTCCGGCTCTTCTGCCTCCTCCGCTTATGTCTTTTGCATCTGCCGATTCTTCTCCCCTCTCTGGGTCTTCTCCGTTCTCTCTCTGGTTCTTCTCCCTCTGACCGCTGTCTTCTGCCGGGTCTTCTCGCTCTTTTGCTGGATCTTCTTGATCTTTTGCTGGATCTTCTCCCAGCAAAAGAAAAAATGTCATGGGGTCTCCCCCCAGAATCCATACCAGACCCTTATCCGAGCACACAGTGCGGCAGGTCAGGAAAGGGGGTGGGGATGAGCGAGGAAGCTGCCATCTTTGCCTCTGTTTAATCTTCAACTGCCATCTTAGGCTGTAGGCCTCCAATCACAGGGCCCTGCCTGTCTGACCTCTGTGGCCCTGAATCGAAACCATCAAGAGGTGAGGTCCCCTTTGGAGACCTCCCCGTAGTTTTATGTTATGATCTAAGTTGTAGATATTAGTATAATCTAAACCTACCACGGGCACAGTGATCAAGGATTCCCCGAGACCAGGTTTTACTTTTAAAAGTGTCATGGAATATATGTGTATACACCACTGGATTGTCTATGTATGATTCTCTCTCTCACTCCTGATGAAGGAGATAAATACAGTGTCCGAAATGTGTTGGGTTAAGGACACCCATCAACAGTACCATTCTGTATAGATGCATTTCCAGTGTATTCTGTTATTTCCATGTGTACCTATCTGTGATTTTTCACCTTTTTCGAATAAATTGATACACTTTTATATATACGGTTTGAGTGCCTTAAAAGTCCCACCCCAGGAGTTCATTCTTTTTCCTGTACCTTTAAGGAGGGGCGGGCTCCTTCCAGGCTCGCCCTCTGCCTATCCATTAAAATGCATGTGCTTCCATTTTGGAGACTCTCAGAAGTTAGAGTTAGGACTACAGTAAACAGGGTGCCTTGACGGGGCCCGTAGCTTACACACGTATTTGCAAATGTGTGCGAACTAAACATCAGTGCTTAACGCATATTGTTAGACAGGTCAGTTTGGTTGGTCGCTGATTGGTAAGTTTGAGCTTGGAAATTTCTTTGTATTTGTTAGAGTAGCGACAGGTCACCTACTGGCAGGGACAGTGCTTAGCATCAGGGAGAGGTTCCAGACGAGTAGGGAAAGTGCAGGGACATGCCATCCATCCTGGAATTCTCCACAATAGGGTAATGGCCAAGCCGCATTTCACCCTTCAAGACAGTAGCTGTCGGCACACCTGGGAACTTCTGCTACTAGTCATCACTGTTACATCCTGTGAGTGGTCCTGGTCGGGTTGCCTTCCCCCCAGGTTTGTTGTGTATTGCCGAGTGTCACTCAATACAGTTCTGTTTGCTGCATCTGGCCTGTGAGTGTTTTCTGCCACCGCACCACGTTGCACCTTCCCTACATGTTGATTTCTCATTTACGTCTAGGCGACTTATAAAAGAAGATTTAATTATCACATTTTCTGCGAGACTAGATCATTGTACATGATGACGAAGAAGGACAGTCCACTTCTGGAGACGGGGGAGCACCGCTTGCCAGGGAAGCAGAGAATAATTTTTAAGGATCATGTGAGGAATCATTTTTAAGTTTCTTGGAGTTGGACTTTAAACAAAAATTATGGTCACAGCACACACACCTTCATTTTATAACATCATCTATGTAATGACAATACAAACAATGATTATTTTGACAATCCCAAATAAGCTTACTTGAACAAATTCCTTTCAATGGTGTGAGTTCTACCTGTCTGCTGACTGTCTCTTTCCACAACTTCCCGGATTCCCTGCATGTTTAGTTTCAACTTCCTAGGACTACATATCCCATGGGACCTTGCTGCCTGCAAGCTGTGATTCCTGTACTGACTCCACCTCCTGAAACTCCTCTTTTCTCAACTTGAACCTGTAGTTCAGAAGGCAGGCTCTGTGAAATGTATGACACAGCAGTGCCTACCCACAGGACATAGAGACTACGTGCCACAGTAGACAGAGGATAGAGGTGTGGGGATCTTCACAAGTTTACATACTTCAAAATCGATCATATTATTAGGAGTAGGCTAGAAGTAATTGCAATACAGTGAGGAAATGAATATACAATTTTAAATTTTGACCATAGAGAGTCTTTAAGGCAGATCCAGAAGGTGTTCTCCCTTAAAGTCTGGCCAACCATGAATTTTGCATCTTTATTAATCTGTCTGTTTAATGGAAATATATTGATTGATTGATTGATTTGGGAGGACAGAAGTTGACGTTGGAATGGGAACAGGCGGCAACTGGGTGGGCAGGAGCTGATGGTTGGTGTGGATGGGCAGGAGAACATATGAGGATCTCATCTTTAGGGATGAAGGACAGTGGGGAAAAGAAGACAGGGGAATGGTTAAAAGGAACCAGCGGCATATCACCGCTACCTCACTCCCAGTAACGGTATGGGGTCCCGCTATGCACCTAGCGCGGACTCCATGTGTGCACTTACCTAACTCCTCCTTTTCTTTGCCTATGCACAGGATGGGGACCTTTGCGGTGCTGATCTGCTCTCATTGCTATGGGAGGCAGACCTGTTCACAGAGAGAGTGCTGACAACAACTCCCCCCTGCAAGAAGCTATCCCACCTATTACTAGCATTACACCCCTTGAGTAACTTCAGACCAGGCAAAGGAAAAGTTTAAAAACCTTTAACATGGCATGACAGTCAAACAAAGGCAACAGTTTTCCCCTAAACTAATCCCTAACTCAGGCTTGTGGCTGCCCCAGCATACCTGCATGGGATAGAGTCCATTTTTGGTTGAGTCCATGTTGTTAATGCCCATGACTGGCATCTTCAGGGTGGACTGTGGGTCCCAGCAATCCCCCTATGCTGTGGAAGACCCCAGAAGCCAGATGTTCACTAGAACGTACTCCGGACTTTGCATAATTCAGCAGGCTAGCGGGACAGACTCCGACAATGGTACAGCAAACAAGAGCAATGGACAGCCAACAGCAGCAACTGTGGACTCTCTGGGCCCCTGTCCCCTTTATAATATACAGAACCAGTGTGTCAGACCCAAAAAAGCTCACCAAGAAAGAACCAGAAAACACAACTAATACTAACCCTCCCCAGTGGGGCAGCATAAAACTCAACCTGCCTTCAAACTGGGCAATGAGAAGAGGAGGACAAGAGCGGAGCATGCAGGACTCTGTGGTAGATAGGGATGTAAAACAGAGGAGCCAGTACAAGCACATCATAGACAGTGGGGGAAAGAGAGGAGTCAGAGGGAGCAGAATAGAGATGGGAAAAGGAAGGAGCAGAGCAGGTGGGAACAAAGTGGGAAATTCTGTTCCTCCCTCCCTGTCAGCCGTTTCTTTCTCTGGAGAACTTTTTCCAGTTGTGTGAAATGTAAGCACAGCAGCCAGAACATAGTGTTGCGGTTTCATGGTAATAGCTTATCAATCTTCACCTGCTGTTTTTGACATTTTTTGGACAGTGTTCATGGGAAGGGTAGTTTATGCAGCAGCTTACATATCTCTCAACAATAACCCCTCCATGACCATGAAAAAGTTGGTAATGAGTAAAAATGCAGGTAATTCCCCATTTCTAGACCATCTCCAAGGTAAACCTTGATCTAAGGGTCCTTTTTTAAAGTGAAACTTCAGGCTGTACCTCTCTCCCTCCTAACTTTTTCCCTCTTAAAATCAGGGGAAAATCGTGAGTGCGTGTTATACGCCGAACCACTGCCTCGGAGGGGAAGGAGGGAACGAGTGCCGCCGAAATAGATCGAGCCGAGTGTACTGTGTACTCGGCTACGCTCGCAGTCACGCCCAGTCCCGCCATTGGACCGGTGTTGTGTCCATCATAGGAGCCGGGCCAAGAGGCGGGACTGCGAGACGAGCAGAGAGGAGCCGAGTACACAGGACATCCGGCTTTGTCTATCTCGGCGGCGGTAATTTAAACGACCATGCTGCAGATGACATTTGGGCAAGGCTGCAGATGACATTTGGGCAAGGCTGCAGATGGACACTGATCATTCTGCAATGATGGGCAAGGCTGCAGATGGACACTTATGAGGCCGATCGGCAGCTCTCCCTGTCAGAGGGGGGGGGGGGTCTGTGCTGATAATCAGCACATTGATTATCAGCACAGCCCCCTCAGATGTGCCACAACACCTCAGATGTGCCCCCTCAGCTGTCAGTCAGTGCCCCAATTAAAACACAGCTCACAGTGCCCATCAAAGTGCCAATCAGTGCCCACCACAGTGCCAGTCCGTGCCCATCTCAGTGCCCAGCAGTAAAACCTGTCAGTACCTCAACATCAGTGCTGCCCATCAGTGCCACCTGTCAGTGCCAATCAGTACCGCCTATCTGCCAATCAGTGCCGCCTGTCAGTGCCCATCACAGCCGCCTGTCAGTGCCCATCACAGCTGCCTGTCAGTGCCCATCAGTGCCGCCAGTCAGTGCCCATCAGTGCCGCCCATCAGTGCTGCATATTAGTGCCGCCTATTGGTGCCCATCAGTGCTGCATATCATTGCCGTATATCAGTGCCCATCAATTCTACATATCAGTGCATCCTCATCAGTGCCCATCAGTGCCACCTTACAGTGCCAACTCATCAGTGCCACCTCATCAGTGCCCGTCAGTGAAGGAGAAAACAAAATTTTATAACCGAAACTAAGAAAAACTTTTTTTTTTCAAAAATGTTGTTCTTTTTTAGTTTGTTTAGCAAAAAATAAAAACCCCAGAAGTGATCAAATACCACCAAAATAAAGCTCTATTTGTGGGAACAAAATGATAAAAATTTAGTTTGAGTACAGTGTAGCATGACCGCGCAATTGTCATTCAAAGTGTGACAGCTCTGAAAGCTGAAAATTGTCCTGGGCGCGAAGGTGTCTGGTATTGAAGTGGTTAAACATCCCTCCTAAAAGTTTTTTTTGCTTAAACTTCCCTCCTAAACTTGGGGTGCGTGTTATACACCGACGCGTGTTATACGCCGATAAATACAGTAATCTCTTTGTTACTGAAAAAGATCCTAAACTAAAAGCTCCTTTAATATACCTAAATCCATTATCACAGAATGTGCTGAATCCCTCCATCTTCTTTACTGCAGATAGGACCTTGAATAGACCCCTGGACTTTTATTGGAATAAAGTAATAACTAAACTTTTTAGCAGTGCTGCAGTGTTTCAATTTTTGTTGCAAAGAGGTGAGCAGACAGCTCAAGCTGGAGCATTGAGACTGCACTGCGTGATGATGTCACAAAGAGGCGACCTTTGGACACTATTTGGATTGACCCCCGGACTTTTATTGGAATAAAGTCGTATCTAAAACTTTTAGCCGTGGCGCGGTGCTTTAGTTTACATTTTGTTGCAAAAAGGTGAATAAACAGCACAGGTTGAAGCACTGGGACTGTACAGCATGATGACGTCATAAACAGGCGACGTAAAATGTGTTAGACGCTCCATGGATTGACCTCTGGTCTTTTATTGGAATAAAGTCGTATCTAAACCATTTAGCTGTGGGGTGGTGCTTAAATTTACAATTTTGTCACAAAGAGGCCATTAGACGGCACAGACACAGGCTGGAGCATTGGGACTGCCCAGAGTGATGACGTCACAAAGAGGTGACCTGAAACATGTTGGACACTCTTTGGACTGACCCCTGGACTTTTATTGGAAAAAAAGTCGAATCTAAACCTTTTTACCAGTGGTGCGTTGTTTCAGTTTACATTTTTGTTGCAAAGAGGAGATTACACAGCGCAGGCACAAGTTGGAGCATTGGAACTTCACAGCGTGATGACGTCACAAAGAGGGGACCTGAAGCACATTGGATGGTCTTCGGATTGACCCCTTGATTTTTATTGGAATAAAGTCGTATTGAAACCCTTTAAGCAGTGGCGCGGTGCTTTAGTGGACATTTTTGTTGCAAAAAGGTGATCAAACAGCACAGGCACAGGTTGGAGCATTGGAACTGTACAGCATGATGATGTCATAAACAGGCGACCTAAAATGTGTTGGACACTCCTTGGATTGACCTCTGGTCTTTTATTGGAAAAAAATCGTATCTAAACCATTTAGCTGTGGTGTGGTGCTTCAGTTTAAATTTTTGCTGCAAAGAGGTGATTGGACAGCAAACACACGAGCTGGAGCAATGGGACTGCACAGCGTGATGACGTCACGAAAAGGGGACCTGAATCACGTTGGGATACTCTTTGGATTGACCCCCTGGTCTTTTAATGGCATAAAGTCATATCTAAACCTTTTAGCAGTGGGGCGGTGTTTCAATTTCCATTTTTGTTGCAGAGAGACGATAAGACAGCACAGGCACAGGCTGGAGCATTGGGATTGCACAGCGTGATGACGTCACAAAGAGGGGACCTGAAGCACGTTGGATACTTTTCGGATTGACCCCTGGACTTTTATTTGAATATAAAACTTTTAGCAGTGGTGCGGTGCTTCAATTTACATTTTGTGAGGGGAATAGACAGCACGGGCACGGGCCGGAGCAGTGGATCACCGGTCACCAGGAAGCAGCACCAGTGAGGGAAGCGGACTGCACCCTTAGGTAGGTAAAAAAACCTCCAGAATGTTTTCTTGATAAAACACTGTAAATGGGTGGGAAGAGGGGACAGGAGGGAGATAGTGATGCCGAAGAGGCAAAAAAGCCCCTAGCAATGCTGAAGTGAATGTTTGTTTGTTTTCATTTTCAGAAATTACCATTCTAAAAAAAAAAAGCAGCAAGCAACGACAACAACAAAAAAAGAAAATGAATAAGCACAAAATGTCGACAATCTTTAAAAAAAATATTCTGCTGAGACTTGTAGTTCTGCAATCCCAGCACAGACAAACGCTACTACCATGCCGTAAATTACAGCCCCGACCTATAACACAATGATTTCCAATCGCTTGAAGATATGAAGCCTTTTATGATTTAAACTTAGCAACAAATTACAGAAGGTGTAAATCTATCTGACAGCTGAGACATTATTAAATATCTGAAATTCAAGAAGAAAAATCAGGGGGAAAAAAAAAAAAAAAACCAGTGCAGAGTTCCAGGAGTTTCGTTCTTTTAGTCTTAACAGTAAAAAATGCTGAATATGCACAGATTGTGCACATTAATAATAATAGCAGGCTGGATAGATGCACCTCAGCACAATTCTAATTTAATGAGAAACAATAAAATTGTTTTTCCGAGGGGGCCTATTTAGAGCTACAGAATGTAGATATTAAAGTTTGGAGATTTATATTCTTTCCATTAAGGTATGCTGATGTGCATTTTCAGGAGTTCAAAGCTGTATGCTTCAGAACAATTCCACTATCACTCTTCCTCGTGCCCAGAGGATTCTGGGTAATCCTGATTACAGAACAAAGGTTTAACATGAATCGGAAGGGATAATACCCGGTGCAAGCTGAAAGGGTCATGTAATAAAAGGGTCGGTGAAATCGTGGTGCAGAATCGCCGCGTTCTGTACAATGTAAACCAATCAATGGAGCAGAGGGGCACGCAACCAGAAGGGGTGAGCTGTGTCCTTCCATATAGATATATATATTTATACCAGCATTGTAGGCTGATCTCCAGACAGGTAAAAAAAAAAAAAAAAAAACACAAATTAATGCAATTATGTATTTAAAAAAAAATAAAAAAAATTAAATGTATTTTTCAGTTTCAATCGGTTTAATCAATTTTCAGAATTACAGTCAAACATTGTAATTTAATACAAAAGAGTGCAAAATGGCTCTGGTGACATGAACAGTCAACAAGAAGTCATCGATAGCGTGTTTAACCACTTCAGCCCCGGAAGATTTGGCTGCTGAATGACCGGGCCATTTTTTGCGATTCGCCTCGGTTTTTATTTTTTGCGCTATAAAGAAAAAAATAGCCACAATTTTGAAAAAAAAAAAACACAATATTTTGTACTTTTTGCTATAATAAATATCCTCATTTTTTTAAAAAAAAAAGCAATTTTTTTCTCGGTTTAGGCCAATACGTATTCTTCTACATATTTTTGGTAAAAAAAAAAAAATCGCAATAAGTGTATATTGATTGGTTTGCACAGAAGTAATAGTGTCGACAAAATAGGGGACAGATTTATAGCATTTTTTTTTTTTTTTTTACTAATAATGGCGGCGATCTGCGATTTTTATCGGGACTGCGACATTATGCTGGACACATCGGACACTTTTGACACATTTTTGGGACCATTGGCATTTATACAGCGATCAGAGCTATAAAAATGCACTGATTACTGTATAAATGTCACTGGCAGGGAAGAGGTTAACACTAGGGGGCGATCAAGGGGTTAACTGTGTTCCCTGTGTGTGTTTCTAACTGTGGGGGGAGGGGTCTGACCTAGAGGAAGTGACAGATCGTGGTTCCTAGCTATTAGGGACTCACGAGTTGTCACTCCTCACAGAACAGAACAGGAAGTTGTCACTTCCCTGTTCTGCCTCCCGTGCCCGCGATCGCTCGTGGCCAGCAGTCATCGCGACCGTCAGCCACGAGCATTGGCCTCCGGTGGCGCACCCGCGCCTGCTATCCCGATCCCACGAGCCAACGTATATCTACGACGGCAGTAAAATGACGGCGGCTGGTCGGCAAGCGGATATAGCTAAGGAATTAAGACACAAATCCATTGAGGTCCTCCATTGGGTATTAGAGACTGTGACATAGCGTACAACTTATAAGAAAACTATCATTGAGAAACATTTTCGTTTTTTATGTCATTAATGGGTCAAACAACCCATGGGCCTTTCATCAGGCCAAAATTGTGCATTTAGCGGTCAAGCAGGACAGCACCTAGGCAACCTATAAGCATAATAATGAAATGATTACAACCATAGTGACCATTATGTCATCCAACACTGAACATATTTATCGTACCGCAAAAAAAAAAAAATATATATATATATATATATATATATATATATTGTATACATAGGAAAATCAAGGGTAGCAGCGACATATCCTTTGAGGGACATCATTACATACAAAACCTAAACAGCAGCCCCAAAGTCGAGACAAAGGGTCCGACCAGAGGGCCCATCTTGCACCTGAGTGAAGGAATGGAAGAAGCAAGTTAGAAAAAGAGAAGGAAGTGAGTCAGAAAAGAGAACAAAGAGGTGAGACCACACCTGTCCAGGAGTCCAACCCAGCAACGATCCATTGTTAATCCCAAGTGTTCGGTACCTGCAGGTAAGAAAGCCAAGGGGTTCACACTTTTTCAAACAGGGGTTGTTTGTCCCATAGGACGGTGACCAATTTTTCATGGAGCATGATGCAGGTTAGTTTTTGGTTCATTAAAAGGTAAGTCGATTACTGGACTTTTCCAAGCAGTAGTGATGTGTCAGGGCTGGGCTCAGCCCTTCCTTCTCTGAGCTGGCCGCTCAGCTGTCGGTTAATTGCCAGCTCCTATCTCTCCACAGTGACTCACCTGTTGATGATATCCTAATCGTCAGTCCTGCTTACTTAAGCCGACCAGCCCAGATCTTCTCTTCCTTCGCCGGGTCAACATCACAGAGACTTTCTCCTACGTGCCCGTTAAAGACTTGCTTGGCTGTCGTCCTGTCAGTGCTGGGCTCAGCCCTTCCTTCTCTGAGCTGGCCGCTCAGCTGTCGGCTAATTGCCGGCTCTTACCTCTCCACAGTTACAGCTGTTGATGATATCCTGCTCGTCAGTCCTGCCTACTTAAGCCGTTCAGCCCAGTGGATCTCTGCCTTCGCCTTGGTCAACATCACAGAGACATTCTCCTGCATTCCTGTTTAAAGACTTGATTAGCTGACATCACTTCTGGCTCTAGATCCTGCTTGCTGTTCCACTACATTGATCCCTGACTTCTGGCTTGGCTGACTATCCGTTCCGGTTACTCTACTTTGGCTATGTTTTGATCTTTTTACTTTTGATGTTTTGTTCTTTTTACTTTTATTATTAAACAAGTGTGATTTAACTCTACTTCTGTCTCGGTCTGATTTCATGGTTTCTGACACGTCCCTTCTGGTTCCAGATCCTGCTTGCTGTTCCACTACGCTGTTCCCTGGCTTCCTGACTTCCTTGCTTGTCTGACTATCCGTTCCAGTTACCGAACTTTGGCTCTGTTTTGACCACATTTGTTCTATTTATTATTTATTATTATTAAAGAAGTGTGATTTAATTGTACTTCTGTCTCGGTCTGATTCATGGTTTCTGATACGATGGATATTTTGGCCGCCAAAAACATATACTAGATTAGAGTCTGTGTGTACCTTGGGATATTCTCCACAGGTTCATTAAGCAAGGCTATGCAAGATAATCTTAAACAAAGTAACTGAATAAATTAAGGAATGAACCCGTATCCAGAAGCGACGGACCTTAGGACAAGTCCACCATATACGAAGGGCAGGCGGTTTTGGGGCAGTCCCCGTTTAACTCGATGTGCGAGTTGTCGCCTTGAGTTAAAAGAGAAGCATGGGAATCCATTTTTTTTTTAAATCATACTTACCTAGGTGGATGCAGAATCTGTCTGATGCAGCATCTGTTCCCCGCCAGCTCTAACACTGAGAACCGAGCGATCTATCGCCGCCGATCACTCGGTTCTGACAGCTCCCTGAGCAGAGAGCAGATACCTCCCCCCAAGAGAGGCTAGCTCAGGCTCTCAGCGGCTCCCTGAGAGGCTGAGCCGGGTGTCGGTCAAGGCATGTGGGCGGATGCCGACTTCATTGTTGAGATCTTGCCCGAGCCTAGACGGACTCTGTGACATCAGCTGACAGCGGGCTTCAGACGTTCTGCACTCCTGTGACCCGTTTTCAGCAGACAACATAACTTTGGCTGTACTTCTTGTTCAACCTCTTGGAGCAGAGCGCACGCAAATATGAGGCCTCTCCACGGCCAGGCCTTGGCACAGAGCAGCCACATTGTTGCATGCAAAAACGCCAACAGAGCTGTGCCGAAAGTGCACGCCCTGCGTGCCCCCAGCACTATGCCTGGCAGCTCAAGGAAAGCTTTCGGATCATGTGACCGTCGTGACAGCCAATCACGCTGGTCACATGGCTATAAGCTTCGCCTCTCGGTAATCCAAACCCTTTAAAAGGCCAGCGGGAGCCGATGCCGAGGGGTTTTAAAATTTAAAAAAAATTTTCCAGCTCAACTTACCGACTAGCCTGCAACCAACCAAATTGTCCTGTCTATCAGTATGCATTAAAAACAGGGGTTTTGTTTGCCCTCATTTGCAAATACATGCGTAAGCTGCAGAGGCACTTCACGGCAACCCCAGTATTACCTGCAGTCCTAACTCTAGATTTTGAGAGCCTCCATAGTGGAAGCACATGCATTATAATGGATAGGCAGAGGGCAAGTAAGCCTGGAGAGAGCCATATAGGTGGGGGCAGTGGCTATTATTTTGTACCGTTGAGTTAAAAATGTCGCAGCCACAAAGCAAAGCCTCGCCGACAGCCCCACCCTGCTGTTATTTTACAATGTGGGTGGAAGGCCCGGGGGCAGTAAAACCGCCTCAGCTGCCCTTTTTTTTGCCCCCAGCCCCCCCAGCCACTCAATTGAAGGAAACCTATGTCTGCCCATGGGGACATGGAGGTGACCAAGCATTACTGCTTGACTTCAGCTTGGAAAAGTTGAAACAGCATATTAACTGCATAGTTTCCTGGGGTTTCGCTTCAAAGAGAGCTAAGGAATATTTGTATCCAAATTAGCAACCTAACATATTCGCTGCACCATTTTAGGAACCTTCCTGTGAAAAGTTCCCTCTGTCTCTAAAAGCTAGATGTTTCCATGGCTGTCCTCCGTCTACAATGGGGCATTTCATTAACACACTGTACCATGCTGTCTGTATCATCTGAGAATAGGCATATGTTATGTGATGTTTCAGAGATACAAGTGTTTTACTTGCAATTGCTTAGTTTATTCGCTAAGCGACTGTGCCATGAGGACACGGCTTAGGGCAAAACGATCTGAAATTACGGGGGAGCCATAATGCATTTTCTCTAACTGCTCCGACTGCAAACATCACACATTTTCAGCTGTTTCCAAGGTATCAATCATTCTTCAATAAGTGATTTAAGTCTGAACGGTGCTGAGCGGCTGCAGAGGTTTGGTTAGACCCATTGTTCTGTGATTCTGCCATTCTGCTTCATTTCTGCTCGTACTTTTCTCTCTGTGACCTCAGTAGGAGACGTTCTGAATTTTATAGTACTTGTGAAGAAGTTGAAGAAGTTTTCTTTATCAAAGCTGGGATCTTTCTTCATCACCTGATCCTTGAAACCCCAGCGCTAATGAGCACATCAAGTGGTAATTCCAATGGATAGGACTATTGAGTATTTTAGATAATTGGTACTGAGGCTCACAAGCTGGATACCGCCATTCCCTTGACTTTATCCGGCCTTTGGGACACCTTCTGACACCAACGATGGCGCCCTATACCTCCAATTGTCACCAATGATAGGCAGTGGCAGCGGGTGGAATATTTTTTGGGGGGACCAATATCCCCCCCCCCGGTCAGTCGCACTTACCCCATCGCTGCTTCCCATGCTCGGTGGCGTCCTCCCGTTCCCCTGCTCTTCACGGGTATCCGCGGTGGCTTCCGTTTCCTCCCTCCTTCCCGGCTGCCAATCGGGATTCTTCTCTTTTCGGCCCAAACTAGAAAAAGGGTCTCCACACACACGCTTCTGATTGGCTGGATTGAGCATCAGTTTTACAGCAGCGAATATTCATATTCGCTGTTGTAACACTTGGGTGGGCTCATGGCGCAATGCTCTGCGCCACTAGCCACTCTATTTTGAAGCCTATTAGAGCCTATGGCTCTAATCAGGTGCTTCAAAAAACACCCCCCACCCCAGCTGTAATTCAAGCGTCCAGCGTCCTGTAGGGGGCCAGACGCCTGAATAGGGGGTGGCCGCAGCAGCGATGGAAAGATTCATGCTATGCATGAATCTATCCATTATTCATATAGGTGGTGGCGAGGATAGAGGGGGCGGCGCCTGGGCGCCCCTAATGGACAGGCCGCCACTGATGATAGGGCATTATTCCTCCCACTGATGGGGAATTATGTCCCCCATTGATACCAGCGATGGGCTCCCACTGATACCAATGATGGGGCACTATTCCTTCCACTGACACCAATGATGGGCACTATTCCTCCCACTGATACAAATGATGGGCACTATTCCTCCCACTGATACCAATGACGGGCACTATTCCTCCCACTGACACCAATGATGGGACACTATTCCTCCCGCTGATACCAATGATGGGGCACTATTCCTCCTATTGGCACCAACGATGGGGCACTATTCCTCAGACTTACACCAACGATGGGCCACTATTCCTCCCACCGATACCAACAATGGGGCATTATTCCTCCAATTGATACCAACAAGGGGGCATTATTCCACCCACTGATACCAACAATGGGGTACTATACCTCCCACTGATACCAGAAGTGGGGCACTGTTCCTCCCACTGATACCAATGATGGGGCACTATTCCTCCCACTGACACCAATGATGGGGCACTATTCCTCCCACTGACACCAATGATGGGGCATTATTCCTACTGACCACAGGTGCTATGTATTTTTTTTTTACGCCCACTGACCACCAAGCCTAAAGCATTGTTTACTCCCAATGACCACAGTCTGGCCCCCCTAAAGTCTGAAGGACAGTAAATTAGCCCTTTAGAAGGTTTTGAGACCCCCACATTGGTTTGTAAACAGTTGTTTGAGGAACATTAATAGGCACGATGTTCCCAGTAGTTAATATTTTACAACCTTGTGTTGAAGACACAGAAAGGTTGCATAGGGCACCTATGAGCCAGGACCTAGGATGGCAAGGTTTTTAGGAACCAGCATTTCAAAAAAAGTAAATATTTTGCTGTCTTTTCCATTTTTTTTTTCTAATCCTGCCCACTTCTGGACATTTGTGAATAATTTCATCTCCAAGACATAGCCCTGTCCTCTAAGGGAGCTGCCTAGGCGATCAGCAGAGACGGCTCTACCCTACCCTATCCCATGTCTTATACCAAAGTCCCATAAACCCTTGATAAGCCCTCTCTAGTACTATGGAGAAAGGGACCATTCCCACCTGGATGGAAAACTGTATAATTCCATGATTACAGTAGAGATTATTTACTAAAATTCTTAGGACAATTTTCTTCAAAGTTCACTTCCTTCTGCAAATATTGCAGGATTTCAACCCCGATAGCCCACCGCAGGGTACTGATGGGGGCAGGAAACTTCTCAATTAACCTACGGACCCCTCCTTGGCCGTAAAAAAAACTAGACACAATTCCGGATTTCCCCGCACACAAAGCAGATTTTGATATCTTTGTAACCAAGAAAATGTTTATTAAATGTGCCCACTGATCGGCGAATGAATATTTATACGAACAAATGAATGCGGCGTCCTCCATATTACCCTTAATTACCAACTGCTTAAATTCTTATTTGCCGGAGCATAATAAGATATATTTCTGCTATTCACATTTGCAAACATCTTATCAAAGTGTGTCGGAGATGAAATGCGATAATGATGCTCTTGTTCGCTAATATGATAATTGAGTCGGAACAATGGAAAAAAATATGAATTTCAAATCAGACTGGCAAACAGTGAGGTGGCTCGCGTAACTGGATCCAGGCTCATTTGTGAATCTTTCAATGATGCTGCTGTCTGCGGCTCCCAACAATCTCTCTTTCATGATGAGACTAGGCATCTAGTTTTAATTCTGCTCGTGAGGGCGGCCCGTTACTCCTCTGTGAAGTTCCTATTGTCATTTATATGACTGGCTCTGGAATAGGTGTGTTTGATCAATTTGTAATAGTTTATCTCTCTCCTGACAGGGTAAATCTTGAGAGTTTTACTTAAAGGGAACCTCTCCTTAGGCAAAAAAGTAAAAGGAACCAACATCAGGGCCTGTTTTTCGAGAGGGGTCTTTTTATTTGTCTATGCATATTGGAATGCAAAGCCCTGAAAAGTCGAACGCACCTGTCAATGAAGTCTGAATAATCCCAGAAACAAACTCAAGCTGATGCCATTGACCAAGGCTGCTGATAAGGGGGTATCACCAGTCCTCTTGTACAGGGCCCAGGCCAGCGGGGGGGGGGGGGGGGCGGCCAGGCCAGCAGGGGAATCGGATATGGGCAGTAAAGCGGGTGATTGGCAAAGCAGTGGGAGCAATTAGAGGAGCTGATCACGTGGGTGTCTCTCCCTGCAGCAGCTAAAAGCTGGCTTCTCCTTCTCTCCCATCCATTGGCTTTCAGCTGCTGCAGGGAGACACACGCTCAAATACAATAATTTAAATAAAAATAAATAATAATTAATAGATAAATAATACATAAGTAAATAAATAATACAAATAAATTAATTAAATAACCCTAGCCCCAACCCCTAACCCTAATATTAACCCCTAATCCTAACCCCTAACCAAAACAAAATAAATACATAATAGGTAAATAAATAATAATAAAGTAAATAAATTAACCCCTAACCATAACCTTCAACCCCTAACCCATTACAAAAAAGTAAAAAAATAAATAATAATAAATGTGCATGAAAAGCTGAAAAAACATAGCAACAAATGATGAAACACAGATGATATTTTCTCGCCAAATCTCAAAACAATGTAAAAATGATGTAAAAACTCAGAAGAGCAGATGTTTTGTTTGTTTTATACAATGAACTGGCTGTACAAAGCCCTCCTGTATTGAAACTGTGTTCATTTATTGCCTTGATGAATAAAATGGCAGGACAAACCTGCTTGGACTGTTCCTGGGTGTCCCTATTAGACATGTGCACTGCACTGCCGAAAAATGTGTTTGTCTTAGTTTCATTCGTTTTTTTTGTCTGTTTTTCGGGTCATTCGTTATGATCGAAATTCGTTTTTTCTAATAAATTTGTGACTTCAGAAAAATTAGAACATTTGAAAATTCAGAGATACGAAAATTCGGAAATTCGAGAATTCGGAAATGTGAAAATCTGGAAATTTGAATATTTGGAAATCCGGAAATTCGAAAATTTGAACATAAGCACAAAAATCTGAAAATCCGAAATAATTACGAACTAACTACCGTATATACTCGAGTATAAGTCGACCCGATTATAAGCGGAGGCACCTAATTTTACCATAAAAAACTATAAGCCTAGGGTGAGAAATGCGCAGCTACTGTAAGTGGAAAAGAGGGTCAACAATGCCCATTTGCAGCCTCGCTGTGCCCATTTGCAGCCTCGCTGTGCCCATTTGCAGCCTCACTGTGCCCATTTGCATGCCTCACTGTGCCCATTTGCAGCCTCACTGTGCCCATTTGCAGCCATAGGTCCCCGAACTTCAAACTCAGTAGTTAAGGGTTCCTGGATGCCCCCTAGCTGCAGCCAAAATTTGGGGTCTCTGGACCCAAAGGGTCCCGAAATGACATTGCTGCAGATTGACACAGTTGACCAACTTTGGGGCCCTGTATTCAGGGACCACTTGGTGCTAGGAACCCCAAATTCGGTGTGCAAACCCAGTGGAACTAGCACTACAACATAAAGCTGGGATTCCTAGCACCAAGTGGCCCCGAGATACGGGGCCCCAAAATAGGTTTGGAAAATGTCAAGCACTTTTCTGCAGCAGAGAATGACATTTTCTGAAATGTCGGGAAATGTCATTCTTTGCTGCAGAAAAGTGCTTGACTCGAGTATAAGCCGAGGGGGGCACTTTCAGCACAAAAAAATGTGCTGAAAAACTCGGCTTATGCTCGAGTATATACGGTAACTAATAATGACAAACTATTAAATTCTAGGTATTGGGATTTCCTTTCAAATTTGTCTGTCAGTGAACCTAACAAATATGAATTAACCACTTGCCGACCAGCCGCCGTCATTTTACTGTGGCAGGTTGGCACGATCCCACGAGCTGTCATAGCTATAAGTCGGCTCAGGGGATCGGGATAGCAGGCGCGCGCCGCTGGAGGCGCGTGCTCGTGCCGCTGGAGGCGTGTGCCAGCTACACTGAGGGGTTGCATGAATATTCGCTGTTGCAACACTGATCCTCCTCCTGGCCAGTCGGAAGTCGGGTCTGATATCTGTTACCCGATTGGCTGAAAGGACAGGTGATCCTATTGGACGCTTAGGAGGAGGGGAGAAGACACAGGAGCCGCTGCCTGATGCCCACCGCTGCCTGATGTCCCCCGATGCCCAGATCCCCGCTGCTGCCCGATGTGCCCACCGATCCCCGCCACTGCCCGATGTGCCCGGCTATGCCCGATCCCCGCCCCCTTATATATATATGCCCATATATATATATATATATATATATGTATATATATACCCGATCCGCGCCCCCCCCCCCTCAAACAAAAAAAAACACCAAATGTCACTGATTAAGAGGAGAAGAAATTGTGTCGGGGGTGGGATTTGGAGTAAGGGAGGGTGAGGATTTGTGCTTGGACGGGAAATTTGAGGGTTAGAGGATTTGTGTTAGGAAGGGGTTTTTTTTGGGGGGGGGGCAAAATTTTGCTGAGAGCATATGTGGAATGAGAGGATTTGAGCTAAGCATGCACATTAGCGCTCAGTTTTTTTTTGGGGGGGGGGGAGGGGGACACAGTTGACCAACTTTGGGGCCCTGTATCCAGGGACCACTTGGTGCTAGGAACCCCAGCTTGGATATGTTGTAGTGCTAGTTCCACTGGGTTTGCACACCGAATTTGGGGTTCCTAGCACCAAGTGGTCCCTGGATACAGGGCCCCAAAGTTGGTCAACTGTGTCCATAGTGCTCATACATCTTGGGGGGGGGGGGCACAATTTGGTATGTTCGCCCTGGGCCCTATATGACCTTGTCCCGGAACTGCCCTCTACGTCCAAGCAGCATTTTCTTGTAAGTTTGGATAATTGTTTTCTTTTAAATAAATGTTATCCAGGTTTTATTCATTCCTGCGCTTTGGCCACTTTATGTTTCTACTTGACAATTTCATACAGCACGGGGAACACAGAGCAGCTGTACCGAAAAAAACCCAAAAAACTAAAAGAGTGGGCAGACGCCATACCTGCTTGAAAAAGAGGTTGACTATTTAATAATCCCAGTTACACTAATTTTATCACTTGAGTTTGAAAACTGATTCGTACGTACTTGTTTTTCCTTCCTCACGCAAGAACATCCAGAGTTCACGTCTTTCTCCGAACACTTCTTCTCGTTGTTACAGAGAACGGGTGGTGGGAACAAATTTCCATCACAAATATGATCATTAGCATAACTGTTCTGCTTTGCTCGCACTGAAACTGTCTAGAGAAGTTTCTGCAAGTTGCAGTCAGTTTTTCGTGACACGACTGTGTGTGTTTTTTCCTTGCGTGTTTCACACACAGTGGTGTTGTTATTAGCATCTCCGTCATTTGGAATCACTTGGGATTTGGGACTTGAACTCCTAAATCCAGTCGAGGCAATTAGGATCCTGTGTTTCTAATTACACGATCTCGGAGACTGAATCGGGATGGAGTTTGGGCAGCAGCCTGGATAAGACACATAAGTTGCAGATTTAAAAACTTGTTAAATGAAGCAGTTTTGGCCAATTAAGGGAACCTCAAGCAATGACTTGAGTTGGGCTTCAGAGAGATGGAGGTTTTTTCTTGCTCGCTCTGTCTTAGATTTGCTTGAAGGCAAAATGACAGCACTGGCAGAGAAATTGTATTAATAGAAAATATACGATCTGATGGCAAATATAAAACATTTGGCCCACCCTCTTTGCCTGTTCCCTGTCTCATTTATAGAATCAGACAATGTAATGGATTTGACCTACATTTACATCTCAAGAGGACAGTCTAATGTTAATTACTTTTCTACACTATTGTAGTTTTCCCGACTTCTTTCATTTAGATCTCTTCACCTTTAGGTGTCCATGCAAAAGAGTACGAGCAGTCATATTGTCCTCCTCATTACAGGTACTACAAAGAATACTTCAAATATTGCCATGGTTAGGAACCTCTAGACATGGCCATACAAAGAATTCACCTACCTATTCAAAGTACGTCTAATGGTTCGCATGTGACATGACTAGTGTAGAATAGATGTCCTCAACATTAACAAATGCATTGCTAAGCCATCTCTAAATCTGCTAAACGCAACCTCCTAAATAAAATGAAAGAGACCACACCAAGGTTTGCGGTCAAAATGGCCACTGTGGCCTTTTTATTAACAAAAAAAAATTGAATAACATATATATATATATATATATATATATATATATATATATATATATACGGCCTCCCAGCGGGTGGGCTTCAACGCTGAGAGGCCACATATATGTGCCCCTATGTACACAAAACTGTGCTGGGAGCTCTCACCCAAATGCCAGCCTCCATTTAAGAACTTCTAGATGCCGGGAGGAGGTGACAGGAAGGAGTTAAAACATAAACAAAGCTTGTTGGTCTTTGAAGGCACCAAACACATCCTATTATTTCACTGCGGGAAACCTTTACTTATACTAGGGCCCTAGCCGCAGCACACCGGCTTGGAGACAATCCTCACTATCCTCAGTGGCCTCCATTTTCCATATTCTGAGTTGAACCACTGTTAACAAGAATGCACCCAAGGATACCGTACCACAGATGGGTTCCAAACTATTAGCCCTGAATTTTACCTCCTCCAAAGACTACCAACCACCAGGCTGCCATGACATCGATGTAACCAGAACCAAAGGACAGTGTGGGTGTGAAGATTCTTCTTCGCTTGATGCATATCACTGATCACTTGCGGCTCTCAGCCCCCTCCTAAAGTCTTTAACTACTTCCTGCCCGCGCTATAGCCGAAAGGCGGCTGCAGCGCGGGCCTTAATTGCCGGGAGGGCGTCCATGGATGTCCGCCTGAGCAAGTGCTCTCTACGTGTCCCTGTGGGTCACGCACGTCATGCTATGTTATCAGAGAGTCTTTGAGACTCGGCTGATCACAGATCAGAGTAAGGGGTCAATCCCGACCCCTTACCACATGATCAGCTGTCACGTGATGTCAACAGAAGATCGGTAATGGGTATTTTTTTTTCCCCTCACGCTGACAGCATGAGGGGAAAAGAAAGCTGATCACCGGCTTCTGTCAGAGGGACATCGGTCCCTCACACAGAGAGCCACGGCTGCATTTTCTGTGCCCACCAGTACCAGCTGCCAGTGTCCACCGTGCCACCTACCAGTACCCACCAGTTCCACCTACCAGTGCCCACAGTGCCACCTACCAGTGCCCATCAGTGCCACCCATCAATGCCCACCAGTGCCACCCATCAATGCCCATTAGTGTCTCATAATCAGTGCCACTGATCAGTGCTGCCTATCAATGTCACCTACCAGTGCCTATCAGTGCCCATCAGTGCCATCCATCAGTGATCATCAGTGTCTATCAGTGCTGCTTATCAGTGTCCTTCAGTGCCACCTATCAGTGCCCTTCAGTGCCACCCCTCAGTGCCAACCATCAGTGCCACCCATCAGTGCCACCCATCAGTGCTGCCTCATCAGTGCTTATCAGTGCCCATTAGTGCCGCCTTATCAGTGCCACCTCTCAGTGCTGCCTCATCAGTGCTTATCAGTGCCACCTATCAGTGCCCATTAGTGCCACCTATCAGAGCCCATCAGTGCAGCTTTATCAATTCCCATCAGTGCAGCCTCATCAGTGAAGGAGAAAAATGACCTGTTTTCAAAATCTTATAACAAACTATGAAACAGTTTTTTTCAATTTTTTAGTCCTTTTTTTTTATTCAGCAAAAAATAAAAAACCCAGCAGCAATTAAATACCACCAAAAGAAAGCTCAATTTGTGTGAAAAAAAAATGATAAAAATGGCATTTGGGTACAGTGTAGCATTACCGCACAATCATGTGATTCAAAGAGTGCGCGTGCTGAAAGCTGCCAGAAGAGTCCCCTCAGGCAGGGCACTTTTCTGGCAGGGCTCACCCGGGATCAAAGACCCCTTGCTCTGGTGCTTCGGACTATGTATGGGCTCTCCAGCCACCTTCTGGAGACACCTCTCCAGGGATTGGCTGGGTTCCCATACATATTCAAGCTACTCTCCCATTCTCCCTCCCTACTGTAATTCTAGAACCTTCCAGAATGCAGGGGGAAGCAATAAGATTAGTAACACTGAGCAGGCTAAAACAATCAACCCCTGCTCCACTGATTACGGAGGAGCTAAACTAAATTTACCCAGCAGCCTACACTAACTAGGAGGGTGCTACACCAGCAACAAAAAGATTTTTTTAATATAATCCTATAGGACACTCTAGAGCAGGGCTGTCTGTCAAACAATATTCATCGCTGGCTGCATCAGTAATATGATTGCCCTCATAGAGCAACTTGTATTTGTAAAACTAGATGTCCAGAGCATGCCACCCCGACTTACATCAGAAGTCAAGAGCCCCCCACCATCAGAAGTCAAGGGCCCTCCACCCTCTCTTACATCACAGTTCACCCCCTTATCTTGTGCTGCTGCCGGGAAAAAGCTGGGGGCAGAGCAGGGAAGCAAAAAGTGCATGGTCTGGGGGAGGACCAGAGGAGGGCTGGAGTCGGCTTCTGGAGTCTGCTGAGGTGGAGACGAGGGGGTGCTGCGGGTGCAGAGAGAGGTGGAGGATCTGTAGTAGAAGTTCTGTTCTCTCTGCTGCCAACAGCTGAGGCAAGGTGGGAGCAGAGATGGGGAGGGTGACACAGCTGCAGGAGAGGTGCGAGGGCACATGAAATGACCTGACATGCCAGATTCGGCCCCCCCGGGCCTGGTGTTTGACATATGCTCTAGAGCAGTGATGGCGGAACCTTGGCACCCCAGATGTTTTGGAACTACATTTCCCATGATGATCATGCACTCTGCAGTGTAGGTGAGCATAATGGAAAATGTAGTTCCAAAACATCTGGAGTGCCAAGGTTCGCCATCACTGCTGCAGAGCAGTCCCTCCTGTATTGTTCCCACCCGTTTCTTCACTCTAATCACTCTTTGAGGTTGTCTCATAGGGATACTACAAAGGGGTGTCCAGGACCTGGTTATACTCCTACAAACAGCACCTTTCTGAGGAGAGGTGATTCTTCTACTGGGTTTGGGAAAGGAAACTGGACCACCAGGAGAAAACCAACACAAACCTGAAAGGAAAATGCAAACTCCATGAAGAGAGTGCTCTTTCCTAGGAACTACACCTCAGCCACAGCAACAACCACCAAGCCAAAGCATTCCCCGGTTTCTGTAGAACCTTTGATAAAATGCCAATAATGAGGTTGTTGCACTGGACCCGATAAGGCCTAAAAAAAGGTCCCTGCACAGCAGCTGCATTGCTACCAGCAAGTGCAAAAGCTTGGAAGGTAGTAGCAATAGATTGAGTTAATTTCAGGCTTATTTCACCCCCCCCCCCCTCCTTTATCTTCTAAGAGTTCCTTCTTCGATGTGAGTCATTTACACGTATTCCTCCAGGAAGAGGCTGAACAAAACCCCAGTGGAAGGGAAATAAAGCCGGAGGAAAAGGTCTATAAAGATTTTCTCGCTTTGCTAATCCCTTCCTTCTAATGTTTCTTTGTAAATTTGTCACATGGGAATGAAATTGCCTCATAACTCTCCAAACGTGAAGAGCATTGCTGCACAAAATTACGGACTTGTCAAAGCAATGGGGAATTTATGTTATTGTTTGGAAGATGTGATTTTATTCAGCTTATTTTCCTAGCGCACATTATAAGGAGCTGCGGAGGGAGAACAAGTGCCGGGAGATCCGCGGGATGTAGACGGTCAGGAAACTTGTAGACGGTCTCTCTTGTCAATCAGAGGCTTTTTGCTTTATACAGAAACTCCTTGTTATTCTTTGTTTTTTGTTTTTTTTTGTTTTGTTTTTTTCTGTTTCTCTTTGTATATTCTGCCTGCTGCTCACGGCTTATAAAATGCATGTGTGATTTGGAACGCTGGCGTTGTGTCAAGCTGTGCGCTCCTTTTTTCATTCCCCTGGATACCATGCACTGCGAAATACTTAAAAGAAAATGTTTAAGGGATGTGTGTCCAATTTAATGAGTATTATTTTACTGCGGGCTCAGAAACAATGCAGTATAGGCAAGCAAGTTAGATGAAATGAGCTTGGTTTCATTGGAAGGCGCGTTTCACATTTTGTAAAAGCTAAGTGGCAGTTGATGAGTCACATGACCTCCTCTTGTACCTTCTCTTCCAATATCTTCTAGCTGCTGTAAAATGGCTCATTCATGTGGAAGTCATATGACGTTAAAAAAAAAAAAAATATGTTTAACCACTTCAGCCCCGGGCCATTTTGCTGGCCAAAGACCAGAGCACTTTTTGCGATTCGGCACTGCGTCGCTTTAACTGACAATTGCGCGGTCGCGCGACGTGGCTCCCAAACAAAATTGACATCCTTTTTTCCTCACAAATAGAGCTTTCTTTTGGTGGTATTTGATCGCCTCGGTGGTTTTTATTTTTTGCGCTATAAACAGAAAAAGAGAGACAATTTTGAAAAAAAAACCCGCAATATTTTTTACTTTTTGCTATAATAAATATCCCCCAAAGATATATATATAAAAAAAAAAAATTTTTCCCTCAGTTTAGGCCGATACGTATTCTTCTTTTTGGTAAAAAAAAGTCGCAATAAGCGTCTATTGATTTGTTTGCAGAAAAGTTATAGCGTCTACAAAATAGGGGTTAGTTTTACGGCATTTTTATTAATATTTTTTTTTTTTTACTAGTAATGGCGGCGATCTGCGATTTTTATCATGACTGCGACATTATGGCGGACACATCGGACAATTTTGACACATTTTTGGGACCATTGTCATTTTTACAGCGATCAGTGCTATAAAATTGCACTGATTACTGTAAAAATGACACTGGCAGTGAAGGAGTTGACCACTAGGGGGCTAGAGAGGGGTTAAGTGTGTCCTAGGGAGTGATTCTAACTGTTAGGGGGCGTGGCTACGAATGACACTTCACTGATCATAGCTCCGTGATCACAGGGAGCTATGATCAGTGACAGTGTCACTAGGCAGAACAGGGAGATGCTTGTTTACATTAGCATCTCCCCGTACTTCAGCTCCGTGAGACGATCGCGGGTATGCCTGCGGCGATCGAGTCCGCGGGACCCGCGATCCTACTCGCGGAGCTCCTGGCAGGGTCACACGTGCGCCGCCGCCGGCACGCGCGTGACCACATGGCGGCAAATTCAAAGGGTCGTACCTGTACCCCCATTTGCCCAGCCGCGCCATTATGCCGACGTATGTAAATGCGGCGGTCGGCAAGTGGTTAAGTAAGAAATTTCTTTAAATTCAACTTTTAGGTCCTTTTCACGTATAGTGCTGTGACCTAAGTGTTACCACAATGGAGGCACGCAGGTCACCGATAGGACACACAGAAAAAAATTGCTTTACATTCCGCATTTTATTGCAGCGCACTGGGTGGTGCAGCATGTCACTGTATAGCAGCGCAACATACTGCACTGGTATACATTGACATGAATGAAGTGTCACTTTGTGCACTTCAAATAAAGTATTTGCAGACGATACTAAGCTAAGCAGGGCAATAACTTCTCCGCAGGATGTGGAAACCTTACAAAAAGATCTGAACAAATTAATGGGGTGGGCGACTACATGGCAAATGAGGTTCAATGTAGAAAAATGTAAAATAATGCATTTGGGTGGCAAAAATATGAATGCAATCTATAGACTGGGGGGAGAACCTCTGGGGGAATATAGGATGGAAAAGGACCTGGGGGTCCTAGTAGATGATAGGCTCAGCAATGGCATGCAATGCCAAGCTGCTGCTAACAAAGCAAACAGAATATTGGCATTAAAAAGGGGATCAACTCCAGAGATAAAACGATAATTCTCCCGCTCTACAAGACTCTGGTCCGGCCGCACCTAGAGTATGCGGTCCAGTTCTGGGCACCAGTCCTCAGGAAGGATGTACTGGAAATGGAGCGAGTACAAAGAAGGGCAACAAAGCTAATAAAGGGTCTGGAGGATATTAGTTATGAGGAAAGGTTGCGAGCACTGAACTTATTCTCTCTGGAGAAGAGACGCTTGAGAGGGGATATGATTTCAATTTACAAATACCGGACTGGTGACCCTACAATAGGGATAAAACTTTTTCGCAGAAGAGAGTTTAACAAGACTCGTGGCCACTCATTAAAATTAGAAGAAAACAGGTTTAACCTTAAACTACGTAGAGGGTTCTTTACTGTAAGAGCGGCAAGGATGTGGAATTCCCTTCCACAGGCGGTGGTCTCAGCGGGGAGCATTGATAGCTTCAAGAAACTATTAGATAATCACCTGAATGACCGCAACATACAGGGATATACAATGTAATACTGACACATAATCACACACATAGGTTGGACTTGATGGACTTGTGTCTTTTTTCAACCTCACCTACTATGTAACTATGTAAAGTTGACACAAAAAAAAGAAACCGTGTGATGTGCTGAAATGCGCATCAACAGCACCCCCTACAGATGGCTCACTAGAGCCGCAACAAAGAGCTGCCGCACACTAAACCGCTGCCGTGGTGGCAGTCCTTTTTTGTCCCTGTTTTTGGTTTGATGTATAAAAAAAAAAGTATTTTTTAACAACTTGCCAATTTTGACATTTCAGTACAAACTGTACATGTAAAGATCAGCAATTTTTGCTAGAAAAGTGCTTAGAAACCCCCCTCCCTTGGGACTACATCCCAGCGGGGAGACGCTGTGTGCGTTCACAGGCACGGGAGGCAGGGGAGCCACGGGCCTGTCTAAGATGCTGTAGCTCCACCTCCCGTGCCTTGCTATTGTAATCTGAATGACCATCTCAGCACAGTCCCGCCTTTACTCCGCCCTACTCTGCCCCCTTTTTTGCTGAAGTGGAAGTGTGGCTCAGGTTCGTCGTCAGGACGAAAATAAGAAAGAAAATCAGAGACTTTGGAAGAACGAAAATCCGAAAGAATAACTAACTAATAATAACTAACTGTTAAATTATAGGTATTGGAATTTCCTTTCAAATTTGGCTGTTAGTGAACGTAACAAATACGAATTGATCCGAAGTTACTAATCCCAAATAACTAATGCCGCGTCTAAACAAATGGAACGTAATGAATTAATAATAAATAATAATAATAAAAAAAAGGTTTTATTATTATTATTATTATTTATTATTATTAATTTGTTACGTTCCATTCGTTATTTCGGATAGTTCGTAACTTTGGATAAATTTGTATTTTTTACATTCACTAACAGCCAAATTTGAAAGGAAATTTCAATACCTATAATTTAATAGTTAGTAATTATTAGTTAGTTATTCTTTCGGATTTTTGTTCTTTCAAATTCTCTTTCTTATTTTCAGATTTTCGAATTTACGAAATTTAGAATTTTACGAATTTTCGAATTTACAAATTTTCGCAAAAGTAAGTTATTATTAGTTAGTTATTATTTCAGATTTTCTAATTTTTGGGTTTTCGGATTTTTTCATTTCCGAATTTTCTCATTTACGAATTTTCAAATATTCGAATTCATGAATATTCTGAAAAATTTGTTAAACGGGTTTTCGTTTATTTTTGATGTTTCCGAAATAAGGAATTTATCAAAATTTGTTAAAAAACGAATCAGGAACGAAATGAATTGCACATGTCTACAGCTCTGCATGGTAGCCAATCAGCTTCTAACTTCTGCTTCTTCAGTTGGGCTTTGACAATAAAACCTGGAAGCTGATTGGTTTCTATGCAGAGCGGCACCAGATTCGGCACTCTCCAGTTTTAGTAAATCATCCCCCAATGACTCCTACCTGTGCCTGTACTAAATTGTATTCATGTCTTTGTAAAAAAAAAAAAATGTATTGAATGAAATAAAAATCTGCGGGCTTGAACAATTTTTTAATATTAATTCTCAGTGATCTGCATAACTAGGGGCGTGGAAGGGGTACGACCTTCTAACGAATCTGCCAACCTGTTGCCCAGGGCTGTTTGCATATATAGCGCCACGTCTGATACCCGGCTACAAAGTAATCACATAGTTCGCCGATATTTGAGGGTGAAAACACACTTTTGAAAAGTTATTTCATGTGAAACGTCTTTCAAAGTTGAACCGAAAGAGGAGATCTCTCTTAACAAAAGGTAAATAGAAGAGCCTGAAAATCCCAAATATAGGACAGATGAGAAACAAAGTATCCAAGGCGCTGATCCTGCACTGTCTTTATCTAAAATAGATCAAAGGGACGCCTCATCCATATGAATATGGAAGGTATACGCTATATGTCACAGAGCTGAGAGATTATTCTACAAAGGCGCCAACATTTTTCATTCTGGATGTTTCCATCTGAAGCTTGCGACCCCTTTGCTGCCATCGATTTGTTTTTAGCTCATTGAATACATAAGATGCTGGAGTATTGTTCCCGCTGTATTATCAGGAGGTGCTTTACCGCTAAAGGAAAATTCAGTGTCTAATCCCCTCCCAATGAGTAAGAAAATCACCTTCTAATAAAACTTGGCTCTGAAGTACTGATGCTCCCCCCCCCAACCCTTTCTCTAATATCATGGATGGTTATGATTCTCCCCCTTTCTCTAATATCACGGATGGTTATGATTCTCCCCCCTTTCTCTAATATCACGGATGGTTATGATTCTCCCCCCTTTCTCTAATATCACGGATGGTTATGATTCTCCCCCTTTCACTAATATCACGGATGGTTATGATTTCCCCCCTTTCTCTAATATCATGGATGGTTATGATTTCCCCCCTTTCTCTAATATCATGGATGGTTATGATCCCCCCCCCCTTTCTCTAATATCACGGATGGTTATGATTCTCCCCCCTTTCTCTAATATCACGGATGGTTATGATTCTCCCCCCTTTCTCTAATATCACGGATGGTTATGATTCTCCCCCCTTTCTCTAATATCACGGATGGTTATGATTCTCCCCCCTTTCTCTAATATCACGGATGGTTATGATTCTCCCCCCTTTCTCTAATATCACGGATGGTTATGATTCTCCCCCTTTCACTAATATCACGGATGGTTATGATTTCCCCCCTTTCTCTAATATCATGGATGGTTATGATTTCCCCCCTTTCTCTAATATCATGGATGGTTATGATCCCCCCCCCTTTCTCTAATATCACGGATGGTTATGATTCTCCCCCCTTTCTCTAATATCACGGATGGTTATGATTCTCCCCCCTTTCTCTAATATCACGGATGGTTATGATTCTCCCCCCCTTCTCTAATATCACGGATGGTTATGATTCTCCCCCCTTTCTCTAATATCACGGATGGTTATGATTTCCCCCCTTTCTCTAATATCACGGATGGTTATGATTCTCCCCCCCTTCTCTAATATCACGGATGGTTATGATTCTCCCCCCTTTCTCTAATATCACGGATGGTTATGATTCTCCCCCTTTCTCCAATATCACGGATGGTTATCATTCTCCCCCCTTTCTCTAATATCACGGATGGTTAGGATTCTCCCCCTTTCTCTAATATCATGGATGGTTATGATTTCCCCCCTTTAATATTATTATTATTATACAAGATTTATATAGCGCCAACAGTGTACTCAGCGCTTTACAATGTATAAGGGGGGACAACACAATTACAGTACAGTTCAATACAAAAGGTACAGGAGGGCCCTGCTCGTAGAGCTTACATTCTAAAGGGAGGGGGTGATGGTACAAAAGGTAATAGCTGCAAAGAATGATTTGATGGGGGTGGCTCGGAGACAGTTGTTAGGTGGGTGTGGGATAGGCTTCCCTGAATAAATGAGTTTTCAGGGATCTCCTAAAGGTGGACAGGGTAGGGGCTGATCGGATATACTGGGATAGGGAATTCCAGAGGATGGGAGAGGCTCTGGAGAAGTCCTGAAGGCGAGCATGGGAGGAGGTAACAAGGGAGCTAGAGAGCAGGAGGTCCTGCGAGGAGCGGAGGGGGCGATTTGGGCGATATCTGCAGATGAGGTTGGTGATGTAGATGGGGGCGATGTTGTGAATGGCCTTGTATGCTATGGTTAGCATTTTGAATTTTACACGGTGGGGTAGGGGAAGCCAGTGAAGGGATTGGCAGAGAGGAGCAGCAGTCACGGATCGATTAGTGAGGTGTATTAGTCTAACAGCAGCATTCATAATAGACTGAAGGGGGAATAGCCTGCTTAAGGGTAGGCCATTAAGGAGAGAGTTGCAGTAGTCGAGGCGGGAAATAATCAAGGAGTGAATAAGTTGCTTTGTGGTGGGGGCGTGGCCTGACCTGGCATGAGGAGAGACGCTTGATTCCAGAGCTCCTGCCGCCACGGGAATAAACCGACTAATACCGAAGGTATTTGCACCAACAATTGAGCCACGCTATGGGGACGGCCTCCCGATCCTCCTCCGCCTCTCGTTCCCGCTCCCCCAGGGCTCCACCGGGATCCCAGAGCCATAATATCCCGGAGATGTTCCGGAACACCAGGAGCAATATGGCGTCCTCACAGAACGGGCCTTCCCGCTCCCAGGCACAACCATCATCACTACTCATCCTGCCTCAGATTTCCTCTCCTCCTGCTCCCCCTCACGGAGGAGGGATATCCCTTGACCCTGGGCTACAAACACCGATTTACCTACACGATCTTCGATCCATTGCGGACGAAATTAAGGAGACCCTGGCCGCAGCCATCTCAGAGCTGCGGCTCGATATGCGGGACCTGACCGACAGGGTGAACGTAGTGGAAAGAGTAACGGAACGCCATGACACAGCCATTCGCTCCACTGCCTCCTCCGTTGACTCCCACACGCTGCACTTGCGGGACATGCAAAGGCACATCGAGGATCTGGACAACCTCGGCAGACGCCACAATCTCAGGATCCGCGGTATGCCCGAAGCAATAGAAGGTGACCAAATCACCCCTGCTGTCACGGCCGTCTTCAACAACCTCCTTCAAAGGCCTCCCCAGACCCCCATTCCAATGGATAGGATCCACCGGGCACTGCGCCCTAAAGGCAGGGAAAATGATCCCCCACGCGATATTGTTTGCTGTCTGGTGGACTACAAAATAAAAGAGGAAATTCTAAAGCAAGCAAGGGGTCAGCAGCAAATCCTCCACGGCAGCGCCCCTATTCAAATCTATCAGGATTTGTCAGGCATCACACTACAACACAGACGAGACCTCAAGCCATTACTGGACGTCCTGAGGGAGAGGAACATTCCTTACAAATGGAAATTTCCATTCTGCCTGTCTGCTTCCTCCCAGGGCCGCTCTGCCCTCTTAAAGGTGCCCGAGGATCTGCCACACTTCTGTGACCAACTTGGCATCCCAATGACGCAAGTGCCAAACTGGTACGCTCCTTTCCGTCATCGGAGCATCCATAACGCTACGGAGCGGGAATCCCCCATGGAGACTCAGAATTCCAGCTTTCGCAGGAGACGCTCTCCTTCTGCCCACAACTACAGGGCAGACTATCACCGCAACAGGGCCCCAGCCTCACCTGAACCCCCTCAGTCCAGGAGAGCCCGCCGGGGCCGCTGAAAAGGACATATGACGTACCCCCTTTCTCTCTCGGCTGGCCCCGTTGGCCTCCTCTGATTGACACGCCATAAGAGACCCCTCAACTTTGGGTTGTTAAACTTCTTGTTCTCTTTTGACTCAGTTACCCAGTATTTTTATTTTTATTTCTGTTTTTCACTTTGTCTTGCACCAAGTCGATTTGCCCTGGTGCCCTACAGCACAGCATTAAGTGGTCATTTCGGCCAAAAGAGTGTCAATCTGCCACTAGTTCTCTCAGTTAACCACAGGCCGTATGACCGCACCCTCTCACACCCAGCTCATGAACTACCGAGTCACCACGAAGTGAATCTTTAAACGGCAGCTCTCCCCATTGGACCAAACTCCTAGCACTGTCCTCGATGTCTGCCCAACAACAACTACCCAGCCCTCTACTACACTTACCAGGATTCCAGAGGACTCAAAACCACACCCCTTGAGGAGATGACGTCAAGCTGGGTGTTACGCTCTTCCTGATCCGACGCCGGACTCCGCTCAACACCGCGAGACTTCCCATCTAACGCTACGGTCCGTACCAACTGTGTGATCCGCTTCCTTCCATTACGACGCTGATGGCCGAGCCCTGCAGTTTCGCCGGATCACACTTAGCGAAGGAAAAGCACACGAACACTGCCACCCACGACCGCACCGCTCACTCCGCGACTGGTCATCTGACTACAATCAAGAGAGGCAGCTCTTCTGACAGGTCGACCCACTCGTACCCCAGACGGCCATGCTCCACAGATCGACGGACGAGGTACTTGCAGTGGGATACACCCACAGCCTGCATAAGCTACGTCCTCCCCTCTGGGTACTCTCTCATCTTTGCCTCAACAGGAGAGCATTAATGCCTGAGGACGCTTCTTTAGATGTACATGGTAGCCTTGCTGTCATAATCTGCAACTAGTTTAGCTTCCATGGCACTTGATATTAGCAGTTATACTTATGTAGACTGATGTGACGCCTTTGGTTTTCTATGGGGCCTCCTTCTCTAGCTCACATCAGCGTTCTCACGTATGTATTATTGTATTACCCGTTATTCATGCCGCAAGACCGGCTCTCCCTCCAAGCCTGGCTGCGAGACGCACCAGCCACCCGCGAACTTACCGGGGGGGCTGCAGTATTACACCTTAATTTTTTACGCACCCAGGCTGGGAGGGACAGCTGATCTCATTGGATTACACCCACCTGTCCAACCATTTACCCCCCCCTGTATAACTACTGCATATAGGTTTCAATCGCTAGTTCTCCACCATATATGCTTAAAGTCATACCTTCTACCATACTATCTACCATCCTGTGGCGGCAGGTGACGATATCCACCTTTTCTTTTATTTTTTATATCATTTATAGTTTTAGCTCCAGTTTGACTACATTTGATTGCGCACTCTCCTCACTGTCTTGTGTTAGACCAACCCCAAAACAGGTGCTGACCGGGGCGCGGTACCTTCATAGGGTACCCGCGTTTTGGCCGTGCATTGTACCCGACCGATACCCATACTCACTGAGGTTGTGGACATCCCTCTCCACACCTCTTCGGTTCCCCACCAGTGACTGACGTGTCACGACCCCTTCCCAGCCCGGCGGTGATTCCCTTCTCCCAATTTCCCTCTATCCTTACAACCCACCTACCCCACGATGCCCGCGAACGCCACCAATCCCCGCGACTCAAACGTGCAACCTTCAACCAACTCCATCAAACTCTGCTCACTTAACATTAGGGGGCTTAACACCCCTGAAAAGAGGTCCAAACTCTTATACTGCCTACGTCAATCAAAGACCCAGATAGCACTGATACAGGAAACCCACTTCCGAACTGACGCAATCCCAAAACTTACGGACCACTACTTCCCCACAGTATTCCACTCCTCCAACGACGTAGCAAAATCAAAAGGCGTATCCATTCTGATCTCGAAACATTGCCCTTTCTCAGTTACCGCAGTACAGAGAGACCCTCAAGGCAGATTTCTCTTTCTCAAGGGTTCCATCTATGGTAAACATCTCACGATAGCCAACATATATGCGCCAAACACCAAACAAGTATCCTTCTTCCGCTCCACTCTCCAACACCTCACTAGCTTCCAGTCGGGCACACTGATTGTTGGCGGCGACTTCAATGTCGCTCTCAACCCTTCTATGGACACATCAAGCGGTACCTCATCCTTGACTTACAGGGCACTCAAAGCTATTAAACTACAACTACACAATTTACTGCTCCACGACACGTGGCGCACATTGAACCCCACAGCGAAGGACTTTACATTCTTTTCTGCTCCACACGGCAAGTACAGTAGATTAGACCATTTCTTTCTGTCCCAGAACGATTTGACTAACCTAACCAAAGCCTCTATTGATCCATCCATACTCTCTGACCACAACCCCATTTCAATGACTCTCATTATACCCGCAGCGCGCCCCAAGAACCCTATTTGGAGACTAGATAGTTCCCTATTGACTGACCCAGTCAACACAAAACGAGTGACCGACTGCCTCTCGAATTACTTTACTGAAAACTCCTCTGAGACCACTACACCATCAGTCATCTGGGCCGCACACAAATGCGTTGTACGGGGTGAATTGATAGCCATAGCTACACAAAGGAACAAGTATAGAAATGCACGTATCAATGAATTAACCACACGCATTCGTTCGCTAGAACAGGCGCACAAGGCATCACTGGAGACATCAGCTCTGGCTGCCCTCACTGAAGCCAGAGGGGAACTCCTGGAGACGCTCAACAGCACTCTAAAATGAAAATTTGCACTAACGCAAAAGCTTTATTATGAATTCAGTAATAAAGCCGGCAAACTCCTTGCGAGAGCTCTCCAATCAAAGAGGGCGTCACAGACGATCCATAAAATACGTCGCCCAGCAGGTGATGTAGCGGTCTCTAACAAAGAAATCTCGGACCAATTCGTTCGATACTTTTCTAACCTTTATAACCTCCCAAAAACACAATTTCTGGCGAATCACACGGACCGCACGACCGCTATTTCTGACTTTTTAGCGCAATACAGCCCCACCCCCCTATCCTTAAACGACTCCCAAAACCTAGACCAACCTCTTTCTACGGAGGAAATCCTTTTAGCACTGAAACAAATGAAAACAGGCAAGAGCCCTGGCCCAGATGGACTATCGGTCAGTTACTACAAAACATTCCCGACCTTACTGATCCCCAACCTCACCAAAGCCCTCAATAATCTCACTCCGAACTCACCATCCCACAAGGATATCCTAGAAGCACATGTAACCCTTATCCCCAAACCTGGCAAAGATCCCACGTTGGTTTCAAACTATCGCCCAATATCACTACTCAATGTAGATGTTAAATTATACGCCAAAACCTTAGCGAATCGCATCCTACCCCTTATCCCAAACCTTATATCGCTAGACCAGGCTGGTTTTGTCCCGGGCAGGGAGGCTCGGGACAACACCACAAAGGCGCTGAACATTCACCATTGGCTCTCCACCACCTCTACCCCGGGATTCCTCCTCTCCCTTGATGCAGAGAAGGCGTTTGACAGGGTGGCCTGGGATTACATGGAAGCCACGTTACGGGCGATAGGCCTTCCACCCCGCATGCTACAGATGATTATGGCCCTATACTCTCTCCCTACGGCGAGAATCCGAGTTAATGGTACCCTGTCGGACGCCTTCTCTGTATCCAATGGAACCCGACAGGGCTGCCCCTTGTCACCTTTAGTTTTTATTCTGACCATGGAACCTCTACTCCGTAGACTCAGGGAGAATCCCTCCATTAAAGGCATAGATATTAAACGCAAGCAATACAAACTGGCCGCCTACGCCGATGATATCTTACTGTTCCTGACCGAACCCATCACCACCATCCCCAACTTGCTGGCAGACTTCTCCCACTTTCAGGCTATTTCCAATCTAAAAATCAATTTTGAGAAATCCAAAGCCCTTAATATCACCCTACCCCACACTATGGTATCCCAGTGCAAACTCAATTTTCCTTTTAGTTGGGAAAAACAAGCCATATCCTATCTGGGAATTAAGATCCCTGCAAATTTGAAGGACCTATACGCGAGCAACTTCGCAACAGCACTCACATCATTACAAGGTGATCTGCAGAAATGGCATTTGGGATCTTTTTCCTGGATGGGTAGAATTGCAATTATCAAAATGAATGTCCTCCCCAGACTCCTCTACCTGCTTCAGGCCGTCCCCATAAAATTACCGCCCTCTTTCTTCAAATCATACCAACACATGTGCAGACTCTTCATCTGGGCTTCTAAACCCCCACGTCTTTGCTGGGATAGGCTGACCTTACCTAAACCTTTGGGAGGCCTGGGGCTCCCAAATATTCAAAAATACTACTGGGCCTGTCATCTGACCAGGGCAGTAGACTGGCATATTCACCATCCCTCGAAGGATTGGGTTGCTTTAGAAGACTCCTTTGCCAACTTACCACTTCAGAACGCACTATGGATAGGAACTGTGTCTATCCCAAAAGAATACACAACGCATCCCCTCATAGGAACCACTCTCACCGTATTTAAAATGGCCAGCAAAACACTCACAATCAACCCTTCCACTGGTCCCATGACGCCCCTAGACATCAACCCGGAATTTCCACCCGGGCTCCAACTCAAGGATCCCACTCTTAATACACGTGCGCTCAACGCCAGAGCACATAGTTTCTTTCACAATGGTTCCCTCCTACCTTACAATGATCTCTTACTCTCCCTCCCTGACTATGATATCCCTTTCTTCAAATACCTCCAACTGCGACATTTTTTCTCCTCCCACAAACAAACTACTTACTGGCATACAGATCTCTCTCCCTTTGAACTCATCTGCTCTAGTACGGAACCTCAGCGCCATCTAATATCCTCCATCTACTCTCTTCTACACTCGAACTATGCAATTAAGGAAGACAGGCTGATTCGACAATGGGAGTCTGATCTTTCTATAGACCTCTCGCCCATTGAATGGAACCAGATCTTCTCTCTCATGCACAAAGGATCAATCAACGTCACGACACAGGAAAACAGATATAAGCTATTCTCTAAATGGTATAGGACCCCAAACAAAGTGCATCACTTCCACCCGACGATACCCTCCACCTGTTGGAGATGCAATTCAGCGCGCGGCACCCTCCTCCACATTTGGTGGGACTGCCCCATCATCCAACCTTTTTGGCTGGAGATCCATCACTTAATCTCCAATATCACTACCTACACGCCGGATTTTTCTCCCGCACAATACCTCCTTCACCACACTAAGACCCCACTAGGCTCCTATAAAAAATCGCTCACACTACATCTAATCAACGCTGCCAACCTTTGTATCCCACTCCTCTGGAGGACCACTACCCCCCCTACCATACAAGAATGGATCAATCGAGTTGATAAAATCGCAGACATGGAAAACCTTATTAGCCAGGCCCAAGACAACCCGTCCAAATTCCACAACACTTGGGCGTGCTAGCTCCACTATAAACAATCCTCACCCCAGAATACACCTCCCACCAACTCATCACCTCATCCGTAAGATCTATCCTCCCGCAACCCCATCTCACCGATTCGCCAATTATTTGACACCCCGGGTCGTCCTCGCCAGACGTGAAACCCACTAGCCCCGGGAGGGCTACTACACACTCCCCCTACTTTCACCACAGTCCAAACACTCTATGTGCTAATGCACCCCCTGGGTCCAAAGTAAGAACATGCTTTGATCACGTCCCTATAACACCTCCCCACCCCCTCTTCCCAACACCCCCCTCCCCCATCACACCCCCCTCTCCCTCCTCACCTCATCCCGCCGTTTGCACGCCCCTTTCTTTCTTTAATCTGCAACGAATCTGACTTAGCAATCTCCACATATCGTCCCATGCCCGACCTGACTTCAAAGGTACCTGATCGTCCCTCCATCCACAGCAAGTTCCCTCACAAGGGGTGGATGGCTCCCGGGTGATCAGGTGCAGAGTTCAGTTTGCATGGCATGGACAACTACTTACTGACACTAGTAAAAATTGCGCCTTTCAATGTATCCTCCTCCCGAGAGGCTGCGCACACATCCTTTGTTGAAGAGTACAGGATACCCTGCCTCATTAATATGTATGTTTTCATTTCTGAACATTGTAATGTAATATGTAATCTACATGTTGATTATACCCTGTATACATGAAAATTTTCAATAAACTTCTTTGGAAAAAAAAAAAAAAGTTGCTTTGTGGTGTCATTAGTCAGGAAGGGTCGAATTCTGGAAATGTTGCGGAGGTTAAGGCGGCAGGATTTAGCCAGCGATTGGATATGGGGGCTGAAGGAGAGGTCAGAGTCAAGGATTACACCCAGGACCCTGGCCTGTGTGGAGGGACCAACGGTTTTGTTGTTGATATTAATGGTGAAGTCACAGGAGGGGGACCGTGAAGGAGGAAATATAATAATAATAATATAAATAATATCATGGATGGTTATGATTCTCCCCCCTTCTATAATATCATGGATGGTTATGATTCTCCCCCCTTCTCTAATATCACAGATGGTTATGATTCTCCCCCCTTCTCTAATATCACGGATGGTTATGATTCTCCCCCCTTCTCTAATATCACGGATGGTTATGATTCTCCCCCCCCACCTCTGTAATATCGTGGATGGTTATGATTTCCCCCCCTTCTCTAATAACTAATCAGAAGGAGGGAGCCCCCTAAATGTTGAGTTTGCACTAACTTCTTTTCCTAAGGACCATCGATGTGCGCACAGGGTGTGGCTCTGAAGAAGAAGGCCAGTCCTTGAAAACGTGTCTCTATTAGGACCCCTCCCCCCCAGGTTCTGTGACTCGAGCAACCGACGAGAGATTGCCACTCATGTGGCCTGATGAGCGTGGGTAGCTTATGTTTGTGAGTAGACATCCTTATGGTTTTTTTCATTTATCTTTTAATAAATCTGCTGGGTAATGCACTAGGCCAGTGCACCCTTTTTTCTTTTTCTATCCTCACTGTGCACAGGGTGTGCCAGGTGTGCCTGGGCACACCCTAATCACCCATAGTTGCCAACTGTTTTGAATGTCATGCACATTATCAGGACAAATCTCCCCCCCCCCCCACCTCCACCCCCAGCAGTTTCAAGTGCTCCTAGCTCTCAGGAGGACTGCAGGAACATCCCCAAGATGGACTCTGCCTCCTCTTTGCTTTCTTCTAGTACTGCAGTGAAAGTGATACTAAAAGATCGTTTTTTTATTTTTTTTAAATAACAAACATGTCATACTTACCTACACTGTGCAGCTCAATTTGCACAGAGTGGTCCCGAACATCCATTTCTGGGGTCCCCCCAGCGGCTCTTGCAGCTCCTCCCCTCATTAAATAACCCCCTTGGAGAAGCGCTCACCCGACGGGGTTATCTTGCGGGCGCGCTCCCGAGTCCAGCATTCGGCACCCACAGAGGGCGAATGCAGGGCTCGCCCCCCCCCCCCTGGCGCTCGCGTCATTGGATTTGATTGACAGCAGCGGGAGCCAATGGCTATGACTTCCAGGTGTTTTTTCACCTTAATGCATGGGATGCATTGAGGTGAAAAAACACGAGCCTTTGCAACTCCTTTAACTTTTGAGTGGGCGGGATGGGGATGTGCCTGGCCTCGGAGATCGTGCCTGGCCCGTCTTCTTTTATATATATATATATATATATATATATATATATATATATATATATATATATATATATATATATATATATATATATACCCTGTTTCCCCGAAAATAAGATCTAGCGTGATTGTCGGTGATGGCTGCAATATAAGCCCTACCCCCCAAATAAGCCCTAGTTAAAGTCCTTGTAGGTCTTATTTTCAGGGTAGGGCTTATTTTCGGGGAAACAGGGTAGGGCTTATTTGGGGGGTAGGGCTTATATTGCAGCCATCACCGACAATCACGCTAGGTCTTATTTTCGGGGAAACAGGGTATATATATATATATATATATATATATATATATATATACACACACAGTATCTCACAAAAGTGAGTACACCCCTCACATTTTTGTAAATATTTTATTATATCTTTTCATGTGACAACACTGAAGAAATGACACTTTCACTTTGCTACAATGTAAAGTAGTGAGCGTAGTGAGTTTAGTGAGCTTATTATGACAATTAAAGATTCATTACATTTAAATAATAAAAATCAAAAATCAATTAAAATCAATTAAAATAAATTAGAAAGGATACGGTGCTGTGGGGCCACTAATACAGATGTCTCACTGCAAAATTAGCATCTATTATTATTATTATGGTCACTCCATCTGAGTGTCCTTACTATCATCTGCTAATGAAAAAAAAACAATAAAAAGAATCAGGTTATGTGATCTCTAGGATGATTGGACTACAGTACACCTCCCTCTCCCCCATTTCCTCAAAGACAGGAGTTTTGTAGTCCAGCAGGGGGAAATGTTGGCTGAGCACAACTGTATATTTACACACACACGTCTAAGATTTGGGGTGCACATTCTAATGCAGTAGGCTGCGCACACCTATGCTAAGGACTCGTTCCTTCCAGGTACGGTGCCATGCTTTTCATAAACCATTGTCTTCAGTAGGGTCTGCTCCCACCATTATTGTTCACATACATTGAATAGGAACCTTCCAAATCACAATTCAGCATGTTTCCAACAGCATGGCAATGTAGCTTATCCTATGACTCCTCCATCCCATATTCCTTC